>JAQMYM010000018.1:12937822-12962187 GCA_030014255.1 Parauchenoglanis ngamensis
TTAAAGTAATATGAGTTCTGCTAAACCGCCCTCTCACCTGCGTGTGCGTCCCAAACAACCTGGCCGCCGTGACAAAAGCGTGCCTTACTGCAATTGCATCCCGTTTCGTCTGGGCGTCATCACATCAAGCCTTTGATATTTGTTATTGTTATTCTTATTTTTTAATTGTTTTTTTTTTTCCTTGGTTCTTTCTCTCTTTTTTTTCTGTTACAGATTTTGCCCTTGAATTGTGGTTTGCAGATGCCTGAACTTCTGCTTGATTTTGACCATGAGTTTAATTAACATTTTGGACTTGTTTGCTGGAAATTTTAATAAAACATTAATCTGCACTTGCATCTGCTTTTGAACATCCCTGATAGCTATTACAGGGTATTGTAGTGAGTCCAATACCTGTGTCCGGATGGCCGGATGTCATTGGGTTCTGTATTGCTTGGCACAAAATATGACGATACTCCCTCGGTGTGTTCTGTCTTGAGTGACCGAAACCTTCATGACATTTGAGGGTGCCCTCACGTGCCTACAAGTGCTTCAATTGCATGACCACTCATGCAAAGCCACAATGCAACCCCTCTAAAACTCCATCAAGTGCTGGTAATGCTATCTAATCCGTGTATGAAGCATTCTCTGTGTCTGGTGACTAGACGTGCCATCTAACTTGCAAATCAAATCAATTACATACCCATCACTGGTTTGCACGTGTACCATACCATTCCTTCTTGGTGTTTTTTTTCTCATGGGGTGTATATGTATAATGATTCTGTGCTATATGCACAAATCTGTGCCTATTTTTATGATTTGCACAAGTAAAATCAACTTTGGAAGAAAAAATAACATTTTTGTAGGTTTATTTGATGGAGTGTAAACCCTCAATATTGATCTCAAAACAACTTCTGCTCACAGCATGTGATCCATGCCTGTAATCCATAGACTGGACACAGGTTCCCATCTGCTCCTATGCAGATACTACATGCAGAGAGTCAAACTGCCTTAGCTAAGCCTACAACAGTCCATCATTATCCAGTCTCTTTTAAAGTCATAAAAATAAAGAAATAATTGAATTAGAAGATGACCCCAAACTTTTGACCGGTAGTGTATATGTTGTTCTTAGACTAAATAATATTGTTTTAGAACGAGCGCATTAATATATTTGCCTTGCTGCCAAAACTACTATCCGAGTTGCTGTTACAGACAAGTCATCAACAATTCTTCTTCTTTTAAACCTTCTGAACGATTAAAACATTCAGCAGTGTGGTGGTATATGCTATAATATATAAGCATAGAGAATATATGCATTGTAAAATATGATATTTACCCCATCCTTTGCATCCCTCACCAGGGCACCATTCAGGAAATCCTTGGACACTTCCTCATTTTCATCCAACCAAAGGATTACAAATGGTTCAAACCACCTATTAAAGACAATAAATATCCACATAGGCTCTGATTGTTAATTCTGACTCAAACGAATTATAATCAGGACATACAGAACGTATTTACATAAGCATGTTTTACTGAGCAATACACACCCGGAAAAAAGCAACAAAATCATACGAGTAAAGTTGAACTAAATACCCATAGATAGCTACTTGGATTGATGAACAGTGCAATTGTAGGCTTATCAGGGAGAAAACAGTGTGTTACATTACAAAGATTACATTTTTAAAAGATGTCACTTAATTGGTTCTTTATAATCTATCATACATTGTGTTAGCTAGCAGGCTAAGCTACTGAGGGATGTAGCTACATCAAGCTCACAACGTGAGAAAAAACCATGAGACTCAAAATGCAACTCATTTATACAGTAGGTTTGTTTCCTGTTGTCATTGTCAGTGTGCAGGGTGCACACTGTAGAGCTGATATCTTTAACTAGGCTTGCAATGTTTCATCAAAACATCTAAAAAGACACACAAGTGACCTTAATCTTTGCTCCTATTCTATTGAAAGTATTAACAGAGCAAGCTTGGGGCACCGTGATTCCTGCCTCATGGGGCCTCTATTAGTGTTTGTTGCAGTTCACATTTTGGACCACTAGGTGCAATAATACGTAACACTATTAATCTAAAGTATAGGATGCCGTGATCATCCCATCAACGGCAACATCTAGAAAGGTGAGCAGATCAATGAAATCCGACAAATATATCTGACAAGTAGCAACATTTAAAAAGAAAAAATTGCTAGTCACGCAAAACTCAGCATTTCAATAGAATTTTAAAATGTACTTACTTGTGAATGATAACTAAAGATTAACATTTGTTGAAAAGTTGAAGTTGCTCCACCTGCTCCTATTGACGTGCCGCCCCCGCTAAGTTAACTATTATATTCAGTCTCTCAGCACTGCTCAACTTCTCTCTATTCTATCAGGCACAGTTTCAGCTGGAATCTACAGTGCATAAATAGGTTTTAACCGTACTTACGTAGGGTACTCGGGCACGGAGTCTTTGAAGCATGGCAGCTCTTTGCAGTACTCATTGTAGAGCCACTTGACTTTGAAGTGAAGGTTCATGTAATCTGCGCTCTTACACAGCCGGTGCTTTTCATGCTCTAACACAGACACAGACAGCATCAGTCTACCAGGAGCTGTGTGACAGATTGCACTTAAAGCAAGGACATGCTCAGTAAGAGCACAGCCATAAACAGAGCACAGATGGAGAGTCAGCTCTGGTCTACTTCATCTGTATGAGCTAAAATCTGCAATGAAAAGTGCTGAAATGCTGTCTATGGTTTTCCCTGCTGGATCTGTTCAAAGCCATTGACTTTGTGCCATCTTTTGTCCACATTTATATCATGTAGATGTGAAAAAAGCATACTGCATTGCCCCTCACCCTCCATGGCATACTTCATATCCTGAGCAAACATGTTCGACATGACCTCTGCGCTGATCTTCCCAACGTTCAGCTCCTGAGGAAACCTGCACGGAGAGTGCTTATGGGTAGTGTAGGGTATTTGCAGCCATTCTCATAACCAATGTACACATACTGTACTGTCAGAGCTGCTGTTGCACAAAAGGCCTTTTGACTGATCAGAAATGAGAATTCAACAAGCGCTATGGTATAATACCATAAAAACTTTAAAACACAACACGGCAAAAAAAAGTTTAGGATTTCATAATTTAAGGTTACGTAATGTATTAAAAAAATGTATTTCATTTAATACCTCTGTGGCAACACATTCTATGAATCCAGTAATCCTAATACAATACAAAATGAACTGAAACATATTATATAGCATACAGTATATAATAATTACAATATCTGGCAGGTAAGGACTAAGGTTGTAATGCATCATAGCAAAACTCTGCAGTATAACATGTAGTTATAACGCTATATAGTGTTGTGCAGCGCATTAGCGCCTCAGTGGCTACAATGTTCTTATGAATGGTTAGTATTTGTTGTGCAAGTTGACATTATGTAGTCATATACTCATGTTTCATAACATTGGATGCATGTAAATACAACTACCTATGAGTATACAGGCTTATAAAAGTATAGTTTATGCTACATAAACAGGTTATAATAGTATAAATGACGCATTATGATTACAGGGTTCGACAAATGTTGTAATGCACTATAAAACAGGCTCTGGTATTGTATCTGTACTATAGATTATAATGCATTCTAACTTACAACTTTAGTTTCTCACATTGTACTACATATTATTTGTAAACATTCAGTATATAGCACATAATAGATTTAATTGCAATACTAATACCATATGAAGCAATATAAGTGCTTTTTATAGTGAAGTGAGAAAATCATGCCAATGACTACACACACACACACACACACACACACACACACACACACACACACACACTCACTGGTTGAGGCAGGGTGTGTAGGAGTTCTTGTCCTCCTCTATAATGGAAACTATAAGGGTGATTAGTTTGGACCAGAAGTCCAGGTTCTTGATGCTGGGGCCTTGCTCCTCTGGAGGAACACTCTTAGACTGAGGACAGAAAGAGAACACACACACACACACACACACACACACACACACACACACACACACAGACACACACAGACACACACACACACAGTCGCTATTTATGACAGTTTAGTTTATATAATGTAAAAAAACCTCCAGAAACTTCTTCCTTCCTGTAGAGGTTGAAAAACATGAGAGAAAAGAGAGCAGAGTAGAGGAAAGAGAAACATGGCTCACTGCAGCTCTCTGTTCTCTAACAACCACGCCACCTCCGCCGTGATCAATATTTCATCTTAAAAAGGAACGTCCATTAGAGAGGTGATCACTGTTCACTGCCTCCTGCTCCTGAATAACAAGAAAGATGCCTGGGGCAGAATCACCGTGACATCTCGAGCATGAAGCTGGTGAAAAATTACTTTCTGTTCCGGTGAGGAGGTGAGAAACAGAGACGAGCCGTGGAGAGAGACGCATTATTACACACCTACACTCTCAATTCAACATATAAACCACCAGTGCTGATGCATTTCATAATTAATATCATGCAGTGTCTAAGTTGCGCTTGACTATTTTGTTTTTGTATTGTAAAAACTAAAGATGAAGCTCAAGATTGTTCAAGACTACTGGTAAAAACTACAAGGAGGGTAAATATTAAAGTCTGCTTAATGTTAAACTGGAAAGTCACCCATTATTCATGCGTTGATCTTCAGATTCTGCCTACAGGACCAACATTAGCCAGTTGGGAAGTAGTTTTAGGTTTCCTGGGGCTTAATGGATATAATAATGTAGTATGCAAGCACACACTTCTACTAACCGGATCTGTCTGATATTCCCGACTGTAGAGCTCATGGCAGTTGTTGAATATGTACTCGTATGTAGAGTTCAGACAGGCCTTCACGCAGTCCTTGACCACCTGACTGGCTCGAGGAGGACTTTGCAGCTCCTGGACCTACACACATCCACACACACAAACACATACAAACAATCGCATCAATGAATCTCCTTGGCAACAAGAGCTAGAATTCCATTTGGCGTATCAGCAGGGGTGTAACTGTTTCTACAGAGCTGTAAAATGCAGGGTTCCAATCAAACAGCAGGAGGTTTAACAGGACAGTACGGTTAGTCATCAGAGCAAGTGTTTCCCCAACACGGTCCAACCCAGATAGCAAATGAGCGATGACACCATGTTTGACACCTTCATCTGGCCCACACACAGGCACTGATCATCCGAATCTTTGCCAGGATGCAGCCACAACTCAACCTAGATGAGGCTGTCTGTCAGGTGTGATATGGACCAGAACCGATCAATAAGCAGCATTCAGGCTGGGAGTGAAATGTCACACCAGCTTTGTGTTGCATTTGAGCCATTATTGGTTCAGGTTTCAAATGTGAATAAAATGTAAATATGACACCTTACACCTGGGCCACTTTTGCACCACATTGCACTCATCAGTTTGAGAGGTGAAGCAAAGGGTTAACTCCTATTATCCCCCTGAAACATCCACTTTTATATTTACTGTTTAGACTATGTCAGTATGTATGTATGTATGTTTGTATGTACTGTATATATATATATTATTATTATTTTCATCAGTATTCCATCCATCCTGGAGCCTAACTGACTTTGGGCACACCATGGACAGGTTGCCAATCTATCGCAGGGCTAACACAAAGATGGACAACCATTCACACTCATTGGCAATTTAGAGAAGACCTAATTGGCACATAGATTAGTTGACCTAATCCACATGTCTTTGGACTGTGGGAGGAAACCTGAGTACCCTGCAGAAAACCGCACAGGCACAGGGAGAGCATGCCCCCCCCAGTCGACCCAGGGATCAAACCTAGAACCTAATTGCTGTGAGACAACATTGATAACCACTAAATTACCATGCCACACTGTTTCAAGGCCATCTATATTTAAGTTAGGCATAAAACACAGTTGTTATAGGAAAATAATCAAAGACAGGGTAGCATTTTATCTATCTTATACCACCGCAATTTGCCAACTCAAATCTTTTATTCATTAAAGAACAACCCATCTTACGTTTAATCCATTTATAGTTACGATTAATGTTGTTAAATGTCTGCGAAACAAGTTAGTGCCTGTTATCACTTATAAACAGGTGTTAACAGTTATAACAGATATAACAGTCGTTCCTTCACTATCTCTTCAAGTTAATCGTACAAAAGATGCAGCTTGTTACTGAAAAACCATAATGCATAAAGTCCTTGAAGACTCCGTCAAAAAATGCCAAATAAAACATATCGGCAATTTCAGTGTTTTTTTTTTTTTGGTTAAATACCAATGCGTCCCCAAGTGAGCTGTTGCTATAGAAACAATAATGCATTCGAAATAGCAAATTAATATAAACCTGTGAAATATCTCGGGGCCAAAACTGCTTTCAAAGCTGCTGCTGACCAATCGTAATGGAGAATTCAACAGGCCTGTGGTAAGTAATTTTAATACTGAGTTTTTGTGGCTCCACAACAACCCAACACCTTATAATCGGGGAAAAGCCTGTTTGCCCCTGCTGAAAAAAGCACACGTTTCATCAGTAATACAATGGGGCGTTTAATATGCGGTTCAACCTTTAGACATTGGAAATCAAGCACTACAAAAAAAAGCTCTGTGACTTTCTCTGGAAAGAAAAACAGGCGGTTTTTATCCAGGGAAAGAGTTGCGGTGTACATTTGAGTTCATAACCTTGAGAGCTCATCTTGATATTTAATTATGCTGTTTACATAATTAGGCTAAAATATTAGAAGTCTATTTTAGTAGTAGCTAGATAGTTAACCTCATATGGGCTTTTCCTTCACAGGTAGATTATCTACATATTCACTGCATATACTGTTGTGGGGAAGACCTTTAGCTGTTTCAGTCTAATTGAGTTCTATTTTCATCCAGTGTGAGTGTGTACATGCAACACAAACCTTCATCCTGAAGAAGGTGATGCTAGTGAGCAGATCCACAGTTGACTTTAAATCCTGCAGCCGCTCAGGACTGCTAGCAGGGAAATTGTTCTGCAAGACATATGGAGTGTGTATCACAAGCCTGGCTCCAGAATGTACCTAAGGGTTAATGGGTGTGTAAAAGAGTGTGTATTGTTCATCGGTACCCTGTACATAGAGAGGTCGATTCTCAGAGAGTTATGGAGTTGGTCGAGCAGCTTCACAAACCTCTCTTTCTGTAGAACACGTGCACACATACAAAAACTAGTTTACAAAATATTTCACACCAGCTAGCAGAAAATTCATGTAAAAAAAAAAAAATCATAAATACACAGGTTAGTACATTAATAACTGGAAGAGATGGCATTACTCTCCATTCCATGTCAATCAAAGTGACACTAGCCAATTGTGTACATCTAAGAGCTTGTGTATATGATAGAGCTTTCCTCCAAGTGACATATAGCATGAGCAGAAGTTTGGAAAGATGCAGCTGGCTGGCTTCATGTGTCACGGAGGAAGCACGTGCAGCCCTGACCCACCCTGGCTGGTAGCAGCTGTATGATGGGGAGAGCCGGCAGCTGGGTTGCAATTAGCAGGTGACCATGTTGGGGAGAAAAATGGAGGGAAAAAAGTGTAGTGGTCTAAGGTAAACTCACCCCGAAGTTGGAGGCGGCAAAGCGGTCTGAGGCGGAGACGTTGTTGGAGGACTGCGTGGTGTGGGCGTAGTAAGCGTTGATGTTGGCCAACAGTGTGCTCATCACAGCTGGCACACCAGGACACATGTACTTAGATGACAAACATGCAAAGTGCCTGGAAACAGCATACACACCCACACACACACATATATGATATACACTGTTGAACATTCATAGAAGAAAAAAGTCGAGTTTTGGATTTCTGTTGCATAAAGCAAACAATGAGACATAAACAGACCTACAAGTAATGTAGATAAAATATATCTGTTTAAGCACAGAGATATTTTCTCTGTATAACATCTAATAATTGGGTTTACTGTAATGTTTACAGAAAATGATTAAATGCACTCCGATGGAATTGTTTGTTAATTTGATGATTTATGATTTGACATTATTTATTTTCCTCATAATCAAAAGTTGTTTTACTGAGATCATATAGGTGAAAGGTGAACGCGAGTACCTATATGGTCAGACGTTTGTGGACAGCTGACCATCACACACATAAGCGCTTGTTGAATATCTCATTGCAGCTTTTGTCCCCATTTGCTGTTTTAAGAATCTCCACAGTTCTGGGAAGGCTTTCCACAAGATTTTGGAGCGGGGATTTGTGTTCATTTACTGAAGTGCATCAGTGAGGCCTGGCGTGGTGTTCCAGTTCATCCCACAGGTGCTCAGAGGGGTTGAGGTCAAGGCTCTGTGCAGGACGCACAGACTTTGCAGTTCTTTCACTCCAACCTTGGCAAACCATGTCTTCATTGACCTCGCTTTGTGCACAGGAGCACTGTTATGCTAGAAGAGGTTTAGGTCCCTTAGTTCCAGTGAAGGGAAATTGTACAGCTATAGCATACAAATATATTCTATACAATTCTGTGCTTCCAATTTTGTGGAAAAGGGATTCCACATATGAGTGTGATGCTCAGGTGTCCACAAACGTTTGGCCATATAGTATACATTGTGGTGTCTTTTCTTCATGGTTATCTATAAGCCTAATTATGTCATTATATTCTTCTTAATAAAACACATCCATTTTGAGATCACTTAAAGAAGAAGCCATGTGGTCAAGACCCAAGGCCTCTCTGGATTTAATATGTATTATATGATTATGTAATTGGCTTAAGAACACGCAAGGGATGTCAGCGATCCAATTAAAAAGCCCATTAACCTTGCTCTTTTTTACATTCACTCCCTCTTTCTATTCAGCTTACGTCATTGCTTGGTAGATGGACTCCACTCCGTATCTCATGGCAAACTCGTCCACGATCTCCTGCGCTGTCTCCTCAAAATAGACTTTCCAGGCATCGTCTCCTTTAGCGTCAGGGATCTTCACCACACCAGCGTTCTGCTCTTCCGTGGTGTAGTGGAAGAGGTGCTGCAGACACAAATGCTGCCAATAAGACACTGGAGAAAAGCTGTAATCGATACAGCGACTTATTGAAAGGAACCCACTGGTTTAGGTTCAACCGCACAGACAAATGTATAGAAATGGCTGGAGATGTATAATACACCGCTTTTTGCTGTGCTTCTGAATGGGTGAACTTCTACTTTTTTAGCCACATGGTTCTTTTATGATATACAATAAAGGAATGGTTCTAGATTATTCACCAACAACAGCACAGGCTGATGCAAAAAAAAAACTTCTAGATACTCTCACAGAAGTATTGAGCTATCACTACAATAATGGGGGGGGAATCACATTATAATACATTCATTCATCTTCGGTAAGTTGATCCTGGTCAGTATAGGGTACAGTACAGTGTATTTGAGCTGACCTCATGTAGGCAGGTGTACTGGACATGGTATGGAGCCACTGTCTCCTCTCCTTTGATTTCCACACTGATGTGCATGCGGATGGCTCCAGACACGGCCGATTTATCTGTGCGCTTGTCTGTGCGAGGAGGTGGAGAAGCAAGAGAGAGAGAGAAGTTAGAGAAAGGACAGGTCATAAATTAACTCAACCTCCCTCTATTCTTAGCTCTTTCTTATTTCCGCTTTCATTAGTTTTCATCAGTATGATAACTCTGTCTCACACACACACACACACACACACACACACACACACACACACACACACACACACACACACACAGAACTCACCCAAATTGTACCACACATCCATTTCTCCGCTGAGAGTCCGGACCTCGATGATGGTCTGGCCCAAGAAGTCATCAGACTCTCGTTTGAACCTCTGCTTCACGCGAGATTTAATGTCATCATCTTCGTCCCACACTCGCACCTTTATGCGATCGGATGAGTTGTGGCACTCACTAGAAACATGGACACAAACTCTGTGCTTGTGTACGATTGCTATATATTTATATTACAGTATATTATACAACAACACTGTCGAATCTTGCATCTGATTGGTCAGAAAGTTTTAACTGATCTACTACAGCAGCTCAGGCAGTCTGGCTGCGAGGCACACCACAGGCTTATATTAAATACATTTGTGCACATTCTAATACTTTATCTTTCTCAGTAACACGAAAAGCAAAATGTTTGTCCTTATTAAAAAGGAAAATGACTTCTGACAATGATAACTTGTGTCATAGATGGATAGACAAAACAGGATTAAATCTAACTATAAAGGGACAAACAAATAGGGTGTGTCATTCTTTATTAAATAAAAAAAACATAAGCATTGGCAAATAGTTGTGGCATAAGAGGATAAAACACTCCATTACATCTTGTTATTGGATTATAATCAACTTCAGGGTGGTAACAGGTTAGTGTCAGGCCACAACCCCATTTTTGATAATTTTCCTATAACTGCATGCCTGAAAATGTTTGATCCTGCACTTTTCCTATACGTTATATGAGTCCACCATTAGAATTTTCTCCAGTGTGCACTATATAGTGATCTACAAAAAGAATGGAAATGGCTTACAAGTGGAAACTCTCGTCCCAGACGGGATTGAGGTTGCCGTAGATGGTTTTGGTCCTTTTCTTGGTCTTGCCCACCTGGACAGTGACGTAAGGATCACTGGAGCCTGTCTTATCCTTAGCCTGCAGTCCTTGGGCACAGACCACTGAGAAAGAAACAAACATGTACACACAATGCAGCCTTCTTTTTATTCCAATATCACTTAATGCATTAAATGTACTGTATTTCTAAAAACATTCAGACAGGACTGATTGGCTTCTGACCTGTGATGCTGATCTTGGCCGACCATTTGGATGTCCCGTCGAGAACGCTCTGCTTGATCTGCTTCATCTGGGTGCCCTGGGTTGTTTTGGCCACGCCGAACACCTCCTGGATGAGCTCAAAGATCTCGGGTTTGTTGCGTTCGCGGATCTTCATGCGGTCCTTCAGGACCATGATGATGTTTTGAGTGCGGTCTTCTGCACCATGCTTAGAGCTCTTCTCAGCAGCTCCTGAAACACAGAGCAGAGTCTCAAACATCAGATCCAAGCTTGCTGATAGCCTATGAAATAGTATGTTAATGGAGAGAAAATGAGCTCTTCTAAGCACACTTAGGCGACGATAGTCATGTTTTTTTGTATTGCAGCTGTTGAGATGATTGATGACTCAAAGCTAGCCTCTGTTTACTTGTAAAATCATTTAATTCATAATTTAATCTCTCTATAAGATTATCTAACAGTTAATTGTTCGAGTGGATTGGATAAAAGTATCTGACAAATGAATATACACAAACGTACATGAATTAAACTAATTTCCACATGAGAAATGACATGAGAAATGGCCTTCACCAAGTGACATTTACTCTACATTACATAATAAATTTACTGACGTGGCAGTTTCCGTCATCAAAAAACCAAAGTTTCTGTGAATATAAAAATACATACACATGCCCTGCTCTTTGCCCTGGTAAACAAGTGTTGCATGACTTGAATTTGCATATTGGAACATCATAGGCTATTTTATATTATGATGCAATAACATTTGTCTCTTGCACATTTTTTTTTATTATCTAAAAATGCTGAAAAATCTTGGCATATCTTGCGCACGCACTCTGTAGGCAGTCAGCATTGAGCAGGTCCTGGCACTTTTCGTGGCATTTGACCCCACACTCGGTGCAGCGCATGCCCTGCCGGGCGATACCCCACAGCAGCCCCTCACACTCGTAACAGTAGGTGGGAGTAGTAGCTGTCCACACCTCAAAGTTGTGGGGGGTTGTGCAGGAGATGGGGTAGATCAGAGCCTGCAGGGTTTTCTTATACACGTGACTCTTCTGCAGTAGGGAACATGGAAACAGGAAACATAGAACTAGTGGGTGCAAAAATGCTTACTGCTCTCTCCATTTTTTTTTTGAGTTGTAGGCATATGGCTATGCAAACACAAACACAGAGTACTCACCAGCTCCTCATTGTTGAGTGTGCTACATGCCATAGCAGATGTGATTCCAGCTTTACGAGAGTTCTGAACCAAAGACTGCAATCAGACACACATGGAAAGAAAATCGGAATCATTACAATTCACTTTCTGAAACATGTAAAACATTGTACAAAAAACAGTACGTCCACTCCAGACCAAAGGTTCTAGGAACAACACTAACTAACTGGTGAGTTGCTGTAATTCAGTTGGAGGCGGAGCCAATTTTGGGCTGGAAAAAAGGCTCTTGTGCCAAAATGAAATATTGGCTAGATTTATCTCAAGGCTGTATTGCAAATTCTAAAAAAAATGTTTTCTAAGATATCTTTGAAATTATATGATTATCACAGATCTAAGTGTATCACAGATCTGTAGTGTATAATATACTCAAGGTGTCTAACACTTACCATAGCCTGTGCGAAGACAGAGACGGCAAAGGACAGGGAGAAATAACAATGTTATTGTCAAATACGCACATAAAATTATGTGATTTATTGTGTGCACAAAAGTGAAGATTTTGGCGTTCTTGTCACTCACCAGGTCCCGGACTAACGGGATGGCTTTCCTCTTGCGTAGGTCAGGCATGCTGTCTATGCTGTACAAAGCTCCACCCATTCTGTATGAACACAGGAAACGAAACAAACCTGAGCACAAGGTCTGAAATTTTCTCAAGAATACTTTGGTTCTGTAATGAGATTCTGCTCATGAGACGCTACACCTGAGAGCTATGTTCACGATGATGATGACCCCACCTCCATACTGATTGATAGGGCTCCTGATGAATAATATCTAAACTTTAAACACATACAATTTGCTGAGTCAGATCTTAGTGAGTCTCAACAGGCTACACTTCTCTACCTTAATGCCTAATGGCAGAACAATAAAGCTTTAAGGGCTGAGCGGAGAGGAGTTTGGAATATATCTCCCTGTTGCCACAGAGAATATCTCACTTAGATTATCTGCACTTAGATTAAAACAATAAATTATGTCTAAGGTCTGTGTGTATGTGTGTGTTTGTATGAAATCTAACACTTTAACTTGAGCACTTGGGTGAGTGTGTACTGTAATTGTAAACTGATAAATAATAATATCGAATTCCCAGCAAAAAGCAGAAAGCCTCTGACTTACCATAATTCTCAAATCCAATTAAAATATAGAGCATATGGGCTTCTGTGTAGTGTAACAGCAAAGAGTTTACCCTATTGCTGGGAGACAGTGAGCTCCAATCCTGACGTTGGCAGAGCCATTCATGGCCAGGGCCAAGGGACAAAACTGGCTGTGCTCTCTGGGTAGAAGAGAAGTCATGCTCACTCTCTCCTGTCAATCACAGTGACACTAGCCAATCCTGGGCAGGTGTGAGTTCTTATATGCGAAAGAGGGCCGATAGAGCTTTCCTCCGAGTGTGTTACGTTGCCCAGTGATGCAGCATGAGCAGCAGTTTGAAAAGATGTGGTTGGCTGGCTTCATGTGAAAGTATTTAATCTTAACTCAAGATTCAATTAGATGTCAGGACTTCAATCTGAGGTTAAGGTGTAGCTGATTATTTGTTATGCCATGTTGAAAAATTAAGTAGGATAACACAAACTGACCCTAATCCTAATTTAATTCTGCTTAGTTCTAAACAGGATCTTGAGTAAATGCTTGATATTGACAGTATGACCTACCCGCCTTTTCCAAACCAAAGAGACTGAGAATCTGTTTCTCCTCTTTCCTGAAATGAGAGAGAGAGAGAGAGAGAGAGAGAGAGAAATGACAAGAGCATTCATGCTGACATGTCTCTGGAGAGTACTTCACAAACCCTGAATAGGTTTGACCTACAAACCAAAATCAACAGCATTTACAGCACTCATGGAAGACTTCTACTGAAGTGAGGTACACAGTTACATTTTGGCCAAACCACAACAATCACCAAAATCCATGCACTCGGAATAAAACAGCTGCAATTTACATAACCTTAAATTATCCTGTGAAGCATCTGATTTTAACAGCATGGCAAAAATGACTGAATCACAATCTGAATAATAGATTTCCAGGAAAGGCTGTATTCTCTAACCTTTACATGAATTACACACAGAAATCAATTAGCAATCATGGTAACAGCAATTAGATTTCTGAGGCAGGACTGACTATAATTTTCACCTTGACACCATTTCATTAGTGTAAAATATAATGACTGGTAGTAAATAATTTGGTCCCTCACTTTGATGTCTCTTGGCAAAGAGTAATGTCATGGATGAGTTAAGTCTACCTTGCTTTCTTCATCCTACAACCCAGCAGCCTTTCTATACACTGATTAAAATACTGCAGTGGAAGCTGAGAAACACACTCAGAGCTGTAAATGCATGATCCTCTAGTTGCTATGAGCCTAAAGAGCAAACTAATTCATGCCTTTGCGCTCTTGTATGCACACAAATGGTCAATGGGCAGAAATGTCACAAAACCACCACACAACTTTAATACCACCAGAGCAGACCCACCTGACTCTTGTCCAAGCATGGCCCATCTGAGTAAACATGCAAATCGCTAAAGCAATGAAAAGAGTCTGGAGAGAAAACAAAATGGTGGGATACAGAAAAAAACAAACAAAAAAAAAAAAACGAGAAAACAGCCAAAAATAACAGAGAAAACAAAAGAAGAAGCAGTGTGACAACATTGCATGGCAGCAGTTATCTGCAATGGTTATAATATCAGCAAGACAAAGCCTTTTTTTAGCATTGTTATAATTTAACAAATGCATGTATATTAATGAAACTCGTAAGTAAATCTGAGTGCATCAAGCCAAAATGTCATAGTAAAAAAAGTTTGTAATGAAGACCAAGCAGTGATGTGAATTGTAATGACTGTTGCAGTGAATACCATCTCAAGTCGGTTTCAGGTTTCCATCCAAGACAGCCATTCAAAAATCAATAGTCCATATATCATGCATCACTTTAGCATACACTTAATTCCCCTTCTGATTTAGCATCCAGATTGAGGATTGATGACCACCATTGAACTTCACCCATAAAATTCCATGGAAGTGTTTTTAAAGGCCTACCTCCTGCAGCTGCTGTCGGACCTTGTTGAAGAGCCGTAGCCAGTTCTCTTTAGCTCGTACTGCTGGGTCTATGGGCTCCTTCACCTCCTCAACTTCTGGCTCTCTACACACAGATAAAATGGAATGCGGGCATAAACAGATGACTTAGGCTTTGATTCGACAATAACACTTATTTGTTTTTTTGTGGAAAAGTTTGGTGTAGGCTTTTTTGGTGCTTGATTAAGGTCTAAAGCTTTGGATATCTGGATACTAAGCATCCCCCTGAAGATAAGCTTCTGACAGGGTTCAGTTCCTCTGCAAAACTACATGGTACTACATTACAGGCCAGACGTTTGGGCCCATTCTCTAATTTAAAAAAAATGAAAAAACAATACAGTGCTTTGTCAAACTTTTATTACAAGAAAATATTAGAAATATCTAAAACAAATGTAACTGACTGGTTTTCAAAATTTTATAGCTTGTAGTAAGACATTATTTAGCCACAAGGGCTGAAACTATTGGTTTTGAAGAAGACATATCAGGTCTGTCATTAGTACACTGACATACACTTTATGTTGGAATTCTATTTACTAATGTCAGAACTTGATTGGCTCTTGGCCTCTCTTGATTGTGTCTTACTGAACCAAATGATGGCCGGCAGGCGGTGGATGGGGGAGAAGGGTAAGCACAGAATGGAGATGGATTGGTCACTGTATGCGGTGTTTGGGGGGAGGAAGATCAGGAGACTTAGTCCATTGAACAAAATTTTATTCTTCAACAGGATAATAATCTCAAGCATTCTTCAAAATTGTGCCAAAATTATATCTAGTCCAAAGAAAAGCAAAAAGTTTTGAGAATTATGTCTTGGCCTCCTCATTCTCCAGATCTTTCTCCCACTGAGCTGGCATAGGACAAGCTGGACCTACAAGGACCTACAAGTTTGAAATGAGCGTCCAGCAAATGAGACAGAATTGTTTGCATGCTTGAAAAGGTGCTGGGAGGTTTTGGACACAAGTTATTTCCAAAAATTGCTTTCCAGCAATGAAACTCGTACTCAGGCACTCATATTCATTAAATTGCACTTACAATGTATATTGTTACATTACATTTCAAAACTCAGTTACAATTGCTTTAAGTATTTCTAATATTTTCTGGTAATAAACATTTGACAAAGCAGTGTATCGTTTATTTTTTAAAATCCGAGGATGGGCCCAAACTTCTGGCCTGTAGTGTAGGTGGGTTTGGGTTGGGACAATAGATTTTAATGCAGAAGTTGATATCTACTGATATGAACTAGGAATTTCAACTCCTGAGTGGACACAGCACTGCATGACTCAGTGGTTACCATCAATTTCCTGGTCTAAAGATTATTAGCTGTTTAGAGACTATGCAGTAATTTTTCCAAATAATTTTCTGCAATGCACAGGAATAACAGTAATACCTGTCTGGTTCTGGCTCTGGTTCTTTCTCCTCTGGTGGTGGTGTTGAAGGGGTGACCTCTCTCTCTTTTTCCTCCAGAAGAGACCCTTCTACAGGAATCTCCTCACCCTCTGGAAGTGGCTGCTCTTGTACTGGTGGTTCCTCAATGGCTTGTGGTTCCTCTGTTGGTGTGGTTGGCTTGGCTACAGGGGATAAAGGTTGAGAAGTGGTTGTAGGAGGCTGGGTTGGGGATTCTGTGGGTTTGGCTGTGGTTGGAGCTGCTTGCTGAACTCCAGAAGCAGGAAGTTGGACTGGTGCAGCTTGGGGCTGAGGTGCTGCAGGTTGTGGTTGTGGTCTTTGGGGTTGGGGGGTGGGTGCAGGAGGCGGTGAGGACATTGACATAGATCCACCCAAACCAAAAACTGCAGTTAGAGGTTTAGCCATAGCAAAGAAGGACTGGACAGATGGGATGGGACCTGTGGAATGCTGCTGCTGGAGAGGTGGCCTGGCCTGCTGCTGTGTTTGGTTGGGTTTGTTTGGCGCTTGATTAGTTGGTGGTGGTTGGGTAGGAGCTTGGTTTGTTGGTTGTGTAGGAGCTGGACTGGCCATCTGGTTTGCATTCTGGCCCTGTGGCACCTGCTGTGTTGGTGCTTGCTGATGCAGAGATGCCTGTTTCTCCAGTGGTGGCCTGGAGGTTGGTGGCACAGCCAATTTGGGTGCAGTGCTGGTAGGGGTCGGGGTGTATGGAGGCTCCTGATCTTCACTAGGAGCCTCATCCAGAGGATACAGGTCTTCATCGTTATAGTTATAGTCCTCCTCTTCACCCTCGTACAAGTCAGCATCTTCAGCATATGGATCACCATCTTCTTCATAAAGGGCACCTTCCTCACCACCATCTTTGCTGTAGGCACCCTCATCACTATAGGCACCGGTTGTCTCATCTGGTTCCCAGTCGGGAGAGCCTTTGCTGTAGGAGACGGATGAGTGGCATGAGTGGTAGGAGTCATTTTCGTCGTACAGTTCCCGCTCACCATACTCTTCCTCACTTAACTGCGAGCTGCAGTGGCTCAACTCTGCTGAGGATGCATAGCTTCCTGCCGGACTGAGAGAGAGAAACATTAGTATATGCTTGGAGAGTATTAAATTGATTGGTTTAACAAAGTCTGGTTGTGGAGCCTTTATGGTTTTAGCTTTCTAAAATGGTTTAGAATGAAAAAGGAAAAACAATCCTTGTTTTGTAAATTTATATATTACTTACAATGCTTTTAAAATGGGTTACCCTTGACACACCCTATAGGATACATTTTTGTTCCTTTAAGCAACAGAGATACTGAATATATACAAAATATTAATATATGTTTATATAAAAATATCATTATTTAAAGTACCAGCGTTGATTAGACTATGGATAAAAGCAGAGATTGTAAATCCTGTTGCATCAGTCAAGAGAATCGTCCAGAAATTAGGATATTATATAACAGTATACAAGAAATTTGAAGAGGAATAGAGAGAGAGAGAGAGAGAGAGAGAGAGAGAGAGAGAGAGATGAAGAAGGACCTGATGTTTCATTTGATACTGCAGAACAGAAACCAAACTCAGATGAGAAAGCAAACCATCAATCTAAAAGATGGAGCTACTTTGGCAGTCGTGGGATGACTGAAGTGGGAAAATGTCAAGAACAACAAAGCTGACTCATAAAACAAACCCCCACACACACACCCCTTCATTCTCTCTATGCCTTCATTCTGCCACCAGCTATTTATGCATCATCACAATACGGAAGAAACCTTGAGAGTTTTCGGTTCGGAAAAGCACCGGCTATTCCCAGTGTTCCAAGCCTGTTACATCATGTCGAGTGGGACTCAAACAAATGTTAGGATATTCCTGTGTTTTGGCAGTAAACGCATTTTGTTCTATGGACACAGTGAAAGCATGCAGTGAGTGAAGTTCTGTAGGTGGATGATTTAAAAGCTTTTTTTTGAGTGACAAGGTCTTAAATTTTAACTATGGATTACACGAAGAACTCCTTGTAAATCATTTATTTAAATACTGTTCCTGCAATACTAATCAACATTAATTAACATGTAAAATATGTACCTAATATGGTATTGGCTGAACATGAATTGATGCACAAACTGTCAGCCACTATATGAAGAATATGAGTCTTTTATTTGGGCTTTTCGGACCGAAAAGCCTCCAGGTTGTAGGATAAAGAAAAATGTATTGGAATTTTTGTCCCTTAGTTGCATCAAAACTCAAGAAGGAGCTATAGAGAAAAAAAATACCAACACAGGTGGATAGCTTTCTTACATTTTTAAAATCTAGCCTAATATAATGAAAACAATTAGTCCATATGTAGATGGTAGAAAACGTGAGAAATTAAAGTAAAATGCTTGAGAATGGCAAGAGAAGATGAGGAAAAATGAAGCATGCTTACAGAAAGACACACAGATCAAATATGATGAATGAGCCTATTAAATATGGGGAGAAGGGAAGGAGGAAAAAACACTCACTCACACATGCACACAAACACACACACACACACACACACACACACACACACACACACAATCTGACCCACATGAACTTCGACATATCCCAGTTAACATACACTTGTATGCGTGCCTTTGCTAACACACGTTCCCGTTCTTGTGCACTATTTACAGTGGAGTTTAATGAATAATGCATAAAGCGGCACAGAATAAAAAAGTGGTTTTATGCAGAAAGCACACCACACACACCCACACACATCCTGAAGTAGGCCAGGCGATACTGTCATCACCTGCTCTGTGTAAGCTATGCTGCAGATATCAGCATCAAATGAGCTGCTGAAAACTGCTTAAGCAATGAAAAGGTTTTTCCTCCAGCTAGAACCATTTGGCAAAACATGCTTGTTTATAAAGGGATTATAAAGGGATCCTACATAGAAACGTTTCTAATGGCTTTGAGGCTTTGGCAGTTTATGTAATCAGAAGTGATTATAGCATTATGTGACCACCACTAATTGATAACCTGACAAAGAGATGCCATTCTAAAAAAGTGTCAGGTTTGAAATGAGTAGATTGTAAAGAGGTGTGGCTGTCTGATAAAATTTGCTACTCCCATTGCCTTATTTTCATTAATGTCACAAATGTAGATATTTAATTCTTGTAGATTTAGATTTAATTAACAGTTCAAACGTTCTGAATCATAGCCCAAAATAGGCTAGGAGTCAAATAGTCATAAAGCTGAAGTATCGTAAGTGTATAAACACTTTTCTGTTCAATAATAACATTATTAGTTTTTATGATGTTGAATAGTTCACAGAAAAAGTATGAGAATTTGTAATAATTTGAAGGTTATATTCATGTGTGAAAAAGTAGAACAAGAACACAGCACGTAAAAAATGTGAATCAGCCAAGCGAGTCCTTCAAGTACTTGAATGAATTTGTGAATCGATTCGTCAGTTGCTCAGTTTGTGCCAGTTAACTGGATCATTTCCATTCAAGAATGGAATTGCTTCATTTAGCAAGTCCCAAGAGTTATATTTAGGTAAGGTGGTCACGAGGATCTTCTCCACACCCTTAATGTGCCTTTTGGTGAAGCCAGGATCAATAAGGAAATTATGTGTTACAAATCAATCCAAAACCTCTTGGGTTTATTATCTAGGACCAATCACAGCAGATGAGAGCAGAGAGCAACCTGATGGTTTAGAGCACAGGGTCTCTCTCTCTCTCTCTCTCTCTCTCTCTCTCTCTCTCTCTTTCTCTCTCTCTCACCTGATTGCTCTCTGGTGGTCGTAGTCAATGATGTCACAGTTGTGGGTAGAGCGGGTGTAGGTGGCTCGGTTGGCACGATGCTGCTGACCCATGGGATATTGGTGGACGGAGGCATTGGGCTGTGATGTGCTATAGAATGGAGGTGGGATGCTGTTACTGGTCTCACTGCGGTAATCACTGTCCCGGTCATCCACCGCGCTATCTGGGTCTTCGTCTACGTGTGGGAAGTGAGTGTTAGTTAAAATGATTTAATTTCACACACATGCTTGATATTCAATTCACAACACTTACATGCCAAAGACACAACAAGACAAAATCCTGTTTTCTATAAGCCTGAAGAACGAGATGAATGTTTTAAAACAATAGACTCTACCCTTTCAAAATGAGATTACCACAAGAACTAAATCTGGCTCACAGAGAGGAGGAGGAAGAAGACTGTGACTCATATAGGAGTGGAGTGTGGTGCTCCGTTCAGGAAGGCTCCAGTATGAGTCAAACCTCTTATTAGTATTATGCTTTGGAGACGAGAGCCAAAACTGGGTGAGAGGTGGAGTGACAAATGGGCCGACGGGCCAACTGGACCCTCGCCAGCAAACCCATCTGCTAATCTGCACATCAGCAAAGGTGTGTGTGTGATGCAGTGAGTGTGTGATCCACTAATGCTCTTTTGGTGATGCTGTTGGAAAGAAGGCTCATGAAGGTTATGTATTATATTGTTTTAAAGTTATCATGATAGTTTCATGGTTGCTGCATAATAGGGAAATAAGCAACTTGAGGAGATGGTGGTGTGTCTGATATTACTGGATATTTTATTGTAACTATTAACTATTATATTGTAATACATTTCTTAGCCATAATATGTTAGCCATTGTTACATTTTAGGTATTTTGTATTATCTATCAAAACCCCATTCCACCACATGCCCTTTCCCTTAACACATGTGTGTCAGAGTGTGTTAATTATAACACTTGGAAATCCAAATATAACACTTTATTCTTATCATGCAGCTTAATGACAGTAAAGAGTGACTCACTCTGCTGGTCTCCCCACAAATTCCAGTTACCTGTAAGAAAGTGCACAGAAATGACACTCAGATCTTTGTGGTTGAGACTGAAATATTAATGTATGAGATAAACAAACCAACTGTAAAGTATCGACATACACGCTATTGGAATGACATTAAATGTATATTTAGAAATCTAAATCTAGCACACTGGAATATGTGTGAAGGTGGAATTTCACCTAGAGATGGACGCTAATGAAATGTGGAATGTGTATACTTCTCTCCAATACACACCACAACAGTAACAGTAACCCTTGTTGGTGGAAATGTATTAGATTTAATTCTGATTACTTGCTATTAAACAAGAGGCTACAGAATATTTTTAAACTAGCCCAATTTTGCCCAAACCTCAGGAAGGCTGCCATGCTGGAACAGATTTGGGCCTCTTAGTTCCAGTTACAAATTGTAAGACTACAGCATGCAAAGACATCCTATACATTTGTCTTCTTTCAAATTTGTGGCAACAGTCAGGGGAGAGCTTACATATTGGTGTGATGATGGTCAGCTGTCCACAAACTTTAGACTATATGGTCTACCTATAAAACTAGTGACCTTTTTTAAATAGTTGGAAATTAGTATTTCAAGAGAATTAAAAATATATTGAGAGCTGCAACTGATTAAATGTAACTTTAAATGGATAAAAAACATGGCATTTAATTAAAAAAAAGTGTAATCCTTTGCAATGTGCTGTGGTATAATGGGAATGAAACACTACGAGATGCTTTCATTGAAAATTCATCAACTTTATCAATGCCCTTTCAAATTTAAAGTTGAATTCATCAACTTTATGAATGGGTAGTGACTCATAATATAACATCACATCCTGCCATGTTTTATTCCTTACTGGACTCACCCCAGTGATCTCTCGCTTTCCTCTCAGCTAATGGAGTGGAGGAAATCACACAGCCTTTATTGTAGACGGCTGTGATGCCTCACCAGCCTGTGTTTAACACAGTGTGGGTCTGGCAGGTAGCCAATGACAATCTCCGGCTGTCTGCCACAGGCAATGACAGGCCACCTGAGTGTGGCTAAGGCCACTGGGACCTGTGTCAGCACTGCATAATGCAATCCCGAGGAGGGCTTACTCCATTCATACTCTGATCTCGAATTAGCTGGTGGATAAAATGCCATTTAATCCCTGTGATAGATTGGAGACCTGCCCTGGGTGTACCCCGCCTCTCGCCCGAAGTCAGCTGGGATTGGCTCCAGCTTCCCCAAGACCCTTAACACATAAGTGGTATAGATAATGGATGGATAGATAAAATATCATTTACATTTCTCCTTCACACACTGTACCCACTCTTTCATCAAACAACTACCAAGCAATATACCAAGAAATATAATTTTTTGTTCTATTCAGATATTCAAAGTGAAACTTTTTTCTTACTTGATGAATTATATCAAGTTACATTTTACAAGCCAAATTAAATTTTGCCTTCATGCCTCCATTTACAACCTCATATCTATAACCTGAACACACCGTTATTATTGAACCAGCAGACAGGTGAGAGAGGGAGTAAGACGGAGATGACACGTATGTCTTTGCATTTATCTGATTTGGTAACCTTCTTATTTCATTATTTTCTGATGATTCATTTTGCAAGTCTAAAGTGAAACTATTTTGGACAAACGTCTTGATAAATCTGACAAGGCATTTTGCATTTAATTATCCATGACTACTTTCACAAAATGTTCATGAAGTAGCAGGACAAACTACTGACTCCTTTTGAAAGTTCTTTGGCCCTTGCAGATCAGGTGATGGCAAATTTCCACATCAAAAGCTTCCATGATACTGATAACCCATATCCGGTGAGTATAAGATTACATAATCCAGACAAGTCTAAAAGCCTTGCGGCAAATAGAGGATTCATTTGAGGTTGCAGGGGCTTCAGCAGGCAGGAAGCTGGAAAGTAACTTGACCTATCACTCTTCCTCTGAAGTCTGAGTGTCACAGTTTGGTATTGATTTTTATAAGGAAGTGTGCAACTCACAGCATTGGCTCCCGGGAACAGGAAGTGGCCCCTCCTGCTGCTCCTGGTATGAGTACTAATGACAACAAGCACACTTGGATTAATTAAGAGATTATGACATTTTCAGGATGGTATGTGAAACATGTGACTGCTTTGACATCTTTAATGGGAGGAGGAACTTACATCTTGGTCTCTCATGGCATTGAGCTGCTCCAGTTTCTTAGCCCAGTAGCGAGCTTCCTCTTCAGGGATGTCTGTGGCGAGGGGCACACATGTTTGCCTTATGTTCCTTCCATTGACATCTAATTAATGCTATGCTATACACTTAAACTAACCCAAACCTTAAGCTTAGTAACCAAAGGGAAGCATTTTGGCTCTTTTAGTCAAAACAAAAGAAACAAATAGAGTTTTCCTCTTGGGGACCAGCCAAGTCAAAATGACAGCAGGTCATGGAAATGGGTGGTTTTTACATTCTTGTGTGAGAGTGGGTGGTCAAAAATGAAGTTGCAGGACAAAGACAGGTCACATGACACATGATATGATGTGAACATGTTGCTCAGATGTCGCTGCATGACACATTTATTGCGTACATCCATCATCAGTAACTGCTTTATCCAGATCAGGGTCACGGTGGATTAAATGAATTTGTTTATATTTTGAGAAACAGAACTAGCTAACTGAGGTAGGATTGGTCAGAACTCCTTCACACACTGGCACATGCACATACGCATACACTTTTACACATACACACCCCAACTCCCACATATACACTGTGTTACTTTGTTTGCTTGTGAAGAACCTGCTGTGACCTTATGCCAACACAGGTTTCTAGCCAAGAACCAAAGAAGGGCCTCAAGTAAACAGATACACATGCTGAGAACTGTCTCCCTTTTTCAGCAGAAACTGAAAATTAATAATGACTATAATGTAACGGATTTTGTCTAAAGTTTTCCGATGTGTTTTTTCAATTTTGATTTTATGCTCAATAATACAATCAGCAGCACCATTGTTACCATTTACAGATTCTGAATTCATGTCCAGTTTGGGTAAATGATCCATAATTAGTGGATAATATACACTACCGGTCAAAAGTTTGGGGTCACCTACTCTTTTTCATAGGTTTTTCTTTATTTTTTTAGCTTTCTACGTTGTAAAACATTACTAAATACATCAAAACTATGAAGCAACACGTATGGCATATACTGAATTATGTGGTAAACAAAAAAGTGTAAAAAAAAACA
>JAQMYM010000018.1:12965011-12980634 GCA_030014255.1 Parauchenoglanis ngamensis
CAGTCTCTTTTAAAGTCATAAAAATAAAGAAATAATTGAATTAGAAGGTGTGTCCAAACTTTTGACCGGTAGTGTAATTGGATAATATAATATAATTGGAAATCAATAATAATTCAATCCATTTCTAATACAGGGAACCGACGGATCCGTTTGAGGTTTTTGAAGATGAATCGGGAAGATGTTGTTATGATTTAGGAGGGATTGATGGATAATGGTCCTACCCAGTGGCAGTTCGAAGCGCGTGTCGAGCAGCACTCGGTGGAATGTTGGGTCTTTAGTGCCGCAGATCTCATTGTCATCCATGATGACCTGGGAGTCCAGAGTCAGCCATTCCCCTGGACCCTCCTATGGGAAGACACACGTCAAATGACGTAACATTCCTCTGGACTATCACATTATTTGGTTCATTACTGAAATCATGATTATTTATCACACAAACAATTTAGGGATCAAATTGGGACAAATCTCTGAATCACAATAAGACCACGCACTGAAATCTAAATGGGGAATTAATGATTTAATGCACTGAAGTCAATAAATAAGCAAAATGTTGGAATGGTGTTGGATATAAGAGGAATAAAACACTTCAGGATGTGCTGTTTTATTAAAATAATCAACTTTGAGGTAATAACAGCTGCATCACACCACCCCATAGTTGATTATTCAACCATTTATACCACATCATATTTTCTATCAGTTTATTGTTATAATGTCATGAAGCATCTGTGAGACAAGTCAGATCCTGTTATCAGTTTTGTACACCATCCCCTCAACAGCTACTCGTTTTTTCTTTCACTTCAAGTAATTAATATTAAAGAAATGCAGCTTTTCATATTGCTGAGAAACCGGAGAGCGCAAAAAGTCCTGTTACAAAGCACTGACACTGGAGACTCCTTCCATAAATATTACATAAACTGTCTGTGATTTACCTTGCAGCAAATTAAACACCTTCTGACCAATCAGAACTGAGAACACAATAGCACTGTGGTATAAATATCCATAACTAACACCAGCCACCATCATTATTAAATAAAACCTACTCTTGAACATCACGATTAACATGAAGTATATCTAAATGCATGCATTCACACTAGGCAGCATCATTATCACTCTAGCCTGGAAAATGAAAAATTGGTTAATGCGCAAATATTGTCCTCCTCCGCTGTCATCACTGCTGTAATCACATCCTACATCAGCAGTTTTACTTCACCCATCTCGGCTCAGTTACAGATCAGAGAGACACACAAACGTGTTTATTGCAGCCTAGGAACAGGCCAGGCAAAACACAACGACTCATAATTGAGCATGGGTGATGCATTATTCATACAGAGTTATAAAAGCAAAGTGAACAAAAAAGCTCACTCTCATTTCTAAAGCAGAACATAAAAGCTGCAAATGGGAGGCTTCACTTTAGAGGAGGCCAGTGTGTGTTTATGTAACTGTCTCTCAGCAGCTGGTGTGTGTGCGCATGTGAGTGTGTGTGTGTGAGAGAGAGACAGAGATGGCTGCACTATCTGCTGAGCTCAGCTCAAACAGAAACGCATTACACCGGGACTTTCACTACTGTGGATCTGAATTTTCATGCCTTGATTTGAAACAGCAAATGAAATTTTTGAACTTGAATTAGATCAAATTAAGTAGTACAGATATTCATACTTGGAAACATTTTAATGCTGAGTTCACACTCAATTTGAAAAGAATCTGGTTTTTGGTAGAACGGCGCAAGTTCACATCCAATTCGTCTGAATATGACTCAAATGTATACAGTGCTACACCGGAAAAGCAAAACTGCACAATTGCTTATGTTTTGAAGTTTTGCGTAAGTCTGCTTGTATCACCTCACAAATTTCCTAAATCTTTTAGCATCGATTAATAAAGGATTTATGCGATGCTTATAAATGTGTTATGAATAAACCAGTGTTAGACTGTTGTAGAATGCCGTTGGTTCTGCCCCTACTTCATTTGATTGGCGGATGCTCTGTAGCGGGATCCAGACGGTGCCCACCATGGTGTCCCAGATCAGACCTTTATTCCACACCTCCGCCGTCAACCCCAGATCCAGCCGGTTTATCTCACTGCACAGAGAAAGTGACAGGTTTAACTTTTCCATCAGATTTTTCTTCGTGCAAGTTATTCACATTATTTCTCTTCTTACACATTATGTTTAATTCTGTAAATTACTGCCAAAGTACGGGGGGGGGCTATTATAAATATTTTTACATTACAACTACATTCATATTAATAAAGCTTTGCTAAATTAAAGAGAGCAAGAGTGAGAGAGCGACAGCTCTGGAGTGATGATGTTGTCTTCATATTATATTTAACAAGGGATTAGCATTGGAACTGGGTCGATGATATTGCCAGCAGCGTGTTGTGTTTATTTTATAAGTACATTTCTTTTATGTAATTACATTAACTTGCATTATAGCAAATGATGTAATAGAAAACAAAGCTGGAGGCAGGGCTGTGAGGAAGGCGACGCGGCTTGATTACAACACAGCAGGATGCGTTATTAAAGTGAGAGAGGGAAATGGAGGAAAAGAGAGAGAGTGAACAAGAGAGAGAGTGAGAAGGATGGGATAGAGTAAGTGGAAGAGTGATAGAAAACGAACAGAGGCAGATGAAAGCTGAGTGTAAGACTATACTCCACTATACTATATATCCTCCACGTAGTACAGATCTACAGTATATGGATATAGCCTGGAAGATCGGTACTATCAGAGACATACTAGAAATGAAAGAAGTCATTAAAGAAACACTTCAATGTTTGTCAACCAGGTTTGTAACCTAATTATTATGTGTGATTACCACAAACAGCAATTTCAACACCTTTTCTTGTAGTAAGAAAATGACAAAAACCTTTATACACATTTATATACAATGGAAGTTTAAGGGCATTTGTTAGGCCAATTAATAATCTTTCAAGTAAAAAACAAATGAATTTCAGATAGTTGTAAATTAGATTTGACTTTCTACGGTTGTTTCATTGAGTACTTCTTACTAGGATAAAACTAGGAAAAGCTAGACGCTGTTTCTCGACTGTCAGTGCACGTTTTCAATGCAATCCTACAGGAAATGGAAATTTTTCCACAGCAGACAGATCACCATTTTAGGGAAGCACAAAGATGAAAGGCAAGCAAGAAGATCAAACAGGGAGAACAGTGTGCTGGTGGCAAATCTTGTTGGTGAGCAAATAGAAGAAGATTTAAATCATATTTGCCAATATTCCAGATTTTAATATAACCACCATAACAAAAACTGTGTCTGTTTTGGGCCTTTACTGGTATGTGATGTGAAGTCCTACTTTAAGCAAAATTTGGCAGCGATTGATGTAACGTGAATCGGTACTCGATAATACCAATGTAAGTCAGTCGGCATACTGAAAAGTACCGAGTTCGGTACCCATCTCTACTTGCAGTGCTTTAAACCAGTCATTAAATTTCCATAAGATTTCTTTTGCAAGAGGTTACACAACAAACACTTTAGCATGACAGCACTCCAATCCCAGTGCTCTGAAGTCTCATACACACACACACACACACACACACACACACACACACACACACACACACACACACACAACACTCCTCCTAGCCCATCCCACTCCACCTGATCACTGACAAAATGAATGAGTATAAAGGAAAGCAGGAGATGAAATGAAAGTGAGCAAGATGGGGAATGAGGGATGCAGGAATGAATGGGCAGGCAGGGAAAAAGGAGTGCGAAGTAAAATGAGCGCAAAAGACAGAGGCGGAGAGCGATGCATGATTGAGCAAGTGAGTAAACGGTGGGGGCAGCGAGGTAGGGGGAGGTGAAAGAGTGCAAGAGCGAGTGAACGAGGGCGGCTGGACTGCAGGAGTGTGTGCACGAACAAGCCTGAGCTGAGTCACGCTTTGTACGTAGAATCCTGGCAACAGAGGGGAAAAAAAGAAATGTACTTTTGTATCTTTTTCTATTGATCAACTCTGCCAGTTAAATATGCAGCCAATTGTTGTGTCATTTCCAATTCATTGGTTTAAGGATTTTTAACGTGAAAAACAGTTTTCTGTGAGTGAATCCAGCATGCGTGTATATGTGTGGCGGTTGGGAAAACCTGTCAGATGTAGTTGGGTAAAAAAAAATTACGTTTGGGCCATGGGTTTTTTGACACCTCAAGTTTAAGAATGCATAAATATATTTCACCAAAGGATACAGAAAGCCTGATCATGGTGTGTAGGCAGTCAGTTTAGCAAACGCAGCAGTAAAAATGGTCAGTATATCTAAAGATGTCTAAGCCTACGTCCACATTAATATGTTTTAGTTTTAAGATCACTCCAGAGTTTGGTAAATACTACTGGTTTTAGTTTGAAAACTCGTGCATTTTAGTGTGGACGAGGAAAAACTGAAACTTTTGGAAACAATGACGCCCTCATTTGCTTCCTGATTAGCTGACCGAATTCCTTATTAGTTATGATGTATCCTTCTCTGATTCCTCATGCGCCAATCACGTGACCCTTTTCTGGCAGAAATCAAACGGCATCAGCCTCGACTACCGGTGCTGAATGCAGTATGGATAATAACTGTAATATTATAATAATAATATAATAATATTATAAGCATGGCTGACCTTGTTGTCTTTGCTAGCAGCTGTTGTGACGTTAAATTCTACATTTTAAAATGCTACAACTGCCTACATGTGCAGAAGGCAAGCTATTATTCGAGTGACCTGCAACTAAGTAGCCAACTGCAGAGTAGGCAACCTGCTTCCTGTTTATACCGGCACACGTACATGAATGATCATGTGTTATGCATTTTAAGCTGTGTTAGTATGGATGGAGATTATTTCTGATACGGAGCTAAAATGCTCATCTGGATGGAGATTGTTTTTGTCTTAAAACACCGTTTTAGAACTAAAATGTGTTATTGTGGACATAGCCTAAAACTATTTTAGATTGCTCGGGTAAAATAATTGACTGGGGTTCCCTGTATAAAGTCCCCGTCACTTTAAAAATGGTCTGTGATGTGAACTGGACCTGATGAAACATCCAGTAATGCCAATGATCTAAAATTCGGTCTGTGGGAATGGATATTTCTGTTGTATTCCTGCTTGCAATCAAGTCATCACAATTACAAACAAAGGCAGAGTACAGAAATAGGGGGGAGAGAAGGAGTGAAAAAGGAAGCATGGGACAACTGGGTCGTGGAAAGAAAATGGAAGATGGAACGTGAGAAAATGAGAGATGAAAACGCAGGAGGTGTGAAGAGAGAGAGAGAGAGAGAGAGAGAGAGAGACTCACAACATGAAGTCCTGCTCCCAGCTCGGCTGGTTGCCCCGCACTGCGATCGTTGTGCTCTTAACATTCTGTACCTTCAGACTCACGTAGGTGTTAAACTTCTCTACAGGGGGAAGAGCATAAGGAGGTCACTTACAAAAACACACACACACACACACACACACACAAACACACATGCAGCTTCAGTCTATCTGTACTCACCTTGGGGTCCATCGAGCTTGGCTTTCTTCACTGCAGAACAGAAAGAAAACGACAAAGCCTCTCAGTACTTCATGCAATACTCGTTATAACACAGAAATAATTTCAGTTTACACAAATGCAGCCTAAAATCACCACAGTCCCACCGGATCCAAAGATCAACCTTACCATGAAAACATAGCGAAGCATTATTTTAAGAGTTCACATACGGATTTGTATTTAAGTGAAATAACAGGATTATCGAGGTAATTTTAGAATCATGTTTCTTATTTCACATTACACTTCAGCACTTCTGAATTCTTAATTCTGATTGATCAGTAAATCTTAATATCCTATAACAGCAGCTCCAAGGTTTATAACAATGTGCTCGCTCCAACATTTTATCCTTTCTATAGCAACAAATAAATCACTGTGACTTGTATGGCGGATGAACAACACACATTGTTCAAAAAGTGTAAGCATTGTTATGGTGAAGTGTTCTGTGAGCTGAGGTTCATTCAGCATTTCTGGAGCCTCAATGCTTTAGAACAGTCAGAGGTAAAGCTTTATTAGGGTTCTGCTGGAATAGCACATATTTACCCTCTAGAAAACCATTTGATCATTTAACACTGTCATACTCTCAGAACTACGTCCCTTTGCCAATAATTTCACTGTAGCCCCTGAATAATTCATAGTTACTGAATAATATGATTTAAGACGAATAACTGAATAATGAGCAGGAGACTTGAGAAGGTCTCACAGTACAGAGACAGCACAGTGCAGAAAATCATTGTGCTAATGCCACAACACTTTTTTTTTTCCCCATCAGCTGTCCAGTTTTGGTGGACCTGTGGTGAATCATGGTAGCCTGACAGGAGTGAAAGCTGACGTGATCCTCTCCGGTTGTAGCACATCCACCTCATGTTTGGAGATGCTTTTCTGCTCAGCACGGTCGTAAAGAGTGTTTATTTGAGTTACCGTAGCCTTTCTATCAGCTTGGACCAGCCTGGTGATTTTTCTCTGACCTTTCTCGTCAACAAGATTCCACCTTTAGCTTTTCGCACCTGTTGTGGGAAGGAGATCCGCAGTTTCCATGCCAAGGCATTGAGTAAATCCACCCGTGATTTTATGTGTATGCTCGGCCGATTGGATAATTACGTGAATAACTGCATGAGGTGTACAGGTGTTCCTATTAAAGCGGCCAATGAGTGCATATTCGTCCTTCTTCCTTTCGGAAGGCTCGATGGCGGCTCAAACTGTTTCCTGTTTTCTGTGCGATGCCAATTCTGCAGCTGCTCTCCTGGGCTTACTTCAGACTGTGTGAAATTAATCCTGCAGCCTACTGCTTACAGCTCGGCTCCGTCCCTTCTTTAAAGGAAAAGGGGAAAAAAAACAAAAAAAAAAAACGCTCGCAGGCAGCCGACCCGACCAGCAGAAACGTGTCAGAGTGAACGTGACGAGTGACACAGATGATACTGCAGTGTGTGTCACAAAACACTGAAACAATCAGATGAATGAAAGTGTTTATTACTGTGGAGATGAGCGCTAACGTACAGCCTGTGAAACTGTGCGTGATTGTGTGTTTGTGTGCAGATTTCAGCTGAGTCGGAGCTTTTCAACATGTTTGCGTCTAAGGAAAAAGAGAAGAGAAGAGAAGAGAAGAGGAGGAAGAAGAGGCGCTGAGAGAAAACGATTAAGCTGTAAGATGAGGAGAGGATAGAGATGAGAGGCGTTGGGAAAGAAGGATTAGATGAGAACAAGATGTGTTTGATATGGATATTAACGAGCCCTGGATTACATGGCACAAGCAGGAGGGGGCATTAATATGGCATACATACTGACGTAATAACTCTGAGCTTACGAAGTACTGCAGAGTGAGAGAGAGCGAGAGTGATAGTGATTCAAGCACATCCAGGACATGCTTTCTCGCTCCATCCCCTCTCTCTCTCTCTCACTCTCTCACACACACACACACACACACACACACTGACGTTCAGTTAAAACACCTGCAGAGTGTCAGGAATTCCCAGAGCTTTTCTCCTGTCAGCCACTGTCACTACAACTGATCACACCGCCAACGGGCATTCAGAGATAAAAAGATCCGAAGGACAAGTTAAACTCGCCGTTTCTACACGGCCCTTGGGGCGAGATTTCAAACTACATGAAGTGAAGCGGTGTTTTATTTTTTAACCAAGGTTCCGTTTTCCAGTTGCACGTTATAACCCGTTCAATTCACAGCTTATTATTTCATTATTCACAAGGAGTAGAGTTAGTAGCAGGGATGTCTGCTTGCTTCATCTCTAGCTAAACAAAGTGATGCAGAGGCGCTTTAGTTCTTTAGCCTGCCTAAACTCTCTCGTCTCCTCGTCTGTACAATCCGTACAAATAGATCAGCATCGATTTTCAAGCTAGTATTGCTGTCGACACCATCTTGTAAATTGTTAACTAATCGTTGCTGTAACGCAAAGCCACACCGCATCCCTGAAGCTTGAGGCTGACCTTTGTTGCGCCCATTACTTCTTCGCCGGATTTCTCATTAATATGATGTCACTGCTCTGTCACAGCTCTTAGAAGCTCAAAAAAACCTGATTGTTATCATGTCTTTGGAATCACTCATTTTTTCCCCTCCTACCTTTGTAACTGTAGCTACATGTTTCCCAGACAGCCACCACCTTCTCAAAGGAATAACGAAAATACAACACCATCCGTCAAATTAGCACTAAACACATCACAGATATTTTCAGACATTCAGAGTGGAGTCCTTTAAGAACTGGACTTGACTTACGGCAGATACAAATTTACATGAAACAGACTTCCGTTCCAGTGTGACTCTAAAGAATTGTAACATCATAATTTATCTACCAACTCACATGCAGCGTTTTTTCTTAGTTATCATGTTTTCAGCATACTGTAGATACGCTGCTCAAAACCCTGTACCACAACCCTACTCCATCTCACAGCATGGTGCAGCCCTGTGTACAAACGTGTGATGAAGCACAAATCCCACCCCTCATTTCCCTTAGCCTCCTTCTCTCATCTCTTCATGCCCTTCTTTACCATCCTCTATTAGCTTCATATTAGCACTAAGCCAATTGATCAGGTTCATACTCAGCGCCACACAGAGCACAGCCCTGGCCTTTCGCCGAGCTAATTTGGAGCCATTTCGGTTGCGTCTGTTCTAATTAAGCTCGCACATGCTCGTCCCCAGAGAGCTCAGGCATCACCGACCGAGGAACGCCAGTCTACCCGATTAGCTGTGTGCGTGTTGTTGTTTAGCACAGTTATATCTCCTAATGGCTCCCTCAGCGCAGTCATTTCCTCTGATCACGTCAAACTCTCCATCTCTAATTTATGTGTGTGTGAGAGAGAGAATGAGCAAGAAGACATGATATAATGTCTTATGAATGTTCATAGAGATTCTATCAGTTTCCAGCAGCGCGAGCATGTCCTCGTGTGTTTGGGGCTGATTTCTGCTGAAAATAGCTTAGTGTTAGCAAGAAACTTACACGATTTCTTACACTGCCTTTTTATATCCCAATTTTATTTTCAAGAAAGTCTTCGCATGTTTATACTGAAATACATGAAGTGTTTCATGATTCTGGGGCTGATTTGTTGGTTGGTTGCTGCTGTAATTTTGTTTTTCCCTTGAGATGTAAAAAGATGCAAAGAAAACACCCTCTCAGCCTACTCAGAAATCGAATCAACAGCAAACAAAGTAGCGCGTCTTTACTTTTATTCAAGTTATGCTGTGTACACATGTATTTGCTGCAGATCAGTCAGCATACAGACATACTGCATTAGCTTGTTATTCCAATAACACTGACTGTACAGTTCACTCAACACAGGCCCTGTTCACACCTGGCATTAGCACGTGTCCTGGGTGATTGGATCTCAAGCGGACAGCACCAGGGATAGGTGTTCGGGTTCAACGGGTTCCAATGTGTCTCAAAGATGCATCTTGATCCGATCACTTAAACCACATTTAATTGGCCTGGGATGCCAAAATGGCCACATCACATTTGTAGTGTGAATGCGAATGCATCTTGATGCATCCTGCACATCAACAAAAGGACCAACTAATTGCCTGCGTCATTGCCCTAGCCGGAAAAGACATAACTATTGCTAGGCTGTTTGGAATTCACACTGAACAATAGAACTCTCCAAGACGACGCTATAACAGCAGAGACAGAAGCAGCTGCTTTTCATAGCTTTACTAGTCGTCACATTTCTCAATCATTTATATGTTTCATTAGCAGTGCCTTCTCCGTGCCTGTGTGGGTTTCCTCCAGTTTCCTCCCACAGTCCAAAGTCAGGCAGCTTAGGTCAACTGGCTACTCTACATTGCCCATAGGTGTGAATATGAGTGTGAATGGCTGTTCATCTCTTTGTTAGTGATCCCTGTGATACTTGAGCGACCTGCCCAGGTTGCACCCCGCATCTCACTTTAAGTCAGCTGTGATTGGCTCTGGCTTCCCAGTGAACCTTAACAGATAAGCGGTATAGATAATGGTTGGATGGATGGATGGAAAAAATCTTGGCTGCAACTGAAGATCCCATATTAATAGTAAATATAATCATAATCATAACTACATTTAAGTAAGATTTCATTTTCAATTTCAGTTATTGTATTTAATGCATGTTTAGTATGTCACAGTTTTATGTGGCTTTAGATAGTGTAAATACTTGGTATAGCATATAGTATACTTGGTATATTTTTGTTTTCTTAAAACCATTATTGGAGCTTTAAAGTGAGAAAACACTAAACCTTGACCAGCTTGAACAGTGTGACACCTAATTTAGTCTATACAATGTTGTTTTTCAAAGCCAGTGACAAACTCCTTGGGACCTCATGAGCTGAAACCCTATTAATTCCGCCTACTCCGGCTAATTAGTTTCGAGTGCATCACAGTACACTCCAGGAAAACAAAATATGACTGTGCCACTAATGTCCTCTTTTCTGCAGCTGCAGCAGCTTAAAAGTTTGCTTAAACGTGTCCCCAAAAGTGGTTAAAAATAGACTGTCCTGTTCCCTTCAAATCTTCCCAGCCTGCTAAAAACTGATGACACCATCTAGGTGGAAACAGCCAAGCTGCATCTGCGCTAACTGACCAAAACTTTTTTAAGCCAGTTAAAACTCTCTTGCCTACTTCTTAGCTGAAATCCAAGCCTCAATAAGAAATGCACAGATGAGCAGGATCGCTGCAGTGCAGTTTCACCTGAGATCCTTGGGTTTTGTTCAGAGGGGTGAAAAACAGGCAGCTGTAATATATCAATACATGTCAGAAATCAATGACAAAGAAATTGGGACTGCAGAAAGTGGGAAAGTGGTTCTTTATAATAACACCAACTCATAAATCACTGCCAATATAAATAATTCAGGTCAGGAAGTGCCGCATACAGACAATACATCGTAATCAATGAACCCTGAGATTGTGTTTATAAAGAAGAAGCCGAAGGGGAAAGAAGAGCTAACCTCGAACACCAAGCTGACAAACACTCAAAGCCAGCCTAATATGCCTTTTGAGTCTGAAGAGATTTACTACAACTATTGAAGTGATCTTAACCAAGGTATATTATGTTATATTGGGTTATTGATGGTGCTATTTGTGCATCGAATGAGGCACATACAAGTTTGTTTGGTTCTTTTTTATTACATTAATAAAACATAAATACATCAACAGCATAAATATTTCAACACAATTAAAAAAAAAGACATTATATGATTAGAATGCCCTTGAACCAAATCCAATTTATCCGAATGCTTCAGTGGGCATACAGTATGTGCGTGTGTTTTAGATTTTCTGGTATTTCAGGGCATTTTTATTGGGAACGAATTTCACTAGTAGGATTCTCATATATACAACAAGAGCTGATAGTTTCATTCCCAAGCCTAGAACTAACAGGTTGAATAGTGAGGATGAATTAGAAAATGTGATACAGAATTAATGACAAAAAAGTGCATTTTCTGACTTCTTAAAACAATGTTTTTGCTTATTCCCCATTAAGAAATGCCAGGTGTTTTCAACACTTTCAATGTTTGATTATTTAAGCTTTCTTAGGCTGCATTTTCTAAAAGTCATTAACTGCATTATGCATTACAGATGCTGGGTAAGTGCAGAAAATGTGCTAATATCTGAAGAAAACATCCATTAAAAATATTTATAATCCAAAATATCCATAACCACACATTTTCTAAAATGTTTTCAAAATTTCCATACTATTGTGCTATGAGTGTGTTCATATTTACATATCACACACTATCCTATACTAGTATCCTATAACACACTAACAGATTACATATCCATTTAGCTAGCTATATGTTTATCATTCTGTTTAGCTAGCTATATGTTTAGTTTTCTGTTTAGCTAGCTATATGTTTATCATTCTGTTTAGCTAGCTATATGTTTAGCTAGCTATATGTTTATCATTCTGTTTTGCTAGCTACATGTTTATCATTCTGTTCAGCTAGCTATATGTTTAGCTATTCGTTTAGCTAGCTATATGTTTAGTTTTCTGCTTAGCTAGCTATATGTTTATCATTCTGTTCAGCTAGCTATATGTTTAGCTATTCGTTTAGCTAGCTATATGTTTAGTTTTCTGTTTAGCTAGCAATATGTTTAGCTTTCTGTTTAGCTAGCAATATGTTTAGCCTTCAATTTAGCTAGCAATATGTTGAACGTTCCATTTAGCTAGCTATATGTTTAGATTTCTGTTTAGCTAACTATATGTTTATCATTCTGTTTAGATTGCCTAAATGTTTATCATTCTGAACAGCTAGCTATATGTTTAGCTATTCATTTAGCTAGCTATATGTTTAGCTTTCTGTTTAGCTAGCTATATGTTTAGCTTTCTGTTTGACTAGTTGTATATTTAGTTTTTATTATGGCTAATTATATGTTTAGCTTTCTGTTAGGCTAGCTTTATGTTTAACTTTGTTTATCTGAATACATGTTTAGCTTTCGTTGTTTAGACAGCTTCAAACAGACAACACTGCATTATCTCAGTTAAACTGACAGACATTATGCAGTTTATGTGTACAGTCAGTGCTATATAAATAAAATATGATTTGTTTATATAAAACATTTAATCATAATCCAGATTATATATACAGTAACTCATTGTCTCATAGTACTCATTAATTAAAGGAAAACTTAAAACTATAACTGTGGCACTGCTTGAACACATGTTGGTGTCTGTGAGCTGATTAGCTAGATTTGGTTTAAGGAACTGAGTATATAGATTGAAAGTTATCATAATAAAATGTAAATATAAAATAAGGGTGACTTATCCACTCATTAAAAAGCTTTACTGAGAGTTTATTATACACCAGCTGTATTATAGTTTCTACTAAATACTGAAAACCACTGGATGTAACTTAAACTGATCAGGCTGCTATTAAATATCAAGCTGCTGGTATGATATTGATACTGAATCTGAGGCCATTGTGGGCTGCAATATGAATAACTAGCCTATAAAGCTCATGGTGTATTACATAAATCCAGCTACACTCCCACATGTGAAAGATAAGATTAGGATGTTATAGCATCTGCAATACAAAGGACAATGCAAAAGGATTACATCACCAAAACCCAATGAAAGATCTGTATTTTATGTAATTTGTCTATTTAATTAAAATACCCTGTATGCGTGAGCAAGAGATGATGGTGTGTAGGTTAGTATACTCACACACGCAAACACACGCACACACACACTCCTAACACACAAGCATTTTTCTTTCCATCGATACCGTCAGTTCATATCCTGCTTCCTCAAAATAACAACATTATTAGATAACATCCATTCAGACAAATGCAGGGAGAGCGCGGAGGCTATAAACACTCCGAAATGGGACCAAGAGAAGAGAAGAATATGGCATTGATCACCTTGCCGCCTTCCACATTATTCATTTATTCATTGTTCTCTCCAAGCAGAGAAACTTAAGCCATGACCTTACTCATGCACATTCTTGCTTTCTGATTTGCTAGACAGACTAAAAGTAGAGCGCGATATCTCAAAAACAGATATTGGATCAAATCTGTCAGGATGTCCCTGTGAGAGGCAGAACAATCCCTGATGACACACATATACATACACAAACTCTCACACACACAACTCACTGTGACATCTGCTGTGGAGACAGCAAACGCTGGACTCGATGTTCCAAAATGCAATGCAGCTACATGTCAATGACTCTGCTTGGCTAGCTAGTAATGTGTGAGACAGTGAGCACGATAGAGGTGAGAGAGGTAAAGGGCAATCAAAAAGACTAAAGTGCTGCTGCAGCGCTATCCTTGAGATTGTCAGAGAGTTTTTACTTCCGTCATTTCTCTTCACTGTACTACTACTAGTATTACACAATGTATCAGAACACCATGGTAATAATGCATTATGCCTATAGATGACTCAAATTCAACTTCATCATGCTTGTCAAGGTTATTTTTGGTGGTTTAACACTGGACGTAAGGCACAAATGGACCCTGGATGGGATGCCATTAGTACATCTCAAGCACCCATTCATACCTCAGCGTAGGCAATCCATCTACTTTTTGTTGTGAAGTAAGAGGAAACTAGAGCACTAGGATGAAACCCACACAAACTCTGGAGGGACACTCAATACTCCATACAGAGAATAACCTGCGCTCAGGATCAAACCTGGGAGTCTGGAGCTGTGATGCGACACACCCATGACTAATGACACACATGCTAATTTAATGAATATAACATAATGAATTTATATGTACATACATGCTCCTTGTAAAGCACAAAAGCTATTTATATGGTATTGTTTTGATATCAGGTATTGTGACACTATGCTTTATTTTGGGACCAAAGTCAAAATCACGGTGTAGTGACAAGCATGACTACTAGGAGACAAACTAAGCCTGTGTCTGAAGTGACGCTCTACTCACTCTACTATTTCCTTCATACAGCAAGGTGCATTGTGGGATTTCTAGTCTACAGTTGAACACGAACCTGCTGCAGTAGAGTCTGGATTCGCTCCCTATTCACTATATAGTGCAGTCTTTGGGGGCTGATTGCAGACAAAGCATGCATGGGATTTTCTCAGTTTTGCTTTTGGAAACATCTGCCAAAAATAGTGCACCAATGAAACACCTAAATGACTGAAAACCTTCATATACACGTCCTCACTTCATACACACGTCCTCATTAGGACTTATTGTAAAAGTTTAATTTGATCCAAACCCAGACGCTTCCGTCTGATCACTGCTGTGCTTTTATTGCTGCAGTGTGATTTCGTGAATGGGGTAGAAAAAAGCGCGTGAACGTTTTTCGTGAATGGCGGTTTGGAGGCGCGCCCCCGCACAGACCAGCCGCCCACGGGATTCCCTCGCGGCCGCGGAGAGAGAGAGAAAGAGAGAGAGAGAGAGAGAGAGAGAGAGAGAGACGGGGTTTCACCTGCAACAGTGCTGCAGCTCTCCGCCTTTTCTGACTCACTTTTCTCAGAGCCACAGTAATACATGAAACTTGGAATAAAAAAAACAACAAAGCTGCGGCAAACTATCACGAGCTCTATTTGAATAGCAAAGGCTGATTCACAGGTGTGAGTCATTAAGCTAATTGCGTAATCAGGTGCTGCCAATAAATTATCCGCTTAATGATTGGGTCAAAAAAGCCGAAAGAGCAATAAAATATAAGGAATTCAGATGCAAAATGACAGAAAAAAGTAGCTTTTCAGTCTATTCTGATTAGTTCAGATAGCACTCAACTAACAGCAGCAATTATTTATAAACGCAATTTATAGAAAAACTAGCTATATGTAACAGTAAAATGTATATAACAGTAAATTGATGCTATTTTGAGTTTTCAGAAGTCCGTAGTAAATTACTAGCTTAACTCAGTATTAAAGAGTGGCCTAACAAACTTTAGCAGGACACTGGGATATTTATGACACGCAGACATATGCAGAAATTTAATTGGAAATGTTTTCTAACTCACCACCAACACACAGAAGTGACATCGCTTCTCAGAGTCTCGGTGTGTTTTTGCTGTCCTCCGCTGTCCTCTACCAGATCTCCGGTCGAGAACGGGACAGCCTGGACGTGCCGTGATTCGGTGATGTCCGGTTTACACACACCCCGCGCTCAGCGCGCGCGCGCGCGCACACACACACACGCGCACGCACACTCCTGCCCCGACGGCTTTTGTGTTAAA
>JAQMYM010000018.1:12985147-12998260 GCA_030014255.1 Parauchenoglanis ngamensis
CTGGGGCCGTTGCGAAAACTCATCTGAGAGCTTGTGCTGTACAGGGGAAAGGGGCGGGGCTTGTCAGAATACGGGTGGTGTGAAAACCAATTGTTTACCTTATCAGCCCTCGAAGGGAGAAGTTGAAGTCCAAGATGGCTGCTGGAGACAACGGCGGTCGGGCCCCGTGTTTAAATTTCCCCTCTCCCGGTCCGCTGGGTAACAGTCAACCGAGCAACAGTACCTACACTTTGGCAGCAAGCAACGGAGGATCCATCGGGGCGACCGGAAGCACACAGAGCGCGACGAGACGCTCGAACCCTCAGCCCGGGCCTAACGGCTCCGAAAGCAGCGGTGTCGCCTCCGGGCTTCCGCCGAACATGCGCAACGCTCTCCCGCAGGCCGTGGCTCAGGGCTCGGTGATAGCGGGGACGGTCGGGGGGTCAATGGCGGCCGCAGTGGCGTCGAACATGATCGGACCAGCGTCAAATTCAGGGCCGGTCCCTGCGACCCACTCCTCACTTTCTGCCCCTCCGGCTGCAGCAGCGGTTCTGGTTTACCGAGAGCCGGTGTATAACTGGCAAGCGACAAAAAGTACTGTGAAGGAAAGGTTTGCGTTTCTATTTAATAACGAGGTGCTAAGCGACGTTCACTTTCTGGTGGGTAAAGGGATGGGAGTACAGCGCATACCTGCTCACAGGTAACTCATTACTTAGTGTACAACATTGTGTTTATTGTGACATTACCTAAAAGCCAGCTACATTTGATAACCAAACCTTTGTTACAGAAAGTGTCGGTCATAGTTTGCCTAATATACCGCGATATTCGGCGTACAAATGATTGTCGAGGAGTATAAAATACACTCAGCCATGTAACAAGTCACTTAGAGCTTTTAGATCCACAAATGAACCGTGTCTCTCAGAAATAACTTTTCACAATCTTTTTAATAACAGCAAATCCCAAAGTTTTATTCCTCAGCAGTTCACTGTAAACAACACACTATTTATGTGTTTATAGTAGGGATGGGAATCACAGGGCCCCCCTGATATGATCCTAGGTACCGATTCGATTTCTATCACGATTCTACAATATCTTGGCTCAACATGAAATGTTTTCCTGATTTTTTTAATTTTTTTTTTCTTGCTACAATCTTAAAACCTTGAATCATGTATGGAGCAAAACGTATCTCTGATGTGTCATTCGTCATAATTGTTATTTCTAAACTAAGTTAGAAAATAATTTGCTCCTATCAGACGGGGTGCTGTTCCACCTGCCAGCGTGTGAGTAGTTTAGAGCGTCCTGTAGGATTATAGAGGAGCATCAGTGTTTCACCACCCCGTGTTCATGTGCATATAAATTAAAAATGATTAAAAAATCGGTTTTGGTGTCAGTCTGGCGATACGTGAGTCACGACATTAAGAATGGTGATACATAACAGAATCAATTCACCCCACCTCATCTCTCGTTTATAGTTACGTTTATTGCTGTGGAACGCTTATGAGGGAAGTTACTTCCTGTTATCACTTATTATAGCAGGTATGAACGGTCAGATCTAATTACACAAAAATGTTGCCAGTTATAGAGAAAGCCCAAAGTCCTCATGAATACTGATCGTTACAAAACAACGATCAAGCACATTAAAATAAACCGCTGAGCTGAAATACAGCTGGCACTATTTTCAGAGCTGCTGTTACTGGAAATTAATCAACACCTTTTGACCAATCGGAATCGAGACTTCAACAGCACTGCGGTATAACAAACTATAGACTATGACTAGAATTGCAGTATCACTTTCTCTTGAAAACGAATCAACAAATGAAACCCAGATATTGTGTTGCGTATTGTTTAACTGACTCGCCTTATACCCAAGAAGTCAGGTTTGTTTGTAGAGTCATTATCTTGTGTGTTATTTGCCAGCTACATGACCGAGACTTTTTAGATGATTATATGAGCGCGCAGCAGAATTTTACATAATTGTGTTTAGTCATAAAGTCAGTCTGTTGTTGTTTTTGCAGGTTTGTTTTGGCAGTTGGCAGTGCTGTATTTGATGCCATGTTTAACGGAGGCATGGCCACCACCTCCACAGAGATCGAGCTGCCAGATGTAGAGCCTGCTGCTTTCCTGGCTTTGCTCAAGTAAGATTTATGCTGTTCTAAATATTTGGTCGTTATAGTTGCGTGTTTAGATTAGGATTGCTCTGTAAGCACAGACTTGTAACTATAAAATATTTCCCACTCAGGTTCCTGTACTCTGATGAGGTTCAAATCGGACCCGAGACCGTGATGACCACTCTGTACACGGCAAAGAAGTACGCAGTCCCGGCGCTGGAGGCTCACTGTGTGGAGTTCCTGAAGAAGAACCTGCGCGCCGACAACGCCTTCATGCTTCTCACACAGGCACAGCTCTAAAAAAAAAAACTCCACAGAAATCGCTATATACACTCAGATGAATTCTAAAGTTGTATAATATAATTTTTTCATGGAATCCTTTTAAAGAGTGATTTTGAGAACTTGCGCTGTTAGTTCTAGGCTTTGTGATGACCCTCAAAAGAGGTTAGTTGCCTTTTATGGAAAAGATGGGACAGGGTAAATCATTTCACAACCCATATTATAAATCACAATCTTGTCGAATGTTGTTTTATTTCTCTAGGCCAGGCTTTTTGATGAACCTCAGCTGGCCAGCCTGTGCCTCGAGAACATCGACAAGAACACCGGTGATGCTCTGGCTGCAGAGGGCTTCACAGATATAGATCTGGGTACGTACGTGAGATCAGACACCCGCTTCATTCATATTTATTTGTAGTTAGGAGTAATTCAGACTAACATATAAAATGTTAAAGATGGAGCGAGACAAAGATTTTGATCTCTGATCTTTCAATATTGAGGCTGTGAGGAGATGAACTGCTCAGTATTCTATGATAGGATTGATCCTGTAGATGTAACGACAGTTGTGAGAACAGTTCCCAGTTCCTAATTCAGCAAGTTTGAAGATGAAGATGATGAATACTGTCAAAGGATGCTGACAGGTTGAGAAGAATTAAGTCCTGAGGACAAACATCCATCAACTAGCAGATTAAACCAAAAAATACCAATCGTATGGAAAATATGTGCTGTTGACTTTAGTATTTACCATTGCACCTTATGTATTTATTACGTTTATTTATGTACGTTTTTGCAAGTAGGTAATTGTAGGTGAATGATTCTGTCACTTGTCTGGTTTCCATTAATGCGCAATTTGTAATAACGAGTATTAGGATTATTATTATTATTATTATGGAAATTTCAGAATAATTTTTTAAGAAAGTGAATTTCGGAAAAAGTTTCATATTGCAAAAAAAGTTCAGCTTTTCAGACGTTTTGACAAAGCGATATTTTTACAAAATTGCAATGGAAACCCATTTTTTTGCATGTAAGTCAAATGACATGACATGAAGAGCAAATGGAAACGCCACCTTTCTAAAACAAAAACCAAAAGAGTGCTCTGTAAGAGGTGTAGAGGGAGGATAAAACCCAGCTTTAATTGCATGACATCACTCAGTGGAAACACAGACCATTTGCAGTTGTTTGTCAGTTTAAAAAAAAAAAAAAATCACTTCTATTTTGTGCAAAACACTGTAACGGAAACCTGAGTGTCCAGGATTCATGTTACTGTGAGATTCTCAAGAACGAGTGGCTGAATGTTTGTAGGATGTTTATGGATTAATCTTGGTAACCAGCAGGTGAACTGATTAGGTTTGGGAATTGATCCAGACAGGAGCAAGGTCACAGCAAGGTCAAATGTCTGACATAGTTTTTATTCACCAGCCTCTTTCCTGTTCCAAACAGGTCAAATGTCTGAAATAGTTTCTCTTCAGTAGCTGCCTTCGTATTTGTAGTATATTTTGATGGTAGTTCTGGCATGCACATTAATAGCAAGGACTAGACATGGTGGAGGTGGAGGTGGAGGCGTCTCCGTCAATGCTGCCTTTCTAGTTCGACCTGTTTCTGACTTTGAATAGAGGTTCAGTGACTGCAAGAAGTGCAGTTTTTTTAATGTCTGGCTTTGTATCCAGACTGGTCGGCATTCAGGAAGTATTTAGTTGGTGTCCAGTAAAAAAATTACAAACTTTGATTGGAAGCAGGTGATTTAGTTTTTTTGTTCATTTTGATGATTTATGTTTTTTCTTTCTATTCAGATACGAGTAGTATATTTCTGCTGTTCGTTTTTTACGTCGATATTAAATAAAAGTATCAGTATCAGTATCAAACTTTTCATCATGATCATGAGTATCACAAAATAATTTTGCCATATCGTCAGTTCCTAGTTCAGCCCCAGTGGATTAAAAAAGAGCACAGTATGTAAGCGACATGAGTAGAATATCAGCAGTTAAAGGATTCTGCATTTCAGTCCTTACAGTGAAATCGAGGTTTACGCTGTGGTAATGTTGTCATTATGTTTTGACGGAATTCAAATTTTTTTGCTGCCGTTTCCCAGATACGCTTGTAGCTGTGCTGGAGCGGGACACGCTCGGGGTGCGGGAGGTTCGGTTGTTTGGCGCAGCGGTGCGTTGGGCCGAGGCAGAGGCTCACCGGCAGCAACTGCAGCCCACACCCGAGAACAAGAGGCGCGTTCTGGGGAAAGCCCTCACCCTCATCCGCTTTCCTCTCATGACCATCGAGGAGTTTGCAGCAGGTACGTCACAGCATGCACTCTTCCACCAAGCTTCCCCTGCACTGGTCATGAAGGGATTAACGTTAGCTGAATACGGGTGAATTAAATATTATACTTTGGGACTTAAGGGAATCTACCTTCAGGTGCTGTCCAGCAGTGGTGTTTGTTAATGTCACTGTGTGCAGGTCCTGCTCAGTCAGGAATTCTGACAGACAGGGAGGTGGTCAGTCTGTTCCTCCACTTCACAGTGAACCCCAAACCACGAGTGGAGTTCATCGACCGGCCCCGCTGCTGTCTGCGTGGGAAAGAGTGCAGCATCACGCGCTTCGCCCAGGTGGAGAGCCGCTGGGGATACAGCGGGACCAGCGACCGTATCCGGTCAGAACAAACCCACTCACTCACTCCGATAACAACTAATTTGTTAGTGAAACGTTTCTTAAATGTATACTGCAGTATTGTCTGGTCTGTGATGAGAGATCATGCACCACTCTGATGAGCTGATGGACATCCCTACCACAGCATCTGAGACCTCCACAGACATGCTGCTTCAATGTGTCACAGTTATTGTCAGTTAGATTTTTTTAATTACTTAACTTTTCTCTCTGTTCTTCTTCTCTGGCAGGTTCTGTGTAAACCGCAGGATATTCGTCGTGGGTTTTGGACTGTACGGGTCTATACACGGACCTACAGACTATCAGGTCAACATACAGGTAGAGGTTTTTTGAATCTTTTCCTCGTTTAGAAGAAATATTACAAATAATGGATTTGTAATGATGTGTTTATTCTGTTCTCAGATCATTCACACAGACAGTAATACAGTCCTTGGTCAGAATGACACGGGTTTCAGTTGTGACGGGTCAGCCAGCACCTTCAGGGTCATGTTCAAAGAGCCGGTGGAGGTTTTGCCCAATGTAAACTACACAGCCTGCGCCACCCTCAAGGTACGACTCGCCGTGTACGGTACTCCGAACTGTCCACATCCATAAAGCGGACCTGCCAACTCGCATACATTTGCGCAGGAGTTAATTATTTGATCACTGGACTATGCTAGTATGGGTTATTGCTCAGAAATGTACCAGTTTTCCTACAAATAAAAGGTCCTGGAAGGTCCGCCCTTTTCCCTCTTCTCACATTAGTAATTTTTGGCCATACTAAATTGATTTCTCCGCTTGAAGGATCCAATAATGCCCTCACGTTCTGTCAAAATATATGGAGAATTTTTTTTTTTATTTTATTTATTTATTTTTTTTAAATTTATTAATGTGAAGTAAAATCTATAAATATTATTTCAAACCTGGCTACCAATTAGATAAGTATAAAGTTAAGTATATTTTTACTTTAAAATTTATTTCAGTTAACTTTATTTATTATGAATGCAACGAAATTTCCACCAGTTCTGGTTCAAAAGAGAAATCTATCCGCAAGTGTTGATGACCCTCGCACATTTGACGAGGCTTTGATGGATCTCATCGTAACCAATAACTATAGCACATCTGACATGATTGAGATGAACCGCCTAGGAGAAATATAGCCGAGATGGGAGAAGAAGCCGCTCTTTCTGTGGCATGGGGATATCGTCGTAACCATCATAGCAATAGCCTGTGAAGTTTAAGCCGTTTCATGTAATGCATGGAAAATTTATGATGCATTCCTGTTCACATGGCGAGACATAAAAATTCATTGTGCCGCCATCAACAACTTGGAAGATATCGGAAACCCCTGGGCGTTAACAGCAACATCTTGACATCAAATATAGCAAATATGACACGAATTCGATAACCTGCCTAGGTGGAATATAGCCCAAATGGGTGAAAAAGCCATTCTTTCTGCTGCCAGAACCATCTAGGAAGAGTACGTCAAAATGTAACGTGTGTTAAAATAACTCGCTTCCTGTTGGGTGTGGCTAATGCAGTGAAGAATACGCTGGGGACACCCACATGTCTACCAAATTTGGTGTGTGTACATGAAACCATATGTTGGGCACAAGACACGATGCCATAGAGTCACTGGCATACACTTGGGGCCAAATCTCAGTCCTTGAATAACTGTCCCAAGCACTGATCTGTGTACCAAATATTGTGAGTTTTTGCCCATGGGAACCACCACAAAAGGCACCTCTGGTGCTCGGGCCCTAACAGTGACTACTACTCACTATTCCTCTTTGGGATCGACAGGTCTAATAAAGAAACTACTCCTTGACTTATTTGCGTAAAGACGTCAAAAACCAACACTCGTGAATGTGTAAATAAGGCGTGGTGTCGTAAGCCTGTCTTTGCATAGACGTAAGCCTACATTGGCTTGATACTGTATGTTGCATTATAATTCCTACTAATAACACCGTCTTGTGTTACCAAGATGGACTTAGTCAAATGGAAACGGTCAAGGATTCAAATCTTCATCACATTTCTACTTAAATCATGTTGCTGTGATGAATAAGGATCGAGTGTATGTTTGTTTTTCTTGGCTCTTCCAGGGTCCAGACTCCCACTATGGCACCAAAGGCATGCGGAAGGTTACCCATGAGTCCTCAGGATCCGGCACCAAAACCTGCTTCACCTTCTGCTACGCCGCCGGCAACAACAACGGCACTTCCGTCGAGGACGGGCAGATCCCCGAGGTCATCTTCTACACATAATGACCACCGAGTTCTTCCATACTCCAGGAGTTTTTGGCTGGGTTACAAATAACTCACTGACGTACTTCCAGTTTTCTTAACTAGTCTGTAACTGGAAGAGCTGAACTTGGTGAGTAAATGTAGTGGACGGCGGCGATGTTTAGAGTCCTACACCTTCACCTGCACTTTCTGAAAAGCTGCACAGAGTTTAATCTGCGTGCTTACTGATTGCGAAGGAGCCTACTTTGTTCGTGTTGATTTGTAATAGAACCCATAGGCTGTGAACTATTCACCAGCAGACTGACCTTGATGCTGTTTAACTGGATTGAAGAACTGTTATTGCATTTTCCTTTCTGTAACAGCTCGTTCAGCATCTCTTAAGTAGGGACAAAACTGAGGAAAAGGTTTTCTTTACGAACTGGATTAACCACAACTCCATTTATGCCAGCAGGGGGAGTGAGATCAGGATCCGGGGCGTTTCTAGGACGCAGGGGAATTCTGCATGCTCAGGTTCCTTTCTATTCGGTGCCAAACCATTGTGCTTAGAATACCTCCTTCACAGCCAGTTACGTAGTGCTCAGTGATGTTCAACTGTAACACAGGAACATCTTTAAGCCAAGCAGACAGCTCTGTAGATCACTGTAGGCTGTTGTGTGAATTCGCACACGCAGGAGTCCTTCAAGGGCAGAGCAGCAGCGCTGTGCTTCTTCCGGGCATCGTGTATTAAATCCTCGTCTCAGTGGTCACTCACTTATCGTGAAATGCAGTGAGTTCTCATAGGCCATGGTAAAAACAACTGTTTGAATAGACCGTCTCATACTCGGCTGTTAAACTGTTCACCTGCGGCATGTGAAATTTCACACACGTAAAGAAATTTTGCGTTTAAGGCTGACTAACAAATTCTTTGTCCATTAGTGTTGAGGAAAAAAAAAAAAAAGAATATGGCTCAATTTCTTGCCTACTTCACATCGTAAACAGCAGACTATACTTGTACATTTTGATCATTCTTTATTCAAAATAAAAAATAAAAAAAAAAGCTAAACCACGAATTGTTGTTTCAAAATTCAGGCTGCATTGCGTTTCTTTTCCACGAATAAAGAATGACCAAATGCTGGTTAACCGGATTCTAGTCCACCACCCACTGTCACCTACTAGACCAAGCCTCTCTTCACATCTGTAAGATATTACGTCTACATAAGAAATAATGTAACCTGAACACCACGCAGCACAGATGGCGTGTAAGGGACTGTTCCAGCACTAATCATTAATGTAGCTCGACGGGTTCACGTTTAGAACTGTTACTTTTCTTTTGCCTTGTTTGGTGAGATTAAATCAGGGTTTTCATTTCTATATAATCAGCATCAAGATGTAAAGTACTGACATCACTTCATACGTGTGTGCAATGCTATTAAATAAAAAGTTTGTCAAAGGCAAGTGTTACTCATTTTCTCTGACAGCTAACGTGTTCATGCTCCTGAGTGTAGGGACCGAGTGAACCTAAACTGCACAGGGAAGGGTTCAGTTCCTGGATGAAGGTATATAAATGTTTGGTTTGGAAGCTGGACTGAAAGCATTATCATAAATAAAGCTGGTCTGTATTTAAAAAGAAGTGTGTGTGTGTGAATTGGTGTTAGCGTGCGTGCTGTGTTACCTACGACTGTAATGTTGAGATTTCCTCCTCGTCTTCCATCTAATCCTTCTCTACCTCCTGCATATATTCCAGCTCCGCCTGCACCTCCTCCATCTCAACCAACCAATAGTTATTCTCCTGCAGCGATGGGTTGCAAGAACTGAGCAGAAGGCAACTGCTTTTTTTCATTCGGCTGGGGGGACCACTTCATAACGTTTTGAGAATGTTCTTTTTTTTTTTCCACAGACTGGTCCATTTCATACATAAAAGCAAACACTGGCAAATATTCCTTGTAAATTGTCATTTACCATAAGAGACGTTGTTTTAGAGTTTGGAAAACAACTCTGACTTTGTTAAAGGTCCATTATGCAGGATTCAACCAGCTGAATGCCCCTCCCTTACTCCTCTTTTTCCAAGTGTGTAATAGAACGGACGCTGGCCGTCAGGTTCCCGTAACATACTTCCAAGTGCTTGCATTCACACTCCCTTGCTTTTTTCTGTTCTAAATTATACACCTGATCCTCCATTTTTTTCAGAATTTGGGGTCTCAAACTTGTCATCCGGCACTAGCAAACACTGATTCTTCTTCTTTATTCCTCCTTGTCTTCCTTTCTTCTTCATCTTCCTTTCCGATGCTTTTTTCCGCATTTACAATGCTACTTGTAAAAACGCCAAATGCGGAAGGCGCTCTCTAGAGGTTTGTCTGTTCTGGGCTATTGTAGCAGCGCAACATGGCGGCTCTGTGGAAGAGGACCCGCTAAATAAAGGGCTCATTCTAAGCTCAGGAAAACACAACAATTTGTAGTTACAGGTAAATTATACACTGATGAAAACATACTTATGAATATTATATTCCATTTCTGCTGTAAGATCCGCCTAAATCCTATAAAATGGACGTTTAACTACAATAGGATGTTCATATAACCTTATGAAATGGTCCCTCCCCAAATCAACAAACACATTAAAAAATAGAGGGAAAAAGGGTAAATACCCTACTTTATTATTTCAGATTGAATATTAAAATATTATGGCTTTCCTGGTCTCAGAGACTGTGGAAAGGTTGTACATCATCTCATCAGAGTGGTGCATGATTTCTCTTCATGGACCTGCCATCATGACCAAGAAACACAACCTCGGGGTTTGAACCCATGCAGTGTTGTTACTTGTAGTTTAAACACACTGCATTAACCGGATGTGCCACTTAAATAGAATGAGAACGCTTTCTCAGAAGCGTTTATGAAGCTAATGTGTTTCTTTAAAAATGTCATACAGCACTTTAAATATTTCTCAACTGACTTTAAATTCAAAATTTGAGAAGTTTGAAATCTTTTAAACTCACTCCAAATTTTATTTGGAGTTTTGCGTTTGTATCTAGTCAATGTCCGCTAGATGGCGCTGTATTGTAGATATGTATTAATGTATGCAAAAGTATAATTTATATAAATCATATCTACTCCAAAATAGTGTTGTAGTAATATATTTTTAAAAATTGCAATGTTGCTTATTAATTCATTAGCGAAAATCTCTTAAAAAAATAAATTGCAGATCGGAACTTAATTTGTTTGCACGTTCAACCCGAGTTTTATTAACAAACGGACCTTACGCAAGGTTTGGGATTCACAACTGCGCGCGTAAATATTGTCATTGAGTTCAACCTAGTTGTCTTTAATCTTATAACGTAGCGCGCTGTTCTTCACAGCTGGGTGGGATTTTATCGTTGAGTCGCAGGCTGGGTGGTGCGGTGAGTGGCACGATTGTTATCAGTGATGTATTTAAATTAACCGACATTTAAAACTTTAGAAATTCAGTGGTTTGAAAGAGGGTTGTTCTGAGAATAGATGAAACCATCCAGATGTTAAAACGTTAGATTTTTTGCTTACATTTAACCGGAAGTGACTGACATGGTCATTCATTGTTGTGTTCCTGAAAGATTGTTGTAACTAATAGAAACGTCAAGATCCATAAACGGATGTAAAATAACGCAGGGCAAATAGTTCTATTAAATAATGTTATTTTCCCTTGTTTAGTTATTCATTACTGTGCAAGCATGGCGAAACGCAGAATAACGCAGGAGACGTTTGACTCGGCGGTGCGGGAGAACATTGAGGAGTTCGACATGGAGGAGACTGAAGCTCTGAAGGAAGCAATCGAGCAGTTTGAGTCTCAGGGTAATTGTAACAGCTTGTGTTTAAAACCTCGCTGAACGATGATTGATTGTGAATTTGCTTTTTGAGTAATGTCTCTTTATGTAAAGGTGTGGATCTGAGTAATATTGTGAAGGCAGTACCCAACACATCTTCTGAAGAGCCCACAGATGATCAAACTCATGAAGTCCTCCAGGTACAAAGATGATAAAGATTCATCTATTGCTTGATGTTTGTTTTGGTAGCTGGTATGTCCTGAAACATTTTATCTGATCAGGTGATGATCTATTAGTTTATTGGCATCCCAGGTGCTTTTGTAGCTTGTATGCTCACAATGTATTTGAGTGTTTTCCTTGCTGTAACACACTTCATTCAGCTCATCAGCCCTCCCTGCTGTTCACTCGGGTGTGTTCGAGAGGGGACGAACACTAAACCGGGTGCTCCAGGGTTGGGAACCTGCGATTTAAGCCTTAAGCTCCGCCTCCTCTTTGTGCTCATGGTTTGCCATGCTTAACACTTTGCTCTGATTGGCTGATTATCAACAAATCTTCATTCATGTATTCATCTTCCGTCCATCACAGGACGCCATACAGACACATTTACACCTACGGACAATTTAGTGTAGCCATTCCATGTCTTTAAACCATGCGAGGAAACCAGAAAAACTGGAGGAAACCCATACATACAGTAAGCCAAGTTCAGCGTCAAACCCGGGAGATGTGATCGACAATGAACTGCTTGTGTCAGTAAAACTAAATCGGCTACTGCTCTACTGTCCTGTGCACATGAAATGATGCCCGCTGACTTTCCCCGCAGGCTCTGCAGTCTCTCAAAAGTGCGATAGAGTCGTCGTCCACATCCGTGCTGGAGAGCTTAAAGCTCTTCACCGAGCAGTGCTCCGTCGGCTTTGCTCAGCGATACCTGGCGGCCCAGAAAGACGCCTATCCCGCACTCCTCTCCTGCTGCCAGTCTGCTGGTGAAGACAATGAAGTGCTCGCTGCTACTCTCGCTGCTCTTTCTGCGCTCACTGACGGCCAGCCTGATCTTCTGGACGCTGAGGGTCAGGGCTTTTTGATAGCCACCTTACGCAGTCACCAGGAGGACCCGGCGCTGACCTGCCTGGGTGTTCGGCTGGTGCGTCACTGCTGTCTGAAGCACGAGCAGAACAGGCAGGATCTGGTGAAGGCCGGGGTGCTTAACTTACTCACCGGTGCCATAACACGGCATGTCGAGCAGCCCGAGGTGGTCAAAGAGGCCTGCGTCGCTCTTAGAGTCATGACCTTTGACGACGACGTGCGGGTCCCTTTCGGCCACGCACACGAGCACGCCAAAATGATCGTGTTGGAGCACAATGGACTGAAGGTCATTGTAGACGCTGCTAAAGGTGAGCTTGGTTTCTTGGATCTGCATCTGATTTGATGAATGTTTCTGAAAACAATTTTTACATCTATCGAGTACACGTAGGACAGTAGGTGCCTGCTGACGTATTTTTCTTGTACCACAGCGCTGTTTAATTCTCAACTCTGATTGCTCAGAAGGTGTTGCTATTAGACCGATTTCAAAATAGTTTATATGGGGGATTTTGGAATTCCAGTTGAAGGAGTCTCCAGTGTCGGCGCTTTGTAACAGTCAGCAGGTTTTTTTACCACCACAGCGAAATAAGAGGAATAAAACACGTCAGGACGTGCAGTTATTGCTTCACAACACGTCACGTCGTCAGTAATTATTTTCCTACAACTTCACGATCCATCCTTACCTAAATGTAGCGAAATGTAAATGTTACGGTGTCCCCGCAGCCCATCCCGAGAAGACGCCGGTCCTCAGCGAGCTGTGTGCCACGCTGTCCCGCCTCGCCGTGAGGAACGAGTTCTGCCAAGACATTGTGGATCTGGGAGGACTCAAGTTTATGATGACGCTGCTAGCAGACAGCTTGGACTGTCAGGTGAGAGACTTTCTTGCATCTGTTTGAGCCGAACGTCTTCGGAATGTATGAGCTTGGGTGTATATATATATATATATATATATATAGGAATTTTTCAAGGATTGAAGAATCCTCACCAGGACCCACATACTTCAATAGGTCTGATGATTTCAGT
>JAQMYM010000018.1:13008022-13019421 GCA_030014255.1 Parauchenoglanis ngamensis
TACAGGGTTCATAAACTTTTATGCACCGTCGTGCAGCCGGAACTTCCTGTGCTGTCATAGGAAAATAATACACATTTTCTGACCAATCAGATTCGAGCATACAACCTCACCGTGGTATAAATAACTATAAGACCACATGTTGAGTTGTAAAGTTTTCAGATCCTTTTAAGGACGTTTCCTTGCCTTCTTACCCAAAACAGAATATTATGTTGTTTCCAAAATAATGAAAAAAAAACCAAATGCTAACGTTATGGAAATGGTTCCGTGTTTGCTAGGCAGTAACAGTAAACACAACACCTCCCCGTCTCTGATTATTTACCAATATCAGCACGTCAGGTCCTGTTTTATTCCTTACTTCACTACTAGGCATGCACTGGCCTGACATTCGCTGTCACGCCCCTCAAACTAACCTATCCAGTTGAGCTTCTGTCCGCGGACTTCATTTCCCACAATGCACTCCGTTTCGCCCTTGCGTGCCAGCGTCAAAGAGAGGCTACGTTCCAAATGGTGCCCGGCTCTCACACAGTGCACTACATAGAGCAAGAAATAACCTCAGTCCGCACCCTTTCTAGTGCACTACTTATCTAAAAACATGGCGATTTGAAATTGATGCAGGAGCGTCGAAAGTTGCAGACGAAAACAGCATGGAAGGTGCACGGTAACGCAAGTCAGTTACAGACATAAGGCAGGCTACTTTTGCGTGTTTGGATACCGACTGCTGCGGTTTGTTTGAACGCAGAATGCGTAGTTTGCGTGGCTCGACGTCAGCTGCGTGAAGCAGCGCTCGTGACGCTGGCTAGCTGCCTGTTGGCTAAGCTGCTACAGGGTTTGTGTTGGGTTAACATTAGCTAGCTAACTCGAGGGGAGTGGTTGTCAAAGTGGCACCAGTTTGTTAGAAAAAGAAATAAAAGAGAGAGAAAAGTCGTGCTGGACCTCGGTTTCTAAGCGAAAACAGAGAAAAGCTGTTTATTTCATCTGAAAGGTAAGTCAGGATATTTTTGAATAATTAAATTATGGCGTATTTGCTAACAATGTCAAAGCATTAAGGTTATTCAGGTACGCTGATAATAAAATGAACTTTCCCCTGATATCTAGTAATAATGCTCCTGTTTTTTTTATTTATTATTATTATTATTATTATTATTATTATTCTGGACTGATGTGTGACATGTCTTGAAGGTTGTTGTTTATTTCTCTTATTTCACTGAATCATGGTCCTGTGATTTTATAGTGCTTTAGGCTGGTCATGTTTACTTTTATATTTGTCTATCTGGTCACTGAAACTCTGGATAGTTTTTGACTAAGGCTGTTATTGTTTTTCTGAAAATCTGACTAATTCTTTTGACCTAAAATACCTGTCACATTGTGTCTCGAGTTCATACATTTAACACAGACTCAGTATGCTGGAATGAAGTGTGTTTTGCTTCGTCCAGTCTATTATCATTAATATCCTTAAGGGTCCAAGGTACACAATTCATGACCACGACAACATGATCATCAGTAGCTACGAGGTATTGAGTTAGTAGCTTGTCAATATGTCTACGTATGTATGTATGACACCATGTATAGTCCTTTGGCCTCAGAATATTAATTCATGATCATAAGTTATTTCCACCAGGTCACTTTAGTGGCTCCGTATTTAAGCCTTCGTTTAGTCCTGGTTTTAGTTTTACGATAAATTCTTTGAATTTTTTCGCAATGACAAAAATATTGAATATCTAGCAGAAACTAAACGAGTGTCTCATAGTTAACTTTTTTTTTTTTCGTGCGTTAGTTTTTGCTTAAAACTGACAAAACGTACTCATAACAAATAATATTAACCGTGACATTATGTTTATTTCTGAATCCATCATGCTTCTAATTGCTGATTTGTTAAACCACGTCTAAACGAACTAACGTGGCCTGTTTAATTTGATTGAAGTTGATGCACCACACCCTTGTACTTCTCTTATAGCTCCTTATGCCAAAGGATAAAGCTTGGATTTGATCTAATCGCAGACTTTGATCATTTTGCATGTGGTGATTGCATTCTTTCCTTAGAAACAGCAGCCTGTTTGTGTTCCTCGTAGAGATCACGCCTAATCCATTTTGTAAGGAGACTCTTTTCAAAAGCAGACTAAAGACTAAAAGCTTGGCAGCATGGCTGTAAGTTGATCCACAAGGAGAAATGGAGGGGATGAGAAGGGCATGGGCTGACTGTGAGAAACTGGGTTTGGAGAAAGAGGTGATATGTTTACACGCCTGTGGAAAAGGTATATTTAAGCAAGAGAGAGCTATGAGAGAATCACGAACTGGCTAATAACGACTTCAGTGACATCTGACACAAGTCCTGTTTTATAAGCTGTCACTAGGAGTTAACAATTAACAATCGTTCATGTTTATTGTGTAAGCTACAAAGAAAAGGTTACCGCGTTGCTCTGGACAGATTTGCACTAGGACACAATGAGTGTGAATTTTGCGTTTGCTTGTACAGCCTTTGTTGTCATGTTGTACGGTTGGATTTGTTCCCGTACTGATGGACAACCTTTCACCCAGTAAGCCCGCCGTGCACAAGAGCGCCCGCTGATATCCGAACACCGTCGTGCTTGGTGACTGAGAATAGCGTGTGAATGCGGGCCAGCTGGGAGAAGTCAGGTTTCCATCGGCAACACCGTGAACGCCGCACGAAGCTGTGTGTCTCTGCAGAACTCTGTTGTCGACAGCACGGCACCGTATGTGTTCTAACACCGCCAGCAGCAACTCGCAAGCCAAGGAATTCTTCTGTGGTTTTTGAGTTCGACTGCAAAATTGTACAATTTTGAACCGTGTACACACAGTTTAACTCCCGGCTTGTTCAGAGGAGCGCAGGGTCAGTTGTGATATAGCACTCCTGGCGTGGACAAGGTTAAGGGCCTTGATCAAGGACTCCAGCATGGTGGCTTGAAGCCCTGACCTTCTGATCAGTAACCCTGACCTGTACACTTGAGTCAGTGCAGCGGTGCTGAGCTGGTTTGTTCTTAACTAGCGTTGGTATTTGAAATCGTAATCCTCTGGACTAAGCTGTCTGATGGAGGTTCACTCTCCAAAGTATAAATAATTTCTTCCACATTTTTCCTCATTTTCAGTGTGAGGTCTAATTCACCACGGAAATCTTTCATAAGCTTATCTTTTTAAAACTATTTTTTTTTTACCAAGGGTGCCAATAATTTTGAAGCCAACTGCGAAAATTCAAAGAAAATGGATTTAAAAGTTTATGCTCATTTGGCTTTTTCCAAATGACCCTTGTTGTTGTTGTTGTTGTTTTTAAATCTAGGAAAATAGCCCTAAGCGAATGCCTTATCTTCATACATTGTAAAATTAGCTGTGATGTTTTTGTAGTGAACACGTCCAATAGACCCTTATTGGTGTCTGAATCATAAGTGGATGGATCTGAAATGGCATTCTATCGAGGCATAAAGGGTACTATGGAGGTTTAAGGTCATCATTATGTTGTACCTGATGTATTGAGCGTATACAGTGGATAGGAAAGCATTTTTGATTTGCACTGATTGAGGGCTGATGAGTTTAATTTAACCAAACAAGCAAATATAAAAAGGATTTTTTCATGGATCCGAGGAACTTGGCGCATATCGACGTGTAGAAAAGTAAGGTTTCTTTTTCACATTCCATGAGGTATGCGATATGAATCTTTAATGTGGCATCGCTGCTAATCTTTTTCATTCTGTCATTGGGTGTGTGTAAAATTAAAGTCTATTCAAAAGCTAGAACACTAAAGTAATTGGAGTTTCACAGCGTAAAATGGGACCATATGTTAATTAAATGTGCACCAGTAAATTTTATAATGTTTGCACCAGGCTAACTGTGCTGCTTTTGGTTTTTGTCCCACAGGCAAGTGTATGTGTGCAGCCAGCAAACCTCCCTGAGTGCTGGTGTGTGTGTGTGTGTGTGTGTGTAGCTGGCTGGCATGGGGAATGGAGTACAGGAACATCGGGGGGCGCTCACACAGGGTGAGGTTCTGCCACGGCCCTCCTCCAGCCAATCAGAGGTAAGCAAAAAACAGCCCATAGCTAGACATGATGACATGGATGTCGTCGAGTGATAAATGTCCGGAACAAGCAAGAGGATGATGGGACATATGACTCGTCAAACAGATTATTTTTTCTCATTTTCAAGCAAATTAGGTACCATGCTATGAATCAGGAAATGTCCTCCGTGAATAGTCCGTGTTTGATGTTAACTCTTGGTAAGTGCAGAAAACCAGAAGCAAGTGGGATAGAAATGTGTACAGCCTGAACAGCGACTAGCCGTTCTTTTTTCCTTGTTTATTAAATCTAAAAAAACGGATGCCAACAAATGACTACATTAGCAATCATGACACACACGTTCAACTTTACGCAACATCAGTGTCAAAGTTAATGCTTTCTGTGAGTCATAATACACCAGTATAATTTGCTAATTACTTTGGACAACTAAGAGGAGAGGAAGAGGTCTTTACTGGAATTCTGTTCAGGACGAAGGATTTGAAAGTTATGGCAACCTGTCTATAGGCTAAGAATACTGTGTGGGTGTGTGAGCGTGTAGACAGGCAACAAGAAGTGTGTACAAACGAACACAGTGTAAAAATAAGCTGAATATCAGCAGTGGGAGGGACGTCTGGTGTAAATGTGGTGCAGGACTGAGGCTCCCTGTGCTTCAAAGATAAAAAGACAGTCACTCTTTTTGCCATCCATATCAGATTGTTTGCTGTTAAGAAATGCGTTAAGGTGGGTTGGTTCTGAGTTTTGTGGAGCCGAGCGCAACAGGACCACCTTGAAAAAATGCACAGAAGTGAGGATTTCTTTCTGTCAGCGTCAGTCTCATCAAGTGAACACCCAGAGTGAACTGCCACTTGGATTTGATCTCGGTTTGGGCTGATATTTTTCAGGCACAGCCATAACACAGTGTCTGCAATGATTGAGAAGCTTCTCGAGTGTAATTAGGGTTGGGAACCGAAACTCCAAAGTTCCAAATTGGCACCAAATCCAAAGTATCGAGTACCTGTAAAAAATGTAATTTCGGTTCTGATTATCAGTCCAGTTATGATCTTTTATTTAAAATATCTGTTTTTCTGTATAGTTCCAGTCTTTCACACTGTCATTCGTAAACATCATCTCTCATTTGGAAAGTTTCCGAGTTAAGGTGTTTAATATGTAGGTATATCTCCAGGAGCAGGAGCTATATTTAGTCCCTGGTTACCTTACCATGCCTGAACAAGGAACGTGATGACTCGCTTCAGGCATAACGGTTGTCTTGCATAGTCTTGTCTGCACTCACACAAGCATGTCATTATCGCCATGTTGCAACACTGGCCTCAAAACTTCACAACCTAAAGCATAATTCTCTACTGCGGTTGATCCAATGTCAACAGTGTGGGACGCTAAAATAACTACCAGAGTAGTGGCATGCTTTAAATAAAATTAAATTATATATTTTTGGTCTTGGGCATATAAAAATAGTTGTGTAAAACTTCTATTTCTGTACATGATTATTACTGTGGGTTTGTTATGATGACCTCTTGAATTAATCACCACCCAAACGGTTTAGTCTTTCACCCAGAACACCTGCATTCTTGTTTCTTGCGTAAGTTTGGCTTAATAATCTACAGGATCTCAAACAAGCGCAGAGTCACAACTGCTGTTACACACACGCACACAAACAAACACAAACCACTGGCCAGTGCATGTACTTACATGCTGGCACTGACATCACATTACCAGTAGGAGTCTTGATTTTGTCCTGTTACAAAATAATGCTAGTTTTCCCTCCTCATCACTAAAAGTCTAAAGTGTTAGAAGTGAGTAATGCACTTAGTGATTGGCATATCTGTCATATTTAGCATGCCTTTCCCATGCTAAGGATAAAAACATTTGCTTAGAAAATACATAAAACTGCACTCATCTAAACGATTATCTACTCAGAAGATAAAATGGTTGAAGTAGCCCGGAGGATTTTCTACCCTGGAGGTTTTCGCGACCTGATTGTGTTTGTGTGTGCAGGGTTTTAAGCAGAGCCGGTCTGTACTGAACTCCTTGCTCTCTGGAGCCTTCGCAGGAGCTGTGGCTAAAACAGCTGTAGCTCCACTGGACAGGACCAAGATCATCTTCCAAGGCAAGACACATTTATACAAACTAACACCATCAGTAGGAAATGTTGTTGCAAGCTGTGCACAGAAATCGGATCAGTTTTGGCAGGTGGAAGCCTCACTAGTTGTTCATAAAGTAAATATAAACATGGAAAATAAAACTGGGTCATAGGGAAGATTCAAAAGAGTGAACCTGTTCCTGATTCAGCATGATTCATTATTCACCTCAGAGTGAAATCTCTGTATGTAATCAGTTGGTTGTGTACAAGAATATAAATGAGACACTTGTAGAAATTTGTAAGTATTACAGTAACCATCTATTCATCTAGTTCCTGCTCTTTTTATGCCCAGTGTTTCCGGGATAGACTCCGAATCCCCAGCGGTTACAAAAGATGAATGGACTGCTGTATTTGTTTTCAAAAGTTCTCTGTCGCACGTATAAGTGTGGGGCTGAGGAGAGTGTCCATTCATGCTGCTTGAACCCCTATTTCAGACAAAACATAAAGACGACACTGCTTCCTCATCGCTTTTGTGATTCAAATCATTGTAGGACTACCGTGTTTTAGTGTTTGAAAAGGCTGGATTCATGAACAACTTGAATGCATAAACCACAAAAAGGGCGTGTGGTCCCTGGAAAAAGGGCATGTGGACCCTGTGATCAAACCATTTCCCAACTCTCATGTGACATAGCAACTCTTGACTGTTTAGTATACAATATTTTTACCCCTATATTTGCTCATTGGATTCTATGAATTTTATACAATTGTACTCAAAATTCTTAATTTGTAAAATTAAATTTTAGATCCTACAAAAAAAAAAAAAAAAATTGCCCAATCCAGTACTCAGTCTATACAGGCATTACCATCTTAAGGAATAGGCATGTAATATGTCATGTGACAATGAATTGCAGAACAAATTTATGATTATTTGAATCAATGAAACAAAAAAGAAATGATCAGGCTGCTTAGTTTTATTTAGCTAACTAATCTCTTAGTTTTTTCTAATTGTAATTGTATGGTTTAGAAAGCAGAGGGCAGTACAGGGCTGACAATAGAGAATGCACATGACATCACGAAAGTGGAAGTAACCACTTGAATGCCACAGAACCAAACACAACAGATCTAAAATGGGAAAGAGCTGTGGTGCGACTGACTGTATAAATACATTCAGCAAGAAATGTGAGCCATCTTTTTACAGGCTACCGAAAGCAAAAGAAAAGAAACAAATGGAGGTAGTTGTTTTGTGTTAGCCTTCACAAGCATTCATAAATATTTATTAAGAAACGGCCTCTTTATGGACTTTTGCTTTTTTAATTTTTAATAAAAGCAATATTTTAGTAGGCAGCACTATATTTTACACCAACCTTTTCAAATATTTGTAAGTAAATATTGAGATAATGAAACAAAATTATCTTTTTCATTTAACAAAAGGAAAACTGAAGTTCATAAAAATAGGAAAATTAATGTTGCATTTTATTTTGGTAATAAAATTTTCTTCATTTATTTTGTTTTCAGAAATATCATGGGAACATCAAATTGTGACCCGATATCGTGAATCGAACCAAATCGTGAATTGCGTGAATTGTTGCATGTCTGTGGAGGAAATATTCTAACATGTTGTGTCTTTTTTTTGTTTGTTTGTTTGTTTGTTTCTCTTTTTAGTGTCTTCAAACAGATTTTCTGCCAAGGTGAGCATTTCTGGTGTTTAGAATCAATTCTTGGGACGTGGTTCGCTGTTTGAGGCACAAGTAGCTAAATATTATATGTCCATGTGAAGTCAGTGAGAATCTAAGAAAAAGAAAAGCCAGATACACAATCGAGTGTTTTTACTCTCTAAGGAGAAATGTCAGCATGATGACCATAAACATTCACTCTTTTAAAGATGATTGTTAGGGTGTATAGATTTTGAGGATCAAAACCTAGTGTGCTCAAATCACTTTACTCATTCAAAAATAAAGTCGAACACCATGTCTATGACACTGTGTTTTTGGTGAACAGGAGGCGTACCGGTTGATTTATCGCACCTATCTGAAAGAAGGCTTCCTGAGCCTATGGAGGGGCAACTCGGCTACCATGGTGAGGGTCATCCCCTACGCTGCCATCCAGTTTTGTGCCCACGAACAATACAAAAGGCTTCTAGGAGGATATTATGGCTTTCAGGGCAAGTGAGTATCTTCCATACAGTCCAAGGTGTTTGGTGTAGCTTTCTGAAGTCACATGATCAGCTTGTGTGAGGTCTGATCATTATATAAGACAAAAAATTTAAGCAAATCTTTGCTTATGTTAATGTTAACCCCATTTCAGAGAGAAAAAGCTGTTTTAGGATTTCATTAACATGAATGCAGCCTTTAGAGCCTTCATTCAGTCATGCTTAATAGCTGCCTGGTTAGCGAGTTAAATTAGGATTGTTTATTTATTTTTGGGAAATAGCACTAACTAAAATTAATTAGAAAATGTCGCAGAACAAAAACAATAACTGTTCGAGGGAGACTGCAAACTTTTTGCGCACGTTGCTGACAACTTAGTGATGTAGCTGGGGTTGAGAAACTACAGAGACAGACGGTGTCATTAGTGTACGGGTGTGATTGTAAGGTGATTTTCTGAATTAGCATGAGTGATCTAACATGCGTTGCTCTCGAAGTGTAACGTCAAAGTATAAACAGCAACCCTACTTGCTGCATAATGTGTTCTAGCGTCTTCTTGGGAATCTCAAAAGTGAATTTTGTTTTCCTCTCCTCTCTGATGCAGGGCTCTGCCTCCTGTGCCGAGACTCCTGGCTGGCTCGCTGGCTGGCATCACAGCCGCCATGCTCACGTACCCGCTCGACATGGTGCGCGCCCGCATGGCAGTCACGCCAAAAGAAATGTAAGAGCTCCTTAAAGAATATCGTCTTCTGAAGGAAATATGAATAGTCATTAAACAGAGGTTTTTGTAAACACAATGGAGCAAAAGGTTTTGTACAGTGTGTACATCTTTGGTGTGTGTGTTCCCAGGTACAGCAATATAATGCACGTGTTTGGGCGGATCTCTCGTGAGGAAGGACTGAAGACCCTTTACAGAGGATTCACTCCAACTATACTGGGTGTGGTTCCGTACGCAGGCCTCAGCTTCTTCACTTATGAGACCCTTAAGAAACTCCATGCAGGTACATTCAGTCGTGAGAAAGTGGGGAAGCGCGAGAGAGAACTTTGAGTAGATGCAGTTTGTCAGATACATTTGTAACCAGTCAATAGCTTGTGTGTGGTTCTTGGAAATCTCTGAAATGCTTCTAAACTTGAAGAAACCTTAAAATGTTTGAAATACCGTTCATATCAGCGTTACCCAGTGACCGACCTACTCATACCTGCTTTTCTCGTTCAGCAAACATTAGGTTTCCGTTTGCACCATTTTTGCTAAATCGTTTCGCACCTAACAGTGATAAGCCTTTGATGTGTGCTATTTGAAATGTTAAATAGCTGCCGTGGTTCTCAGTAAGCATGTCTGTTCTGTATTTGTTCTTGATGGTTATGTTTCCGAATTGAAAGTGTTTATTTTATTCTCCTGTGACTTTGCACCTGAAACAAATCCAAGCATTTGTATGCGTGTTTCAGAGAAGACAGGAAGAGCTCAGCCATACTCATACGAGCGGCTGGCGTTCGGTGCGTGCGCCGGCCTCATCGGGCAGTCCGCTTCATACCCGCTGGACGTAGTGCGACGGCGCATGCAGACGGCAGGAGTGACGGGCCACGTGTACAGCACCATCACGGGCACCATGCGGGAGATCGTCTCAGAGGAGGGCGTCATCCGCGGCCTGTACAAAGGCTTGAGCATGAACTGGGTCAAAGGGCCTATTGCTGTAGGCATCAGCTTCATGACCTTTGACCTCACCCAGATCCTGCTGCGCAAGGTGGGTGCACGATAGCCCGTCACGTTGTAGAAGTTTTTTTAGGGGCAGCACTGTAATCAAGGTGTCTGCCTGGTTCCCTGCGTCTGAGGCGGCCGGGAAAAGGATTAATCAGGGTCTACTTGCTGCTCGTGTCGGGCTGAGGGAGGAGGAAGCGTGGAAACCAGCGCACCTGCTGCCAGAGAAAACAGGAAGTTTCATCAACTGACTCACAAGCACACAGATGGGACTTTTGTGGAAGTTTGTGTTTCCACATTTTGCAGGAATGTGAAGTGACATTTTAGTGATTTTTGTTTTCTGAGTTGGAGAATCTCTTGGTACACACTGTGTGTGTGTGCACGTGTGCGTGTGTGCGTGTGAGCTACAGACAGAGACAGAACGAATGTATGTCCTGTACGATCTCTCTCTTTACACTGCCGTCTCACAAGTGTCCAAGTCTGGCAACATCCAGGATGTCCAGTAAAAGTGCAATATGTTCATGCTAGAGCTGGGCTATGTTCAAATTATTACATCAGTGTTGTATGTATGCATGTCATGCATATACGTTTATGGAAAAATCCATATTTTCTACACTATTAGGAGCTAGAAATGATGGGTGTAAGATCTTGATTGGTTAAGTATGGCAACCAATAAATAATAGAAATGAGGCGGGCTTTGGGTTTAGGTCTTTTTAAAAATTGGAATATGTACGCAGGAGAAAAAACCCATCTCTTCATATATCACTCAGCTCTACTTCAGGCTTGAACATGAAACACTCTTTGTATATTCTTATGGATACCTTCTGTATCTATGTATTCTTTTATCTGTGTTTCTGTATCTCTGAATTTCGTATCCCCGCCCGTCTGCCTTGTCATGTGTGATGCGTCCAAGCTGCCTTGTTCACATTTTTTTCATCAGCCATGATATAAACCCTGAAAGAGCATTTATTTCTTTTTAGCTGTTTGAATTTGAGATCATTTATTAGTGAGCCTATAAATTTTTATAGAGAAACAGCAATATGGATGTAATGAAGCAGAACAGAAAGGTGTTGTGGGGGAGATTTGAGTGTCTCACTACTCTTGCTCACTGCTGATGAATGGTTTCCACTGCTTCTATCTTTATCCTGTGCAGTATGTGGAGCCGCTCACGCCGCAGAGGGCCGAGAACAGGTGTGTGTGAGACAGAGAGCTGACCAGCTGTGGGCAGTAAACTGCAGTTTGGCTCTTATTGAGAGCACCATGTCTGTCTGTGTCTGTGGGTGTGTCTGTCTGTCTGTGGGTGTGTCTGTCTGTCTGTGGGTGTGTCTGTCTGTCTGTGGGTGTGTGTCTGTCTGTCTGTGGGTGTGTGTCTGTCTGTCTGTGGGTGTGTGTCTGTCTGTCTGTGGGGGTGTGTCTGTCTGTCTGTCTGTGGGGGTGTGTCTGTCTGTCTGTCTGTGGGG
>JAQMYM010000018.1:13019829-13039140 GCA_030014255.1 Parauchenoglanis ngamensis
TGTCTGTCTGTCTGTGGGTGTCTGTCTGTCTGTCTGTGGGTGTCTGTCTGTCTGTCTGTGGGTGTCTGTCTGTCTGTGTGGGTGTGTCTGTGTGTGCAAATTAAGACTTGTGTGTACATGTTGGATGTGTGACTGATGAGGATGATCATCCTACAGAGAGCGTAGACAGATGTACTGTAACTGAAACACATGATCATTAAAAAGGGACCGTTCTTTGTCGTATAACGTTTTTATGGATCTGGGAGTGTGTACGCTTGAGGTTACCATCTAAACAATGAACAGTACAGTTGAGTCCCCTTGTTTCTGATTGCTCCTTGCAGTTCTATGTCTCCTTGATCTTAGTGCCATGTGACCGTGTGTGATAAAGTGCAATAGGTAAGAGCTCATTCTGAGTAACTGCATGATTCATTATCATCCACGGTTCAGCAGTTCGGTGAAACCCCTGAGGAAACGTAAAGGAACACTCGAGGCTTTGCCGTGTCTGTGGTTTATGTGGGATTTTTAACTCCTCGATCTGACAAAAAGAACAAAAATCTGTTTTCCATTATCATGTGTATTCAAAGTGCAGGTTATGCAAAACAATTTGATGATTTCTTCAGTCTGATACATTTTTAAGTGAAGACCTTCCTCTTACTCTGTGTGATTAGTGCTTTCAGATGGGACTGCTTTTTACATTTGTCGTTATGTAGACGTGATGGTGCTGTATCTAGCACAAAAATGACTTTTCAGTGTTCTGTATTGTCAGAAATGTAGACGACGCGTCACAGGAACAGGTTCTGGTCTTCCTCCGCTTAACACTGTTATTGTTAAAGTGTAGCAGTTGTGCTTTTTGTTGTTCATTGTACACTTGCATTATAAGTGAGTTTTGACTGAACAGATTTTCAGTTCCGTTTTTTTTTGTAGAGGAAAACGGGATCGATTTCCGTTCTGTGCTAGAGATGCATCGAGTCATCCGTTACCACCTACAATGTGAAGCTAGTCTAGCGTACGTCACCGCGCTAATGAACAGAGAGCACAAAATGACAGCGATCTGGACGTATTTCGAGTATCCACGAGCGAAAGGTGCTGTGAATTGACGCACACAAAGAAACTGGCAAGCATAGAGGGAACCTGTAGTGTGTGTAAGGGAGCACGTCTGCTCAGCGAGCACTGAGCACGGTGAGCAGGAGCAGTAATTGCACCTTGTGCTCATTTTTAACGAACACACTCGCTGATGCTGCTCTTCACACTCCGGTTACACTCCATATCAAAGATTCTGTTTAACTTTCATAACATCTTAAACATAAAATTCAGCACCAGGAGCTCGTTGCTAGCAGCAGCAAAGAAATATTATAAAATGTTCCATTACGCCATTAAGTAGCTTCCTCGTTTCAGTATCATTATCCGTGTACTCGTACTCGGTCTTGCCATCGATCGGTGCATCGCTAATCTGTAGCAATCGGAAATTTGCTACTAACGCAATGAATATAGACTGGCTTTAAAAGCAGTGAAGGATTCCTTTAATATTATCAGCTATCGTCAAAGCTTTCTGACGTGTTAAGTGTTAATACCTGCATTTACTTCCTAAAACCTTGCAGTCAGACATTCTGCACTGACGAAATGTGCCGCATGAGCCGCAACCGTATTTTTTTATTCGCACACGTCGTTATGTCAAACGAGGTCAGATGAAATTTAAAAAAGCGAACAAAACGACATCACTGTTTCAAAACCTGGTCATGTTCACTGTCTGTCTGCTTTTCCTCCGTTTCCTTGTAAAACCTCGTTCCCTCAGCATAAGAGTTTACTAACAGACAATCACTTGATGCCAAAGCACAGTTTTATTTGGCATTTTCCGTCTTTTAACTTGCAACTCAGTGAGGCCTAGTGACACTGACAGTGTTTGAAAATGGTCATTATATTATAAAGACTAATTAATCACATGGTTTGTTTAGACACAGCAGGTACTCGAGACTCAAACATGTCCTGTTCAGTTTGGACTAGAATATAATATATATATAACTATTTCAAGCTGTAAATGAAATTTAACCTTGCCTCAGTGTAGAATAAACTCACTCGATGATGTTCATCAGTGTGATGAAAGTTCTGCAGTATTTTATCAATGCAAAATGGTTTAATCTCTTTAAACTGGCTCATTTTGTGGCATCTAACCTCAAGTTTTGTAAAGAATTTTAGTGTATTGTGCCAATGAATGTACATTAAAATAACAAGAACAGTCGGTCTGTGTGGTTTTCTTTTTTGTGCTCAGGTTTAATAGCGGAGTGCAAAAGTTTGCACCCCCTTTGAACGGAATAAATATTTAGTGTGTTGGGTTTCCCACACTTTCTTTTATCAGAAGCAACAAAAGTAGACATGGTTACATCTCCCTTTCGGAATGTGAGCTAAATATTTTTTAAACCTAAACTTTGGCTTTCTAACTGCCTTCAAGGAATTTTTGTAACCACATTGCAGAGGTATGTCGTCGTCGTCCCCCCCCCAAAAAAAACCCACGAGGGATGCTGTATATATTTTAATTGTGCTCAATTTTTGTTGTCCTTCACTAATAGATTGTATAATAAATAGCTTATTGGCTGGTGGTAGTCTTATTGTGTTTACATGAAGTGTCTTAAAAGACGAGCAGTGAAAGTGGCGAAGCAGCATTTTTGTTCTTTTTTCCACTTAGGATTTATACAGGTTTATAATGTACAGTGTGAAAGAAAGGCCTGTTTTGTTCACATTTAAAATGATGAAGCACAATATAACCTACTCCTTATAGGCCAAATATTAGTAACTATGACTTGAACATTGAACAAAATATGCTTTACTGTTTAACTGTACAGTAATTTCACATTGTGTTTCCCAGCATAGTCTGTACATTAATTTGGCAGAACAGTTAAAGCAGAATACAAAACACACCCAGGTAGGATTAGAAGTTTTGCTCAAGAGTGACTCTTGAACAGTGCTGAGATTTAAACTCTTAACCATCTAGTCACTATGTTAAAAACCACTGAACTTTCACATTTTATAATTGTTTATCATCAGTGATTTCAGCATAAGTTCAGGAGAATCTTATAAGTTTATAAAGAAGCTAGAAATGATTGCAGTCGTTATTGCATTGTCCACTAGATGGCGCCATTTGATCAAATTCTTTATTCCTGCAGTTAGCTTACAGGATCAACAGATCTTTCAAATGTCATCGATGTTGGATATGATTATAATAGATCGATTATATGATTACAATCGATGGCTAAATTATCATAAACACAGCGTTTACACATTTGTTCCTGTTTTGTTTTGTAGCCACTCGGGCTGCATTTGTTCATTTATTAACCTCTTTTATTGTCGCAAATATGAAGCGCAGATTGTCAGCTATAATTCTTGCTCATTAAATAAGAAAGGGGTCTGTTTATCTTTTCTTGAGAAGTAATTGTTTTCTGTGTAGTGTTACCTGCATGAACTACAAATAGCTAATGTCACACCAAACTGCTTTAATGCTCAACACGTTGCTATTATTGTCCCTGTTCTCTGAACCGTAATAATAAATTAACCGTAAATATTAGCGTATTTATTATTTTTTATTTCGCTTGTCTTTGATAGTTTATGAATAATAAAGATCTTCGGAATCCCCTTTGCTATTCTGGTGTGCAGTATCTTAATGCGCCACAAGATGGCGCCCAATAACAGTCATGAATAGCAAGAGCCTCGTTTCTGCCTGTGACCTGAACTTGACCTTCACGTAGCGACACTTTCACTAGGTATTGAATTGCTTTTCTGTTTTGGAGCTTGTAGCTCGTAAAACATCCCGAAAAATGTTGATAATGTAGCTGTTAATGTAATGAATACCTTGCTTTATCAGCATATCTCTCTCTCTATCTATCTATCTATCTATCTATCTATTTATCTATCTTACAGATAAACATCACTTTATTACAGATGTCAGATTTTACAGTTGGGTGGCTTCTATCCGATCCTCTGTGCTACATTTATTAAAATGTTGTGAAGAACACCGTGTGCCGTGTGTACCTGCTTAGCCAAAGCGTTTTCGCACTTTTTACATCACTTAGCCTATTAGGCTATTAATCTAAAAAACAACTGATAGTTTAATAATAATATATACATTACAACATCACCAAAATACATTCAGCTCTATTACCTGCCAATCAAGATCAAAATGTGCTTGTAATTTAACAGGCAGCATTTTTTATTCTTAGACTTAAATTCCGAAAATGAACAAAGGCTGTAAACAGGAGGGGATGCTGTAGTGCTGAGGGCGGGGCCGTGTGGGCGGGGCTAGAGGCTTGCGGTTTCCATAGGTACGTGGCGCGGTGCCTGATTTATTTGCATGTATTCAAATAAATCATGAATAATTCAGGACTGCATCGCGGCACTGCGGACAGAGGACGCGGTGTACACACACAAACACACACACACTCACACTCACACACTCACCTTATCCATCTTGGCCACTCCCAAATGAACCATGCATGGAATCAAGCCAAAGGTATGTATTATTATAATAATAATAATTATTATTATTATTATTGTTGTTGTTGTTGTTGTTGTTATTATTATACATTTTGTTAACCTATAATACATAGGACTACAAAGGACTTTGTAAATGTATTTTTAACGTTGCAGTTTGACTGATCTCAGTGAATGCATTTATTCTTTATTCTTTATATAAGCTACATATTGGATTATACCATTAATGGTTCAGGGGGGGATACAACAAATTCAGATCCGTGAGCTGTAATATCATAGACACCGGAAATGCACCTGAGTATGTGCAAAAGTGAAAGATTTCTCTCTCTCTCTCTTTATATATAGCATATATACTGTATATATATAGAGAGAGAGAAAGAGAAAGAGAGAGAGAGATAATATTCTTTCACTATTAGCTGTAAGGCTAATCTGATTTTCTAACCCTGATTAATTCATTCTTCAGTAACATCTGATCTTTCCTTGGTTTAGTCCATTTCACAGGAAGTGATGTCATCAATGAGACAAGCTGACAGTGTCCACAGTGTTGTTCTGTAGTGAAGCTAGGTGTGGGAAAAATTCATGTATGTATTTATTATTATTATTATTATTATTATTATTATTATTATTATTATGTGGAAAACATTTTTTTTATTAGACCTATAAGAAAAAAGAGCAAAGGGCCATTTTTGGAGAAAAAATATTTGATGAAATATAGGCTATAAAAGCCTAATAAAACACTTGCAACATACTGATTTTTATATATCAAATATTTATTTTATATGAATTTAAAAATAATTATTTTCTATATATGAACTAATTTTACATTTAGATTTTTTTAGTATTTCAACGTAAGTTATACGCGCTGATCGGTTGATCATGTTTTATAGACTTATTTTAAGTGATATGGGGAAAAATTAGTAAATAGACATAAAAAAAATCTTGGTTAATATCAGCCCTGTAAAATGTGCTGTAATGGCCGTCGTTGCTACACTTGATCATATCTGAAATATTCACCTCTACAAGGATATTTTGTTATTTCTTCAAATAGCGCTCATAGGTATTAAACACAGCGGTTTATATTTTTCCAATAGCTTTTTGTTGTTGTTGTTCATTTCTACCCAAAGTACACGAAACGTGTTAGCGTCTGAGTTAGCCTGGGTAAGGATTTTCTCTTAATTAGCTTTAGTCGCCTGCACAAAAAACCCCGTTGTATCGTGGGCTACAAGCCAGCGATCTAAAATAAAACAAATCCTAATATCCTACTATTACACAGAAACATGGATACCTTGTAAAAAAAAAAAACAACAAAACAAAACAAAACAAAACAAAAGTCTGAACAAATTTTGTGCGAGAACATTTCCGGTGTAGTAACTGGGGACAGTGGATTATTTTTTAATAATTTTTTTATTTTAATTTTAATGAATGGATTGTTTACTTTTACATTTATAATTGGTCATCAATGTAGGGATTCTTACACACAGAGCTCGAGCTGGATTAGTTAGTAGTTACGCATAATTTCGGATTGGGAAGGTGGAGTGAAATTTTTTTGACGTTACAGTTTAGCAGCTCTGCGATTCTGCTGTGTGTGTGTGTGTGTGTGTGTGTGTGTGTGTGTGTGTGTGTGTGTGTGGTCTTGATTTCATATCTTGGTTGGTACAACTGTCGCTACAAAAATGGCAATATCTGACAGTTTTGACTGACTTCCTTTTCATTACTTAGGTTAAGGACAGAACTGGGTTTTATGCATAGTGTTATTAATGCATATACACAAGGTGTGTGCGTGTGCATGCGCGTGCGAGTGTAAAATATGGAGGCCCTATAGATTCGTGTTCATTCATTCCGTAAGAATAACGAAGGCCCTCAGTACATAACGAGATTAACCAGAGCAGATTCAGTCTGCCAGCTCAGCCTGTAGGGTTCGTGGAGAGAGAGCGAGAATGTGCAAATGTGTATATGAGTGTGTGTGCGTATTGAAGTCCACACGCAGGTTCTCACCCCACTCCACCAGTTCAGTGCACTTTAAGCAGCCCACCCAAGAGGAGAGCAGTGAGGCTGAACAAGTGTTATTCAATGCATATGTATCTCTCTCTCTCTCTCTCTCTCTCTCTCTTACACTCACACACACACAATAATTTACATGACTCATACAAGCTGCAGTATACTGATTTAATTCCAGTCTCATTCAGGCTTGGGCTGGAATAATCCTGATCACAATGCATTAACCATTATAATGTACATCATGTTGTTATGATTGCTCTATGGTGAAATAAAGAGACACTGAGAGACACAATGGGATTCAAAAACTTTATTGAAAATGGCATAACATTAGCACCGAGTTAGAAAGAATCTTTTTGATTTCAGTAGGATGTACGCATGCAAAATAAAAACATTTACACACATATGTCATCGTTTATTAATTTAGTGTTTCATCAAAATGTCTTAGTATTAGTGTATGTGATGTACATCCAGCATTTCTAATTCTGAACACACACACGCACACACAAATATATATATATATAAAAATGTGTGTGTGTGTGTGTGTGTGTGTGTTACTTACTGCTTTTAATCTACTTACCTCTTGTAGCCAGGCCAGTGTTCTGTAACAACCCAGAGAACAAAAATGCCATGATGAAATGTCCATGTTATTAATCAAAAGCAGCCGAGAGCAAAGGTAAGTTCAGCAGAAACTCATTTTGTTCTTCACAAAAATCTCTCGAGTCCCACAGTGATATTCTGATGGTGTTTCCTCTCACTGTGTTTGAGAAGAATGAGAGTTGCTGAACATCACTGTCTTCACTATAGTGCTGTCTGTCCCCTCACACCCTCCTGTTGGGACACGCTTACCTTGTCCTTGTCTATATCACTGGGGTAAACGATCTGTGTGTGAAGAGCAAAACAATCCAATGAGGAGACAATATCAGTATCATTATCATACACACACACACACACACATGTATATCAATATTTAGTCACACACACACACACACACACACACACACATATATATATATATAGATATATATATATATAATGGGTGTGTGGGTGTGTGACTAAATATTGATATACATGTGTGTGTGTTCATCATAACACACACACACACATATATATATATATATATATGTGTGTGTGTTTGTGTAAAATGTAGTGTGTGTGTGTGACTAAATACAGACTGACTGATGCACCCATTATCATTTAATATAAAAAGACCTTTTGTAGGATGTAATAATAAACAGTACACTTTAGTAATTCACTCACAGTACAGTTTAAATGCATGTATATCATTCAAATCTTTCAATCTCTCATGTAACAGCCTGCAATAAGCCCAACAATATTGTCTCGTATTCAATTTACATTAGCTGATGTATTTCAAAATGACAAAAACAACTGCAGGAAAATTTCAATGCTGGAAGAGAAGAGAAGAGAAGAGTACCCTCTCATCCTTTCTAAGTTGAAATATATATGTATACTCTATATAAAACAACAATGCATCCAACCCAGACCTCCATTTTGTCTGAAATGCAGACTTTCCTGCTCTTTGTTTCCGATTTAACAACATGTAAATGCACATAATAAAAAAAGAACGAAAACTAAACTGCAAATAAACGAATTCTGACGCGCTTGTGAAAATAGACTGGTGTTAATACACTCCAAAATATAACCAGAATACATTATAATTTCAGTATATTACATTTTTGTATGTGTTATGATGAATAGTTACACTTAGGTTACATCATGTTCGAAGTCATCAAGGATTTAATTAGATAGCGCTTTTATTGGATGTTGAACTGGAGGCATTATTCATGTTTATAAAAACGCTTCAAAGCATTGCGACTAAATTACACTGAATCGTAAGCACCGTCATTAAATTTGGGAATTTTGGGTTTCAGAGAAAATGTTTGTGCTTTTACTGAGAGTGGAATGCAAGCCTGAGCTAAATGAGGCTCTCTGGTGTTTAAAACACGACTTCAAACGAGGACTGGAGGGGGGGTGCTGGAGGCTACGTCCCAAAAACATAAAGTCTGACTCTACACACGCACATACACACACACACACACACACACACACAGGATGGGTGACCTCTGAGCCTGTCTATAGACACAGGTCACCATACAGACTGTCTGGTCACACACACATGATGTGGCCTCTTGTTTGTGTGTGTGTGTGTGTGTGTGTGTGTGTGTGTGTGTGTGTTGGGGACGAAAAGAAGTCCTTTGGGAGGAAACAACACGGCCTCAGGGACAACAAGAGCAGACAGACAGGCACACACACTTGCAGACGCACACACAGTTGAGACACGTGTGATTTGCATTTTTGATCATCGTTGTATTATTTAAAGATTTATGTTAGAAATTATATTTTGTGAAATGAGAAATAATACACTACTGAAAGGCTACATCCTGATTTTGTTCATCAAATGTTTAATCTTAGGCTTCATCTATGACCAAATTACACACTCTGTTACACACACACACAAACAAAACACACACACAGCTGGCTGTAGTAATGACACTAGTTAACTGTATAGCAGCCTGAGATGATTAATGGTTCATTTCTTTAATGTACACAATATACATTTTTAATCCTTCAAACACTTTGTGCGATGCTTGACTGCTAACGAATCGCTTTCCGACACTGACCTAAGAAAAATGGTGCGCTTTTTGGATTCTGTGAAATGAATGCAAATGACTTGAGTGCCTTCATTTGTCTTAGTATGCAGTGTGTTTAGGTGGGTGTTAAATAACGGTGCATTATTACACCCCCAACACCCCACCCCAATCACACACACACACACACACACACACACACACACACATCCATATAATTTGTTACATAAAGTTGCATTGGACTGGGTAATAATGTTTGTGTAAAGTTGAGCGGCTCTTATGAAAGTTTTAGAGACCACACCAAAGTGAAAGGAAAATAAAAACTCCATTGTATGTAATATGTATATGTATGTAAAAAAAAAAAAAAAACCAACAACTTATACATAATGACATATTTTAAAAATCTTCATGACACAATAAGATTGGAAAGATAAAATGTACTAGATCCCCAAATAGGCCAGACAGGAGGGGGTGTCACTATTATAATATATTTCCAAATAAAAGGTGTTTGGTGTGTGCATGTGAGAGTGCGTGCATGTGTGTGTGTGTGTGTGTGCGCACACGTGTGTGTGTGTGTTTGTGTGTTGGGGTTAAGGGGTGTCTAGTCAGCAGCATGCAGCAAGATGGGAGACAGAGGGGTGTCTAGTTCAGAAAGTGTGTGTGTGTGTGTGTGTGTGTGTGTGTGTGTGTGTATGCACATATGGGGGAGACATTGGATTTAGCAGAACTATCAGGGTGTCTAGGTCCAAGTAGGGGAATAAAATTTGAATGAGTGATGAGGAGGAAGGGTGTCTGGGTGCAAGTGTTTAATTATGTGTGTGAGGGTAAGACAGACACATTGGTCAGTGGTGGTGGTGCTGGTTTTGTGTGTGTGTGTATGAAATCGAGGCGGGTGTATTTAGGGTAAAGATTTGGAAAGGAGTGGCTAGACTGAATTTAGTCTGCGTCTGCTTACAGCGCGGTGTAAATGGCGACGTGAGTGCTAAGCAGCTCTCAGGAGTCTGATGAGCGCTCTGTGTTTAACACTCCACACGATGCTGATTGGTTTATAAATACACAAATGTTCAGCACAAGAACTTTCTGCATATTTTGTGTTCACATTCGTGTTCAGAGGCGACTGCATTGAGGCCCAGATTCCTGATGACATTATCATGCTAAGTGAGGGGAAGCATGGAAGTGCAGAAAGTGGAGAGAATTTGACTGTGGGCTTTTTTTTCTTCTATTCTGGGATTGCATGCTTTTTTTCCCTCTAGTTCTCCAGTCACAGCCAACTGATGAAGCCAAGAGAGGCAGAGAGAAAAAGTGTTAGAAAAACGAGGACAAAGTGAGAAAGTTCAGTGTATGTGGGAGGGTGTTAGTCTGAGATAGTCTGCGGTCCCGTTCCTCTCCTGAACCCCCTCCTCCGCCTGGATATTGTGTGTTTCCAACAAAGACGTAGCCTCTCATTAAAAATCCATGTCATTGGATCACGCCTCGGCTGAATCGGGAGATTGTGGGCAGCTTTAAGAGGCCGTGACTGAGCTGTGAATGGGTGCCAGAGGACAGAAATGGCGGCCAGGCCTGTGGGAAGCAGGAACCCGTGGAGAGCCGAGGCTAAGGGTCACTGCCTGTCTGTTACACCCCAGAAATCTTTTCTTCTCAAAACTCTGCACAAAGAAAGTTAACACTCGCTGGAAAGGATTTGGGGACGCTGCTTGGAAAAGCCAGGCTGAGGCATGACGTCAGTGTATGGTCCAACATATTTGATTAATTTGCTGCAAGATGGTTTATATCACTACTGCTAATAGAGAAATATATTTACCAACAGAGGCTTAGCTACATTTCTATAGAACTGGATTTGTGTCAAGAGAGAATGAATTTTAATATATTTAAAAAATAGAAAAAATTGAAACTGGGTAAGAGAGTTCAAAATTATACCAATTAGCCTTCTGGTTTTGATGATCATTCACTAGCTTTTTTTTTTTTTACTAATCCAGTTTCAGGTTTGTTTAATTACTGCTGGCTTTGATTATTTTACTCAATGCTACTTAAGTTTTAAGCTACAACCTCTGTGAGTGGGCGGGCTTTAAAGAGATAAATCCCCATTGGCTAATGAGGGTTATGGTGACATTACGCTAGCTATTGTATGCGAATTGTACATGAAAACTCCCGAAAGCACCAAGGAAAATGTTAGCAGTGAACAACCTTAAAGTGACAAAAAGTCCTAACCAGCAAAACGTGAACTGTGCAAATGAACATGGCTGTTCATTTTGCTTTAGAAGGAATTTTTTAATATCACTAAACATGGCCAGTTTTGCTCTCTTGGGTTCCTGACCACAGATGGCGGTGACATTACTGGTATTCAAACTCACAATCTCTGGAAGCCTTAAAATATGTCTGATACATCTGTAAAAATAAAGAAAGGTACAAGAAAAGGTACTTCAGAGTGATGCCAAAGGAGAACCATTTTTAGTTCCTAAAAGAAATTTTTGGTCCCTGAATTTTGAGCCTTTTTTATTGGTGCTGCAATAAACAGAATTTTCCTTTTGTTTGTTTGTTTTGTTTTTTACTGTTGTACCAACAAAACAGATAAAGATCCCACAATCAAATGTTTCTTTATTAATCCTAATGCAGCAATGTTTGTAAAAAAAACCATTTCAACCATTTTTTTTACATCTTTAATTTTAACACAAATCTGATTCAATAAATTTCACCAAAAATGTATTTCTTTAGGGCAACAACTGTAACAAGCCAACAATTGAGAAATGGTTAAAAACATGAACAAAATAACACACTAGTAAATTCCTATTCTCTTAATTCTCTTATATCTTCCCACAGCAGTTAAAACCTTGTGGTCTGTACTTGCACACCGCAGCTGGGTGAGATCTTTTCTAAATTCAGAACTGGACCATACAGTAGGTGTGAAGTGGGCCGGTGGGATTCTGCTGACGGTGGCCATCTTAGTGAGCTGGCTAGCTGAGCCCCAGCAGGACTGTGTAAAACCCCAGAGATGGAGGAAAGAGGCCACACTCTGAACTCCTTGCTCTGTCCTCTTTCCTCTACGCCTATAATAAGCACTCGCTCTGATCTGAAGCGCAGCTTTAATAGAGCGTTTTTCACACGCCTTTTCATTATCTTTTTTCTAAGCCATGAAATGAGACCCACAGGGCAAATATGAGAGATGGTACAATGGTGCACTGCATACAGTGTGTGTGTGTGTGTGTGTGTGTGTGTGTGTGTGTGTTTGTAAAAGAATAGCGTTGAGAACACACACACTTGAAGGTGATTCTGAACATCCTCTCTGTAGATCTTTGCTTGTAAAAGATCAACAAAGCAAAAAATCTGCAGATCGTTGCTCGTACATCTTTACTCAGTACAGGAACTCACTCTGTCTCCTCCCACTCCTAAAATTAGGACCCCTGGGTCTCACTCCATAGCTGTCCAGTCTGCATGCCTAACAGAAAAGGCAGGTGGCACAGATGCACTGCACCTCACCTGGTTGCCCTCTGCTTCCCAAAATAAATGGGTGATGAGTGAGCAAACCTCTGGACCTTATTATTCATCAAAACGTAACCAAGATTTGCTGAAACTTTCCGGTTTGGAGTGAAAAGCGAAATTTGGACTGAAAAACATGATCACAGCTTTTACATTCAAATATAGGTAATTGCCTTAATTTTGGAATAACCTGCCCAACCAAAGCATTTTTTTACACTGCACACTCTAAACAAGAAGAAATCTAAACATTAAACTCATGATTATAATTTCAAACTACAGTTTGCAATAATAGAGTAAAATTAAAATGAAACTGTAAAGACTATTAACAGGATAAAGTAGTTAGCATGCATATTATAAACAATGAACTTTGTTGTAGAAATATAACTTAAAAGGGATCTCCCATTGGGACAAACCGAAGAAAGCTTAACAGTGCTAGATAGACTGTATGTGGTGCTAGCTTTGCCTGGAGGGCCATTAAGTCCAACTGGACTATGTAATGGGAATGTTTAGTAGACTATTAGAAAGAAAGATTCCACATAGCACCATAAAGGGTACTTCAGTGGCTCCTTAGTCGCGCAACAGAAAAGCATTTGCCTTACCATCTGAAAATAGCAAGTTTGAATCCTAATGATGCCACAGCCAAGCATGGCTGAGAGTCCAGGAGAGTAAAACGGGGAGAATGTGCTGGTTGGTTGGAAATGGCCAATTCCTAATTAAAGTGGTGCATGTTAAAAAGGGATTGGAGGAACCTTATGTAGAACCTCACAGCAGAGAGTTTCTCTATTCAGAAAAAGGTTCGAAGTAGAACTGCTTCAGAAAGTTAGAAGCCTAGAGTGGTGTTCTTGATTGGTGACCTAGTGATTGGTGTTTTCTGGTGCTGAAAGTTCTTGTATTTTTAAAATATTAAGACGGCAGGATTTCCTTTTGGTTTACATGGAAATAATAATTGTAGTGTGCAAACATAAAGTCATTTGTGAGCACAGATTAATCTGAGCCCTGGACAAGGAAAACAAAATTTTAGCGTTACATTATTTAGTCACAGAAAAACCTTTAGTTTATTTATGTACTCCAATTACATAATTAGGAAATCTGGGAAATTTTGGGAGTAGTGATATAGGACAGGGACAGAGAGAAAGACAGAGATGGAAAGAGCAAATGGGTGACAAGAGGTAGGAGGTTAAACCGTGCCCGCTTTTGTGGCGCCCCAGCTGAGCGGACATTTTGTTGACATGGGATAAGGTTTTAAGCAGTGGGTGGGAGAAAAGGAGAAGCAGGGGGAGAAGTTTGAGGAGGGGGAGAAAGTGAGAGGCCCACAAAAGTGTCATTACTAAGCTTGATTTCACTGAGCGCTGAGATGATTAAACCTACAGTGAGAGGGAGAACGACGGGGTGTGTGGTGGTGGTGGCGGTGGGGAGCGACAGGAGAAAGGGGGTTTGATGCAGGGACAGGTCTATTGAAGCGGTGTTGGTGGAGGAGGGATCTTTTTTCTGCTGAGTAAATGAAGCTTAAAGTGGTGGGTATAAAGGAATCTAAGCCAGCAAGTTCAAGCAGACCACTCGCCCCATTCATGCTCATCCTTCCCCAGCCGGCGTTCGGTGAGGTAATGGCCTCTCCTCTTAAAGGGGTAATGGCAGCCATGCTGTTTAATATCAAGTGCAGTTACAGTTAAGGGTCTTCTCATGTTTCAATAGCAGTGTGGATTATTTCTAGACAGCCATTAATTAGGTACCCCACTTTGGTTTGTATTTCTTTGTGTTAAGTGGACTAACCATGCCTGTGCATCTTGTTTAAATTCCAGACAAACCCATGAAAAAGATATGACAAAGAAATAACTATTTGCTGTTAATATCGATTCATCTTGAATATTCGCCATCAGTTAATTGATTAATAATTCCACAAAGCCCACAGATTGAGCTTTTCCGATGCTGAATTTGATGTCAGGATCTCAAGAGTGGGTGAAATATTCCTGCGCTATTTTTGAGTGTCCTATCAAAACGATCGTTACTTTCATATCTGAGTCAAAAGGACTGCAGGGACAGTGGGCTGTCAAAAAGTTGCTGAGAGGGACAGTTCAATACCAAAAGAATAAGCACTGGAGAAGCTCAGCCTGCTGAAAATATCACACAATAAGTGACCACATGGTGCAGGGAAATCGCTGCTGCACATCCCATTGTTTCTGAATAAATACCCATTGTTTTTTGTTCATGGAAATTTCTGCCTCAATCAGGAACAATGTCAGTGATTCTGTTCCATGTTTGTGTCTTTATGCTTCGTTATGACATCACTTCATATAAATAATGCTAGAACTAATGCCAGACACAAAAGAGAGCAAGGGTGTCAATCAGGCTGCCATTGCGAGAAGGCAAAGACAGGAGGACCAGCTGACAAATTATGGCAGCCAGTAACCATGGGAAATGTTTGCACTATGAGCAGAGGATGGATTAAATGTCTTGCTTTCACGATATTATTCCTCTGTGATATTTCTCGTAGGGAACGTGAAATAAGGGGTCCCCCGACCATGTGCTCTGTCTGACTGAGCGCAGCGTCATAAAAGATGCGAGAACTTAAGCAAATACAGCCTCAGACTCATTATTAAACAGCCAGGCTCATTTACATTTGGTCCCAGACAGGCAGAGGCTAGGCCAGCCATGTAGAAGAGGAGACTAGCAGACAAGGATCCCCCTTTCTTTTGACCTTGACCTTTGGGGTCATTTTTCACCTGCTGCAGAGGCATTCAGGCCACTATAGGCGGCCCATGCACTTTCCGTGCGTTCCCACGGTCCTAAAAGCGCTCATGAAGAATGAGAATGTTCTTGAACTTAATATTTATGTTTGCTTTTTCCCAGACTGCTATTGTCTAGTCCTGTTGGTCTATGGTCTACCAGCCCCTCTTCCACTTCAAGATTAATATTCTCAACTTAGGCAACACCAGTGAACTCATCGTGGTTGCTTTATGGACCATTGATGTCTTCAATGAGGTATGGCAAGATATCAGTGCCAGAAATAGTTCCTTAATTTTGAGACAAGTAGTGGGAGAAAATAAAAATGTTTTTTTTTGTGTGTGCTTTGCACCATCCAGACTTTCAGTTCAGTGAGCAAAGAGGGTCATTATAATACAGAGCAAAACTCGCTAGCTCTCTTGATGAAAAGAAGTAGTGTGTACTGATATAAATCACCACACCAAAACAAAAATACCAATGCTACTTGTAATATTCAGGTAAGTGTAGCTATTAAAAGTAATATTGGTTGATTTATCAAGAACTCCTATCCACTACATTGTTTATTCCAAGGCATCCCCTTTTTTGATTGGTTCAAATATCACATACTGTATTTATTTACCACTGAACAGAAGGTCACTTGTTCGATTTCTGGGCTTAGAGTGCATGAAAATATTTTGGAGGAAATCATACAGAACTGGTATGTGGTTATCTGTAGAGCAGGTCCAGCGGGGATTTTTTGATGATTCATCTTCTTTTAATTTGCTTCTTTGTTCTTGTTCGATATTGTTCGATCTGGTCATAGTCTTTTTTTTCTCACAATCACACTTAGAACTGATGAGTTAAAATGCTACAATTCAGGAGCATTTTTCAGAAGGAGCCCTATAATGCTCAGCCACGTGTGCCGTTGTGTGTTCTTGTCCATGTTTTCAACATTCTGTAGATGGCAGACAAATTACTCCTGGCACATAAAGGGTCAACACTGCCACTCTACTCCTTGACTTCCTGTTCTTATTCGGCGGTGATTGGCTGAGGGTAGATCTTTGCTTCTCTTATTGTGCAGACCCAGGGGCTTTGTGTCACCTTATTCTAAGACCGAGCATCTGAGAAACTGATCCATGTTTGTTTCTAAGAGGAAAACCCCAGAATTTAAAAGGGGCACTGATACTGGCATGATGGATCGAGTTAATTCAGTAGTGGTATTATTTGAGTTGGGAGGGGGGCCGTGTCAACATGTCTTCGCATCTGTTTAGGCTGGATGACATATGTATAGTCAGGCTAGGCTGCATATGCAAATCACTTTCTCACACAGACATATACGCCGAGCCAGACACTATTCAGTCGTTTAACCCCGCCCTAAATGAACGCACACCCAGACTTGATTCAGGCGCTACACGCAAAATAATGGGTTCCCTTCTGTCAGAGACAGACAGACCTCCCTGAGCACCCCATCCCCCAAAGACGAACCCCAAAAACCCCCATGTTCAAGTGCAAACCCACCACACATTCACTGTAGACCCCACTGAATCCCCCCGCCCCATTCTACTGCCACCAACACGCTCAGCCGAGAGCAGACGAGCAATGCGGGAGCTCCATTTTATCGCTGTTGTGTGTCTATACTTTGCCCCTCCAACCTAGGCAGACCCTGTGTAGTCTACTCATTGCCGCCACAATATCAAACCGAAACAAAGGTAGTTCTGTCTGTTCGCGTGTACCTAATGATGATGCTCATTTAAATATGAGACACTAAATGCAGTTATATCAACCTTCTTCAGTCTAAGCTGTCGGATTTCTGCTATGGCAGACCACACGTAGAAAAGGCAGCTGGCTGACAAGACTGAGGTTTAAGAGAAATTTGCTTTAATCTTACGCAACGTTTGATATCCAGGGGCGGTGTCGTCTCCATTTTTCAGATACAGAATTCAGAACTAATGCTGTATTTTAGGGTAGGCTAAAAATGAGCAAGATGATGTCCCAGATTTCTGACAGCTCTTTATCTAAAAATAGGGCTTTCATGTCAGAATTAGACACCATTTCCAAAGTGGAGAAAATGAGTTTGCCACCTGAAATAACAGTCTCGACTACAGTGTTGGTAAAGGAACTCACAATGAATACATTTACACTTCGATGCAGGAAGTGCTTTGACACCGCTAGTCATATTCATACACACACACTAGCATAGACAATGCAGAGTGCTACTGCCTCGTCAAAGCAAAGCACAGAGGTGTGTTGTGATTAGAATTAAGAATCTCTGTCCAGTGTGAAGCAGTCAGTCATGCATGACAAATCTGATCTGAGTCTGATCTTTCCAAAAGACCAAAGAGGCAGACGATCGCTTACTGTATATCGGCTTTACCAATTATGGCAGATGCCAATGCTGGCATCAAAGACATTATAAATTATTTATAGTGCCCACATGATGGTACTGATCTGTTGTAACAATAGGAGGTCTGAAGCGAAACAAACCCTCTGCCGCATGGCACATGTTCCCCACAATGGGCACGCCACTCACACAGATGGGTTTGACGACACACTCGCTGAGCAAATCTAGTGAGCTGTGTGCATAGCGATGAGGTAATTATGGTCTGTCTGCCCTCCTCGAGTCTCCCCTTGTCTTTACAGTGAGCGATTTGCATATCAGAAGAGGGGGGCAGTTGTCGGTTGTCGGCGGAGACATCTAGCTCCCATATGGCAGCATTAGCGCAGCACCCTCCCAGCATTACTGACAGCTATAAAATATGGCTAATACAGGGCATAAGATTAGAGGAAAGAAAGCAGGAAACATGGAGAGATAGACAGATAAATAGAGGGAGGGAGGAAAGGTGGGGAAGACGGCGTTCTTTTCTCAACATGTTCCTGTCGAGTGATTTTCATGGTTAGCCTTCATGCTTGCAAACGATTAGCTGCGTTCTCAAGCTCTGCCAACTAAATGAAGGATATGCAAATGCAATTAGGTTGGATTTGCATATGGCTAACGGTCACACAGATGGCGAACAGTAAAAAAAGGCGCCGCCATCTTTTTGGAGGGAAACAGCCAGTCGGCAGCGGTGGCGGCCATTTTGTCTGTGGCTGTGCCAGCCAGATGCTCCTGGCGCCAGCAATATGACAAAAGTGGGGCAGATTGGCATCGCCACCCCATAAAGCTCTCTTAAATTAACAAAGGCACTAACACAAGGTCCAACAGACAGCATTACAAAATGCCTGAGACTAATTCATGCAAGTAATCGGGTATATTTGTGCGAGAGTGGGTTTGCTAACTAAATACTTAATTGGTTTCATAAGCAACAGCAGCCAAAGTATATACAGTAATGCACCATGAATTATATTAAAACAGTATTAATATTCCGTAACTATTCATCCATTTCCAAAATCTGTGTTAACATTAAAGATCATGTACTCATAAAACCATTGTTTGTTATTACACTAGTATTAACAAAGGATGCACCAATCCATATTGTGCATCATTTCCAATAAGATTCTGATATCAGAGCTTCGAGTACTGACTGATACAAAATACCAATCTGATATTAATAAATAGGTGGTGGGCTTTAGCACATGGTCATGCGAAATAATGCTTTCTGATTGGCTGGCAGGTATTCATTAAGCCCTTGTATCAGACATAGTTCAAACATTGTTCACGCTTTCCCTATCAAACATATAACCGTAATAAGTCAATTAAATAACGGTTTAAGCTAAGGCTATGTTTACGCTTCACTGTCGTGCAGCTAAATGAAAACAAGAAAAATATTTCATGGATATAGCATCTGTCCTTAACCTTAATCGGTTTAGACCACAGGTTCCCAACCCAAGTCCTGGATATTTTATTGTTTCTGTTACTCTCTCTTAACACATCTGATTCAACTAAACAGCCAATTAACAGCCCTTCCTGAGTTGATGTGAGTGTGTTCAAGCTGGGTTATCAGTAAAATGCTACATTAAATTACACTGGGTTACAAAAAAATTTTTTTGTGAGTTGTCTGATATATTTCTGCTGATTTAACATATTTCTGGCCCACAGAACACGAATATGGCATCAGTTTTTGTAGATCAGGTCAGG
>JAQMYM010000018.1:13049071-13060189 GCA_030014255.1 Parauchenoglanis ngamensis
AGAGAGAGAGAGAGAGAGAGAGAGAGAGAGAGAGAGAGAGAGAGAGAGAGAGAGAGAGAGAGAGAGAGAGAAAGAAAAAGAGATGCAACAAAGAACTTCTTCCTCAAAGCAGTTGGCAGAATGAACTTGATTTAAGATCAATAAGTGTAAAGAATAGAAAAAATAAAAGGGTTACAGACCAAACTGAAGCTGCTTTTGATTGCTTTTGAGTTGAAGCTGTCAATTTTGATTGTGGAAGCTGAAATATTTTGAAAACCAGACAATGTAGAACATTGCAAATATTTTATAATCGCTTTGGGAAATAATTAAAGCTCCTAATTTGCAATGTTACATTTTCATCAGTAATGGGATTTCTCTTCAGCTTTGACTAACCTCATACAAAGTTTGCAAGATTTGTGGATAGTGATGTCATTGGATTTCACTGATGTCATAAGCAAAGCTGCAAGCGCTAACTCCACCTCCTGTACTAACTTTTCATTTAATTAGCTTGGTGCAGATTTTCTATGAATTCACAATGACAGTAAATGGACTAATGAATAAATGGCTCTTTGCCTTTATAAAATAGGTTTAACACTGCATGTCAGATTGTTCTAATTAAACACAGCACTCCTATTAGTCAAAGTAATCCAGTCATTATGATGTAGATAGTTTTTACCTTTAATGTAATGTTGACCCCAGTCAAGCATCTGAAGAATGATCTTCTTGACTTGGCAACAAAACTAAAATTACAAAAAGAATAAATGCATTAAAATAGATATAATATAATTAAAGTTCATTAGTATGTATTTGGATGATTAGAACTTTGTTTCTGTAAAACTTTTTAATAAAAAGTGCTTCTATTAGAAGTGTTCCTGAATAACGCATAATAATCCATACTTCATCCTATATATAATCCAAAAACATATTTTTTTTTATTTTGAGGAAAGCAAAAATATTTTTTGGTTCTGCATTGATTTTACAGACACCCACATGCTGTTCACTTTATGCCATACCGAAAACACACAAAAATAAACATATAGAATAAGTGACCTTAAAATAAAAGTTTTGTAGTTTTAAGGCCTCAGAAAAAGTTAGGATTTTTGCACTTCAGGAATATATGACGGTTTTATTGAAGCTTATAACACCCTTAAACAATTAAACACTATCACACCACAATCTACATTTTCCCATACAGTATATTATCACAGGCTTCAGTATGCCACCACTGCACACTTTTCCAATACGCTCTGAATGTTTTTCAAGCACAATGATCCTGCTATTATGAGTCTTACTAAATATAGCTGACTTCACACAAAAGCTGCTTCACAATCTTACATACTCACATAATACCACATATTATCTTTTGGAGCAAAAAAGTACACCATCTCCTTCATACTGCACTGTCACACTTCTTTCGTGTAGCTCCTTTGATTTACTGTTGAGATGCAGGTGAATGCAGGCAATGAGAGAGGATGTCTGGACTACAAGAGTATTTGTACAAGCCAAGAGGATGACCTTGCACGATTATTCACACCGTCATTCATTTAATGCACAGCCTATAAACCGTGATGCTGGACTAAATGAAGACGATGTCATGCAGGCAATGTACAAAGCAAGGTGTTGTACTTGTGTAGCTGTATATAATAACGCAGCAGAGTACATCTTTATTAAATATTTTCCCAAGTTACTCCTGGAACCTATTTCCATATTTCTTATAGCAAATGAAGAAATTAGGCTCTGTTTGAAGAAGGGATGGAGGAAGGTAAGAATTTGAATGGCCAAAATCTAGCAGACAATTAAGCTCTGACACACAACAATCACACAATAAGTGTTCCCCTATTGTATATTTCATATTTTCCAATCAGTTGAACAGACTAATATAACATGGTTTATAATCTTGGATAATATAGAATATGACCTTATGTTGCAATATAAATACACAGTGCTCCTTGATTGATACTGTAAACCAGTCATTAGTCAGAATAATATCGTGCAGAAATAATTACAACCGCCTATAACAATGAACCCAAATGAGTCCACTGGAAGCATTAAAATGAGAATATTAAAAATAATAATAAAACTAATGTAGGTCGCTGTCCATTCAGCACTCCACAACCAAATGAGACACGACCTCATGGGCATTTTGATCTACCCTTTGCTCACTGTCAGGTTCTGATCATCCTTTCCATCAACAACACGCCAAACAAACGCGCTGCTCTTCGAAACCCACGTGACTCTCAGGCGCAGACCAATCCGGCGACGCCGTCCGTTATCTCACCACGTAACGGAGTCAGCATCACACATACAAAGATCGACCATAAAACAAAAACGAGATGAAAGACAACGCAACAAAACAAACCGTAGTCTCTGAGGGGATCAACTGCCCTTCACAAGTGCGCGTGCTTTAACGGAGCAGCATAAACCATGCAGGCTCCGCGCCACCGTTTTTACATGCATACCTTTTTCCTTCGTTCCCTGATTGCACATCTTATCAAAAACCCACGCAATCACATATTTCAGATATGAACACAAGCCTACTCATAAACAGCCTATCACTAAAAGCAGAATTCACTTCTCCACCGAGCACCTTAACGAGCACGGGCGAAGCTCGCGCAGCATGTCGGTTCGGTGCCCCCCCCACCTTCCGCCGGTAAATCTCCACGGTTTGTGCGCGGCCCCTCCGTCGGCAGATCTCGAAGTAGGTGGAATTAGTTTCTACATTCGGTTCTCTAGCTTTATGATATTTCATAAACTCATACAGCTAGATAACCAAAGAGAAAAACTAATCCGTGCGTCTTAAAGGGGCCGCCGCGCTCCCGAGGCCGCCTATGCCGTGGTCACATGGTGCCATAGCACTCGGTGTGTGTGTGTGTGTGTGTGTGTGTGTGTGCGTGTTTGTATGTAAGGAAAGGGTTCTACACACACTAGCACTGAGGAACTATGATTTAGAACCCAGCCTGCTAGCGTGTGTGTGAGTGTATTCAATATATATATTGAATTTAATATTTGCAGACTCGCAATACAAAACTTGATTTTTTTATTAAGACCATGCTAGAACGATGGCACACACACACACACACACACACATCACACACCCAGTGTCGTATTAACACCTACAAGTCCAGCTAGGCACAAGTCAACATATTGAACAGTTAATCCAAAACTGCATGTCACTTTAAAATCCATATGAACACACCCCGTACTTACACACACACACACACACACACACACACACAGATATATATATATATATATATATATATATATAGAGAGAGAGAGAGAGAGAGAGAGAGAGAACAAGCATACATGTATATATGAATAAATGAATCAGTGGTGAATCGAGTTTATAGAGGCTGCAGTAAGCATATCATGGTCTCTTCGCCTGTCACATTAAGACCTGAGAAGCGAGAGCTCAGACAATTTAGCGGAAAAGTCTTTAGTTTACAAACTATCAACAGTCGTAACCATCCCTAAGATCAGAATCAATAAAATGCTACAAAACTCCAAAAAGTCTCAATCTAATTATGGAGCCAAACCTACACACAAACAAACAAACATACACACACACACACACACACATACACACACACACACACACGCACACGCACACAAAGTTGTTAAAGCTATACAGCTACTATCATCCGTATTTTAACCGACACATTAAAAGAGAATAAATTAAACCTGTATTGCATTCATCCATCAATGAGTCATACTTTAGAAACGCAAACGGTAGGAGGCTCCGATTACTCACGCACTTTTCAGCAGCGCCAAATGCGCAAAATCCGCGTTATCCTGATCCACATGCCGGCAAAAGCAGAATGTCGCTGTATACGCTCTTGGCTCAGTAACAAATGATGCCGTTATGCGTGAGAAAGACCCCCCCCCCCCCCCCACCCCCCCCACACACACACACACACACACACACACACACACACACACACACACACACACACACACACGGGCTATCGACATCGAGTGGAGGAAGCAGAGATAGTGCTCTCACCACTGATGTCCTTGGTCCCTGTGTCCCCGCCTCTCTCTCTCTCTCTCTCTCTCTCTCTCTCTCTCTCTCTCGCTACACACAAACACACACACACACATACACACACACACACATACACACACACACACACACACACTTAACAAAGCACATCATTTACCATGACACTAAATTGAAAGTGTCCCGCTTTTTACTTTACTTTAATCCATAAAATCTGCTTCATGTGAAAAAAAATAAAAGAAAGGGGGGGGGAAAGGTTTAAAAATATAGTTACTAATGTTTGGTCTCTAGGCTCTCTAGGATCACACATAAAATCAGCATGAATGGTGATTATTATCATGACAATTCATAATCAGGATACAACGATTCTGAGTCGGAAAACACGATGACCGTGTTTCTGAACTTCCAGGATATACAGGAACGCTAGAAACCTAAAGCAGCATGTAGGTCTAAACTCAATGCGAAATCCATACTGCTGAATTAACACCACGTAGCTACAATGTCTCAGCCTAAATGACAATGTAAGAGTCAAATCACTGGCTTTACTTGTTTTCACATATCTTATACACTGTTATAATCTATCATTTATAAACAACATTTTTAGACGAGTCTTCTTTGAATCAACATATCCTGCATTTCCAGTGGAAAAGTCACAATTCAAAACTCAATTCTTCTTTAAATCTGCAGGCCTAGGCTACATTATCTCACACAAGCATGCACACAGTCCGGATGCTTGTCTCCGTAATGGCATTCTCCATGGCTGCATGCCTATAATTTACAATATGGAATGTACCACAGGACACGAAAAACAGGGGGCTACTCAGGAACACATGCACAAATCTACAACATTAAATTAGCGTTCCAGTTGTGTCCAACCGGATGTCTTTGTATACTGTAGGAGGGGATTCAGGTGTATTAATTCGGTAAACGCGGCATGCAGTCGGAGTCATCCATCAGTCCTGCAGGGCTTCAGATACAAGCCTGCATTTCCGGATTATATAGACTAATGCTGGTTAAATACATATTCACATTTTTTCATGTTGCAAAGCGTTTCCTATAAAAAATATATTGCAAAAATATTACAAACAGAATGACGCAGTTTTAACTGAAGGCGAAACTCTTTCTTTTTCTTTCTTTCTTTCTTTCTTTTTTTCTTTCTTTCTTTGTACATTTTAACACCTTGTTGGTCGTGTCTGCAAAGAATTGCTCTATAGGTTACAACCCTTAAGTTAAATTGAAAACATTTTGAAATGTAAATTTTTCTGTGACGCTGAGAGAAACATTTATGAATATACTTTTTATTTTGTTGCGTGTGTGTGTGCGTGTGTGTGTGTGTGTGTGTGTGTGTGTGTGCGTGTGTGTGTGTGTGTTGTGTACAGTCACACAGTGAACCGCTTAATAATTTACTTCGGTATTTTGGTGTCTAGACGTGATTTTCAATCCACATTTTCGCATCTTAAGTCAACAAATATTTTCCCCCTCATCCACAGATTTTTTCCCCCACATGCTCTAACATTTTTTTTGCTTTGTCTTCAATTGTAATTCACTACAATAGACAAGGAGATTTTTTAAATCATTACACTGTACTACTACTGTACATCACAATATAACACAATAACATTAATAGGACTGATAATTTTGTATAGATATTGTATAGATTTTATAGATTGTAAAATTTTAATTATAGAAAACTACATTTTAAATTACTGCAGATGATTAAAGCAAAAAAAAAGAGATTGGATTTAGTTTATCAGAAAATGTAAACTAAACGTGCCAATTCACATTATGTAGGCTACTTGTCATTTTTATGGCTGTCAGAATATGTGCTTTTTATTTGTTGACCCTGCTAAGGCTTGTGTATGCAACCCTTCGAGTAATAATAATAATAATAATAATAATAATAATAATAATAATAATAATAATAATAATGAAATAAAAAAATATTTCATATTCCACCTGTTGATGTCTGGCAAATGTAGTCATTAAAAAAGCTCTCTTTGTTTAACATTATTTTTTGTCATTGGATGTTTGTAAAGCTCTAAACTCACGTATGTTTAAAAAAAGAGTGAAAAGGCGTTTGTGTGTAATGCCGTCTCTCTGTCCCGATGTCTCTCTCTGTCCTCGGTGCTGAAACTTTAACTCTCTCCCTCAGTGTGTGTGTGTGTGTGTGTGTGTGTGTGTGTGTGTGTGTGTGTGTGTGTGTGTGTGTGTGTGTGTGTGTGTGTGTGAGTACATAAAAATGTCTGACATAACACTGTGTCCTATATCAGTTACTATCATAGATGATTAAAAAAAATCAACAAATATGTGTACATTTCAGTACAATTACTGTTATGTGTTATCATATTTACTAGTTTCTAAGGTACTTGTTTTCAACTAGTTTGTGCTACCTTTATGTTTTAGTTTTATAATTTAACCGTTATTAAATATTTAAAATATTAAAAAAGGTAAAAATAAAACATATATTTAAATAGAAAAAATAGGTTGAATTATTAAGACAGAAAGTGAGCAATTATACCAAAAAGGTCACTGTCCAAACAATAAGCCTTGTTCAATTTTCCCAAAATGTCCTTAAATATTTCTTGCTAACAATAATTTTTCTGGGGATATTGTTTTTAAATTATATTTATTTGTAATGATAATATTTTTGAGTGCATAGGATTTAGGGATTTAGGGCACTTGTTGCTTTGTAGTCCCATTTAAATATATAAGGCCCTCAAAATAAAGTGTTAACACAGCAACAATATAACAGTGGTCAAGTTCAGGCCTTTTAGCAGTTTGTAGATAATATAGACATCAATTGCCAATAAGATATTTCCTTACATACAAAATATTATAATGCATTCAACACCTATAAAAGGAGAAAAAAAAAGAAAAGAAAAAAAGAAAAAGATAAATTACTTTAATATGTTAATATTTCTTTTATAAATAATTACCCTAGGGCTACTGAGTTTTTAAAAAATATCTTTTCATTAAGCAATAAAAGAGACCCTTTAAAAATCCCTTCACAGTCTCCATTAATTTTCCCCTTCTGAAAAAAAAATCTCGTCCTAAAAAAGAAAAGCCTGAGAAAAAAAAATCTTCCCACAAACAAGTGACCGAGAAAAAAAAACATTAACCCCGAAAAGAAAGAAGTCAAAATCAAGTTCACCAGCGCGCGCTGTTCCTCATTAGCATATGAATACTGTCTGCGCGAGAGAGTCTGGCCCCGCCCCATTTTCCCAGGCCCGCGCGCTCCTCACCGCCTATTAAAGCCTGTAAAGCCTATTTACATTGCACATCACTCATTTGTCCCATATAGAGCTGAAACAAATATGACTGCACCCCAAATGGTTCCCTGCATGGCTCCCCTTTATCTGTGCAGGGATTAAAAAAAAAAAAGAAAAGAAGAAAAAAAACGTAGCAATTTTTTAATCATAAATTCAAATTCTTCATTGCTGTTCAGGAATTCATTATGTGTTTCCCCCATTTTTTTTCTCAGATTGTTAATTTTTGAAATATTAAGCTGATCATTTCTGTACTACATATTTTTTCCCCCAGTAAGCTATTTCCTGCACCCATTGTAGTGTGCTACATCCCTATTCAATATGTACCCATTTGAGACACACTTTTGGACCAGGACTAAACCGTATTGTACATAACAGACTTACAGCAAATAAACAATTTAGCTCTCGAATTCAGCTTTAAAATTGAACACAAAGTCTCAAAGTCTATAAGATAATATAGTAGGCTGTAATGCACTCTGTACGATTTTAATAATGTATCCAAAACGCAGAAAAACATTAACAGGCCTATAGCTGAAAGTAAAAAACAAACAAACAAACAAGAAAGCAACCAACCTTCACCACAGGATTGACATGGCCTATACGACATTATTAACGCAGAAAAAACAGAGAAAAAGTGCTCACCGTGACCTCAAGTCGAGAGGAAAGAAGTTATCTGGGTCCTCCTACATCTAAACCCCGCATACTCCCGCACTAAATAGTATTCTGTAGCTTTGCTTTGTAGGTTTGTTTCTTTCACACTAATTAGCTAGCTAGTACAGAGGTATGCGGGTTCAGTTCGGATGTATCCATGACGAGTGAACACGACGGTTGATATTACTTTGACTTTTTTTTTTTTTTTTGCTAAACACGTTTGAAGGATTTTTCTAGTCGAAATTCGTTGTTTGTAAATTTGACTGTAGCTGTTTCCATTCGGCTAAAATATCTTTTCGAAGGAAAACAAAACAGCAACCGAAGGCGACGAGAGAGATGCGCGTGAGGGTGAGCGCGAGAGACGAGAGAGGGAGGGAGCGCGAGAGAATGACGTAGGAGTGCGCGAGGGATGGATGTGACAGAGAGCGAGAGAGAGAGAGAGAGAGCGAGAGAGGTGGGGGTGGGGACAAAATGTTCGTTAAATCCACAATACTCTCGATTTTTATCTGTAGGGACAAAATGGAGACTATTAACTGAATTAATTACCAATAACGAATCTTTTAACGAATTTCCATCCCTTTTCTCTTTTCTTTTTTTTTTAAATGACAAATTTCACCCAGAACCCCGTCTTACATTTTAATTTCTTTTACACGCAAATCTATAAGAAAATATCGGTTTTATTTCCAAACACTCATCTGATACGCCAAATAAAGGAGTGTAATGAGTGACCTAGGCCTGTCATCAACACACGTTTGCAAGCACGTGCAAAATCTCGCGCCGCAAACGTGTGCTGATATAATATCAGTCATAGGTTATATCACCCACACCAAGGCGTATTCACTATATAGTGCACTGGTTAGTGTTTTTTTCTTTTTTCATTTAGGCTATAAATCATGTAAAGCATAATGTAGCCTATAGCGCTTCCACGAGCACAGAGACTCTGCAGTATAGTTACTGTGTCTAAACCCAGTCATTTAGAGGATGCAAAACACATATAGCGTAGATTGCATGGGTTTATTTATTTATTTATTTATTTATTTATTTATTTTAGGAATAGAGAACAGGATGCCATTTCGGACACTGTGCAAGGCTGCGTCCAAATCCGAGCTCTACAAGCTATCTCACTGAATAGATATATAGGTTTCTGTCGTGTTTATTATTAATTTGATGTGCGACTTATTTTGGTGCTTTTAGACTACTTATTAAGATAGAATGGTATTTTATTTGCTAACTGATAAAATGGTACGGGCATGCATAATGTGTATACAATAAATAAGTAAATAAGTAAGTAAGTAAATAAGTAAATAATTAACTAAATATATAGATAGGTAAATAAATAAATAGTTTCTCATATTTCTCTCGTTTAAAACTAATAAACACATTCGATTCTGTAAGATTTTACTGTATTTGGGATTTTATTCAAAATATTTCGCCTACTGTATTTATTTTGGGACTGTGTTCATGTGTTTATTAGTCTTATCTTTGCCCTAACAGACCTTTGTAGATCTAAACCAATGCACATAATGAGGAGGTTAGAAAATATCATACTGAAGCAAATTCCCAGTGCAGAATTAATGACCTCATACTGCTGGATTTATAAACACAGTAGCAGTTAATGCAATTATTACTGTAAAGAAATTGGCTGTTGTTTTCTTTTCTACTGTAAAGAAATCGCACGTTGTCGTTGCATGTTGCATGCATCATATAAATAATGTAAATGAGTTAAACGGAATGAAGTAGCGTTTTTTCTACGACCTTTTCTGTTCTGCGCCCACAAATCTGACTCTCTTCAATACTTTTACAGCAATCGCAGATTATAAAATGTGATTTGTATTTTCAGTAAAATGCGATTTGTATTTTCAGTAAAGGTTCAATCTATGAACAGAGAGCTAAATTCGTCATTTCCTGCATAAACGCAGTTGGTTAGTTATTTTTAATCAGCACGAATATAATGAAACTCAAATGAAGTGAGAGAGAGAGAGATAGAGAGAGAGAGAGAGAGAGAGAGAGAGAGCATCTGCGAGAACAAACATAAGCATTACTGAAGATTCTTGAAGTTTCACTTGCGTTACAGGAGATGTTTTCGCAATTCTCAGGAATTCTACTAAAACCCTTCTTTATTTGTCTCTCTGGGGGAACCTTAAAGGTTCTACACAGAACCCTGCCAAACGTGTGTCCCTATCAGAAAGGGTTCTAAGTAGAACCTTTTACAGGAACCCTTAATTTTCCAATAAACACTTAACGAAAGCCTGAATAATAAAAAAGTTCAAAGCTACAAATTAACCTAATTATGTTTGAGATTATAATGAACTTATCTTAAAAACAGTTTTTTTATTCATGTAAGTGTATAAGCTTCAGTATAAGAGTATTCTGTTCTATTGTTGGACCCCATCCAATCTACATAAGAACAATTTACACAGCTACAGTACTTCTATATACATTAATTATATCCTGAGCAATAGTTTTATAAAGGATTTTTACACTTTGAACACTTGCTTGAAATCCATTAGAGTGCTTATTGCTTTATTATTTTGTAGCCTTCATACATTTTTTAATCAATAAGGTAAAATGTAGGCGAAATGAAATGTTATCAATACTGACGTAAGATTGAAATAAAAATAAAGCAGTTTATAAATTCTGCCAATTTCAAAATGTCGACTTAATGAAAAGTTGTACAAAATAATGTACAAAAGAAACATGACAATGGGTTATGTTTCGTTGATCTTATTGTGTGCTAAAATGTTCATAAAAGAGTAAACTTAAGTTTTTTTCTGTTTTTCTACATGAATTCTGAACAGAGATTATACTGCTTACTGTATATTCATTTACAATAAGGACAATTTTACTTGAACATTTGAAACAGGTGAAAGGCTGGATCTCATTCTTAACCTTTGTGCATGCTTATTCTTATTTCTAATCAACAGCCTTGACCTCTAACCTTGATCGATATTCAGGGGTCTATTGATAATGAAACAAAAACTCCAGACAAATTGGTTTAGCTTGAAATTCATATTTCTTATTATGTATAAATTCCTGATTTTTATTTTTTATTTTTTCAAATAAATGAAATCCTACATTTGTTCAAAGTACCTGCATCTCCATGTCTGGCTTATATACATTTACTAAACTGCAAATAAATAAACTATAAATAATAATTATATAGTTTTATAATTAAAGCAGGATTATGCCTTACACATGACCTATAATAGTGCAATCATATAT
>JAQMYM010000018.1:13075880-13118715 GCA_030014255.1 Parauchenoglanis ngamensis
GGCAATTTAGAGTAGCCAGTTGACCTAATCTGCATGTCTTTGGACTATGGGAGGAAACCGGAGCACCCGGAGGAAACATTTAATTTTTAGATTTATGTATGTGGTTCTATAGTGTAGTGGTTATCACATCTGCTTTACACGCAGCAGGTCCTGGGTTCAAGCCCCAGTAGAACCATTTGTTTGAGGAAACCTGACCCGAAATGTGGGTATTTGTTGCTAATAAAGTAACTGACCTTATAAAAATGAAGCTTGCTACAGTATTCGCAATTCCCAACTTGTAAAATGAAAACCCTATGGCCTTATTAAAAAGAAGATATGCAAGAAAAAATTGAAGATGAACTTAGTAATCGTATATTTGTTTAGAAAAGAAATCGAGAGAGAGAACCTAAGAGAAATCAAATTTGCCCATATTCATAATATTTTTACAACCTTTTTAGCATCCCTGGAAGCACTGCTTCAACTTGGTGAGTATGGATGATGTCAACTGAATGCATTTATGCCTAGAATTCCCTACAGACTTACTCTCTTTATATTTAAGGCTTTTTAAAAGAATCTCAACTAAAACACTTAATTGCCAGAGAAATTATATAGGTACTATCTTTTATTTTGTCAGTCCTCCTTTAGGTCTCTTTTATATAAATGCTCAGTTATTTAGCCTGGTCATGATGGCTAGGCTAATAAAACCCTCACATTTTAATTCAAACCAAGTAATCATGAGTCTAGATTAAAAAAAAACCCAGTAACTGATGATAAGTATGCTTAGTTGCAAATTAATGATCATTAAGTTGTAAAACCAAAACCCCAGGACTTTTCAAGGTTACCCCTCATTAATTAACAGTCTGCTAGTACATGTATGCATGTTCACCTTTTTGTTTGCTCTGTCTGGTTCCTTACATGCAGAAGATAATGTGTTTAAGCCCCAGTGGACCCAGTGAACGTGTTTAAAATATGTAGCATATAAACTCGTGAGTGTATATTTATGTGTATGTTACTGGCGAATAACCAAACTACTATTACGGAAAAAAGCAGGGTATAGAATTTACAGTTCAATTTCAAAATCATGAAGTTGTAAAAACAAAACCCCATGACTTACCTCACACTTTTAAGTTATCAAGAGTTAGACCGTATCAATTGTATCCTACTACATGTATGTTCATACCTTAGGCACACTTCGAAAGCTGTTTCTATAGTGTAGTGTTCATAAGATTTGCTTTACATGCAGAAAATCCGGGGCTCAAGCCCCAGTGGAACCATGTGTTCAAAAATCTCAGTTATTTAACTTCACTCTTTATTGCCAGCAAGTTCACAAAGACAAAAAGCTAACAGTATAACTACAACATGCATGCACATTGACGTTAAGCCGAAGGTAATAACAACCTATGAAAGAAACACGATTTTTTAGAAATGTATTGTTTCTAAGAAAGAATCAGTAACTTACTACATGGATGCGCATGTCCTGTATTATACTGTAACTGGTTTATTAGTCTAATGGTTATCATGTCTGCTTTACATGTGTAACGGCCTGGCTTCAAGCCCCAATAGAACTGTATGTCTTGAAGTGCAATGTAAAACTGTGTAGTTATGCCCGGTAATGGTGAGTAGCATAACCTCTTGGTTAACCTTGAAGCAACTTCCCCTTCCGGAGTAACAGTACAACATGCAGGAACGCTGCAATTAGCAGTTGGTTTTATAGTGTAGTGACTCTCACATGTGCTTTACATTTGGAAGGACCTGGGTTCAAGCCCCACTAAAAGCAAGCATTTAACATAAAAAAAAACAAGGTAAATTTGTTTGTTGTAATAGATCTAGAGATAGGTAGGAGAGGTAGATAGATAAATACAGATAAAGGCTCATTCAACTGTTCAACCAAAAATAAATGAATGAAAATAAATAAATAAAAAATAAAGGTAAGTAATATAATTGAACTTCTAGAGAAAGGAAGCTTCTTTCAATTCAAGATCACTAAATTGTAAAAATAAAACCTCATGGCCTACATAAAATTTTAGAATTGTTAGGACTTTGCTTTAAAAAAATAAAAATGTAAAAAATGTAGTAAATTCAGAGTTCTAAACTTGACCCTGTGTCTGTTTAGTCATTCTACAAGAGCTTGTCACATGGAAGAAGAGAGAGAGCGAGACGTTTGCTGAGTCTGGTAGAGATCTGAACCTGAATAGAATCTTAAAATTTTGGGGCTCGTCCGAGCTACAGTCCATGAGGTGAGTGACGGGAATTTTTCCCTGTTATTTTCTTGTTAGAAGTCTCTTGCTCGTGGGGCTGTATCTCTGTATATATAGAGAAAGTCATTGGCCGTGAAAAAAAAGAATAGATAGAGACTCATTCAGCGGTTCAACCAAAAAAAAAAAAAAGCAAAAAACAAACAAGCAAAAAAAGCCATTAAGGGTGAGTAATATAGGTGAAGTACTATAGAACAGAAACTTGATACAATATTTACAATCACAAATTCAAGATCAGTTATAAAAACAAATTTTAGAATTGTCAAGATTTTTCGGAAATAAATAATTAAAAAGAAACAATAACTTACTACATGTCATGTGTAGTGCTGTAACTGGTTCCATAGTGTGGTGGTGATCAAGTCTGTTTTACAGAATCCTGGGTTCAAACCCCAGTGGAACCATATGTTTATGAAGTGCAACATAAAACTGTATATTTATACCCAGTAACGGTGAGTAGCAAAACCTTATGAATAACCTAGAAGTGTTTTCACAATTTCCTCCTCGAGCAACAGTGCAACATGGATGCACATTGAATTTAGCACAAACTGCAGCCGGTTCTATAGTGTAGTGGTTATCACATCTGCTTTACAAGGTCCTGAGTTCAATCCCCAGTGGAACCATGTATTTGTCATACACATATGCTTAAAAAAGAAGGTAAGGAAATTAACTGAACTACTATAGAAAGTAAGTTTGGTACAGTGTTAACAATTATTTGAACAATCAGAAAAGGGAAGCCTGTTAATGTATATATAGTTGCAAAAGCAAGATTACTAAGTTGTCAAAACAAAACCTCATGACCGAGCTGAACTTCTGCTTTAAAAAAATAAAAAAAATAAACAGATGCACGTGTCCCATATATATTCCCTTGTCTGGTACCATAGTGTAGCGGTCGTCACATCTGCTTTACTCTCAAAAGGTCCTGGATTCAAGCCCCAGTGGAACCATATGTTCATAAAATGCAACAGAACAAGTAAGGAGAATTAAGTAGTTCTCAAGCAGGGTACTGACTATACTTGCACGTGAGCGTTGATGATTCCACCAGGTGGCAGTGCAAGAAATCATCCATCCATCCATCCATCCATCCATTATCTATACCACTTTATCCGTCTGGGTCGCGGGGAAGCTGGAGCCAATCTCAGCAGACTTTGGGCCAGAGGCGGGGTACACCCTGGGCAGGTCGCCAGTCCACCACAGCAGTAGTAGCCATCATAACCATAATTAGCATAACCATAATAATCATTATTATTGTGTGTTATACAACACTTTGTTCCAGTCCACTAATTTCGGCACAGACAAATCCAAGCTGCATGCATTCTCTGAGTAGACCAATCCTAGAATAATTGGACAAGTGGAACTCCAAGAAGAGTTTTTATATTTCGTATAACAGCACTGGGAAGTTTCACTGTTTGTCTCAATCCACTCATTTGTGTTCACCACATACAATTCCAATTCTAGTGATAAATAGACCATTACTACAGTACAATTAGTGACATCATCAGCGGACATGATACATTTTTCATGACTATAACCTTTGACTTAAAATATTAAATCTCATCAGATGAAAAAGAAAAGAAAGAAGGGAAGCCAATTTCATCGGAAGCTCCTTTAATGGGAACGTACAAATCAGTGTGAATGTGAATATAGTGAGTATACCTTCTTCAGGATCTACTTCCACTAGTGGAGCAAAATTAAACAAAACTTTTGCAAATATTGTGTCCAAAATGTCACTTACTGGATATAATTTTTTTATAGGGTTGCTGTATAAAAGCAATATCACAGGTGCATTTGAGCAATTATACTGAATATTGGCATGGCTGTGATTACTTGTGACACTTGGTCTATAGCCTTGTTCCTACAGCCAAACCATGATATTCACTATAACAGCTATGTTGGAAATTTACTGGAGATTGAAAATGTACGTTTTTGCTCTGGAAGCTTCTTTTCTCCCCTATATTTCTGAATGCATTAAAAGAATTGATACATCCTTAAAGATCGTGATCTAGAGGTATCTTGGATATAAAGCTAGATATAGCTCCCTAGCTTTGTAGTGATTCACTTTTCAGTCCAAATCATTTTTTTCCTTGTTTGCTGGTTTGGCTGGTGATTTTTGATTTGCTTGTATGTTTGTGTTGAAACTCAGCACTTATGAGCAACCATTTCTGGCTCATGAGTGTGAATGTGAATAAATGTGTTATTTTTTCTCGCAAATTTCATCATTGCCAATCCCACACATAGCTACCAAATGGGGCACATGTGTTTTTCCCTAGACACATGAATCCTGCCACTGCATCTTTTTGAATTGTTGCTCATGGAGCGTTACAGAGTAGCAGAAAAATCTTGGAGGGCATTCTGACTGCCCTCTTCCATATACATGAGCTTACAGACACCCACAGTTGGCTCTGCCTGCAGTGTCTTTAGTTTGTGTAGATTGTAAAGACTATATAGTGAAGAAAACATTTAGTTGTGTAACATTTTATCCTCAACACTGAATAGCAAACATGGAGAGATGCAGAAGGGATTGTGTGCTCTGTGTTTATATATGTTTGTATACGCATATTGATAAGAAGTGCAACAGTAAGTAGCGTCATCCTTACATCATCTGAGTATTGGCTAGAGGACTTCAAATAGTTGTGCTGTTTTATAGGACAGTCACACACACACACACACACAGAGGTGGGCATTAATAAAAATATAATATAATAATAATAAAAGCGACTGCCCTTGATGCATCTACTTTCTTTTTCTCTCTCACACACACACAGAATAAAGGTGAACAATAATTTCAATAGTTCACATATCCCACTGAGCAGTCTGGATACATACTCAAACACACACGCACACACACACACACACACACGCACACACACACACTCACACACACTGCCACCTGCCTATCTAAACAAGCAGAAATAAGAATGTGATGGAGAACTAACCATTATCTAAGCCTGGGAATATTGATGCAGCTTCTATAAGACCTGCTCGTATAGTCCTTCCGAGTTCATATATGGAAGCGTATGTGTGTGTATGTGTGTATGTGTGTGTTCTTTTCTTCAGCACTTCTCTTCAGAAGTGCTATTATCAGTTTGGAGCAGCTTTCAGTTTTATATTAAAAAAGGAATAAATAAAATTGACATTTCTGGTATGGCACAATGTGCTTAAATAGGCTTAATATTAACCTGGTTTAAAATATGAGACCTATTTAATGAAAATATCATTCTATAGGCAACATAATGCAAATAGACAGAGTCTATGCAATGGTTATGATTTTTTTCTCTACATATAAAAAAAAGCAGAGGTAAAATGTAACAAGCTAATATAAAAAAATAAAAGTTTTATGAAAAAAGAAAATATTCAGCTTCATTATTTTTGATCACTGTTACAGAGAATAATAATTTAATAATGCATTTAATCCTGAAAGACTGTACTCCAATTAAAAGACAGTATGTGCAAATAATATATAATAAAATTTTGGCAGTTTCCTGCCAAAAGTCTATACTTCAGGTGCAAAAATGCTATAGTCAGCAGCAGCAGTGTCTGAGACAATGGAGGCAGATGAGCTTCTCAGGTACGTATCTTCAGGTTTAAAAACTTGAAAAGAAATAGCGTGATAAAATCTGTGTAGATATCAGCATGTCATAAGTTGAGCTCCAAAGCTACAGCCTTGCATATTCACACCATGTGAAAGTCCACATTTCTACATCAACTCTTCTGTTCACGATAGTTTGGTAACCCTGAAAGAAACCCATGGCAGAGATTAAGCTATTTAAAAGAATGACTAGATATGACCAGCATGTCTCATATCTATTAGTAGGCTCCAAAAAAAACACAACACCATGACAACTATAGACACTTTGAGATACCACTTTGACAGCACAGGTATCCACTAGTGCTTGGATTAGCCAGTTAACCCATGCTATTTGTCATAAAGAGGAAGCACATAGGAAATTAAAGAGGTCAGCTGAGCTATCTCAGAAAATTGAGCAGCTCTTTGCTAAATCAAGGAAACAAAGTAACGTTAATGTAACTTGTGTCAATACAATAAAGACAGAGCCATTTAGTTGTCATTCACCTCACATTGGAAAACATCCTCATGCTCTTTATAGACTTGTATTGACAACTACACCTTGTAGCACCTTGGTCCTGGAGGAACGTTGTCTCGTTTCACTATGTACCGTATCATCTGTATATGGTTGAAAGGACAATAAAAGCCGCTAGACTTGAACTAATGTTTCTTAGGTTGAAGCTTAAATATGCCTAAAAGTTGTTGTATTGCTGGGTGCAGTTTCAACAAGACAAATGACATCTATTTAATCATATATACAATTCAGACTAAGTGGATAGCAGACAGTTAATTTTATAATGGAAGTACTCCGCAAAACACAAAATATGGATAGGTTTTTGCAGTTATGTGGTTTATAGTTCAAGTATGTCAGTAGGTGGCTGCATGGCATGGTTTCATTAGATATACTAGCTATTTATTTTTCTTTCATATCAAGTGCAAAGAATTGTATACTCTAAACCGTACAATCCTCAGGTGTTGAATTAACTCTTTCAGAGTTCACTTGCGCCCCACTGGACTCAAATGTAATCTGAAAGAGTAAATACGATACTCTGGGTGTTAATTCAACACTGGGGATTTTAGTATCAATGTAAATAACAAAATATATGATACAAAATATATGTTTGTGTATGGCTGGTTGTGTGCACATGCTAAAAAAGATCCACCTAATGAAAAAAAAAGACGCACCCAATCCACCAAGTTGGATATAGCCCTGAATGTGTGTGAATTAAAATGAGCTAGTTAGCTAGTTAATAAACCTAGCAAGATGTATTCCCCAACAGCATTTGGCTAAGTTAGATAGCAGGTAATGTTTTGTTTCTTTATACACCTTTGCTAACTGAGGTGTTGTTCACTTCACAGGTTAGTTAACATAGAACAGCAAATAGAAAATTTTTTGATTAGCTGTGTCAACTGTAGGCATGTGAAAAGTAATTTGTAAAGTAATCACCCAAGTTAGCAATGCTGATGCAAGCACCACCTCAATAATCAACAGTATATAAAGAAAGGTAACATTAGTTAGCTAGCTAATTTAGCCAAATGCTGTTGGGATTTTAGTAGCTTGCTAGGTTCCTTAGCTAGCTAGCTCATGCTAATTCATACATGTTTCTATACACATAATTGGCTAAAAAAAAATTCGGATTAGTTGTGTCAATTGTAGACAAATAAAAACATAATTACTCAAGAAGTATTTCACCAGATGACATATTTACTTTTATTTTTAGTAATTTTTTGCTAAAAAAATTTAGTTTCATTGATCAATACATTCATACATTGATTTCATTCATCAATAACGTAATTTTATTTTATGGTCAGTGTTTTAGTATTTTGCCTGATTGACGTTAGAGCATCTGTGAAAGGTTTTATAAAAAGTGGTTAAGGAGTTTGTAATAACTCTTCTTGGGGAAAATGATTGCACATATAGCTTTTGGAAAGGAAATTTTGTTTGTGTTTTGTTCTTGAGAAACGTGTGGCAGTATGCAATACAAATCTCTTTATTACAGCTTCTATTGTTGCAGCTTGGAAATAATTTCCTAATCATATTTCTCTTTTTTTGTTGAGTGGTATGATATTTATGCTGTGCTTTATATCAGCAGAAAAACAGACCACATTTACAGACTATTCTTGCTTCTTTGCTTTCCGTTAGAGCGTCACAGTCTGGGTGGTTGCACTCCTCCATAAATCACACCACTATTGCATACTAATGATGCCACATGTCCCATGAAACATTAGAGTCTACACCATCTGTTTTCCTGGAATATAAAGCTCTGTTTTGAGACTATTCATTGGCTTTCTAAACAGGATTGACATAGTGCGTGCATGTTCCTAATGTTTTTTTCCCCAATTTACCCATAATGCCTAAAATCTGTATCCAATGCCAAACATAGGCTTCCTTTGAAAAGTTCTTATTCGTTCTTCATCCTTCTTAAAATTTCCCTTCATGTCAGTCACTTCTTCATATCTTTTTTCATACGGAAGGCATGTTTGCACATTCCAAGGGGCCCTGTGGGGCAACGCAGACTCTGAATGCTCTGTGATTGGCATTCTTTTGTCCAATCTTGCATTCAATCTAGCGCTATTGTCCAAATTGCTGTTTGGATAGCTGGTGGGGGTCGGATGATCAAGAATGAAAAGGGTGACACTGCTAAGCCTACTAATATACAGATTAACATTATATATCATACCTAAGTCTTGCTTGGCCAATGGAAAACCCAAGAGTGATGACTCCTGAAATTGTGTTAAATTATGATTTTCTATAGAGGATAGAAATGTGTTGGGCTAATTTTCAAGATCTCACTTAAAACGTTTCTCACAGATTCATTCTGTGTCTCCAGAAGAGCACTGCATACAGTGTGTAATTAAACTAGTCACACTGATAGAAAAAACATCACACATGTGTGCTGACACACACCTGCAAGCAAAGGAGCATCAATAGGGTAACCAGATCAGTGTGGTTCAGTTGCAGGTTGGCTGAGCTGCTTTGGAGAGATGTCCACTTCTCTTTCACTGTAGTATCAGTTTCATCTAGCCAATTAATGAAGGAAAAGTTTAGTAACCCAGTCATCTGACTGATTTAACCATATTACTCATTATAAACAGTCACTTCAGTCAGTGACCATAGCATATTTTGGTTAAGAAGAAAAGATTGTTATAGTACTATTTGCTTTTCAAACCATCACTGTATGCCTTTTGGCAGCCACCTGAGTCTCAACTCTCTCAAGAAAAGACCGATTTTTCTCTCCTGGTTTGTAATAGCCTATAAACAAAGGCTATTAAAGGGTTTCATTTCTTTAATGGTTCAGCTTTCACTTTCTGCTCTGACTCCAGCAACACTTAAGACTACGTATTAGCTCACATTTTCCCAAAATGTTTTTTTCTTATGTGCTCAAACAAGTAATTGTTGGCAATTGGCATCATGTCTCTGGTGGGGAGCCATTTTCAATCCCCTGGTTTGTACACTGAAGTTTTGGTGTGGCATCGGTCAGCAAACACTTCTGAATTCATTCTGCTGCTACCATCATGGGTTCCATCATCAATAAAGGTTAGCGAGTCCATTCCAGAAGCAGCCATGCAAGACCTAGCCATGGCACTACCTCCACTGTGCTTGACTGATGAGCTTGTGTGTCTTGGAACTTCTGTGTTTCAGTATTTCCAGACTCAAAAGGGAACCCATCCTCATCCCCAATGCGATAGTAAATAATTTTGCTTTTATAACTGTATACTATATAGTCAAAAAAGTGCAATGGTGTAACCAGGAAATTATGTATATGAGCATCTGAGTTATTTCTGAATTCATTACGTTTTAACAGCTGTTCAGTGATGGAGAGTTGAGTGAAAACCCGTTCCATTCTGGTGTTTCAGTTCTTACTGCTAATGAGGGGTTTGCATTTGGTGGTATGTCATTCTATATTTCTAAGTCTTCTTCTATTAATTGTTTAAATGCTAAATCTAACGTGTGAACGTGTCAGTCACACGTTCCAATATTTTTGATCACTTGAAAAATGGGTGGGTTCAAACAAAAAGTGCTATTTTTATTTTCTAAGTTGTTGTAGTTGTTAATATAGTTGTATATATCAGGAAATAAAAGCTGAATCATCTCATATTTATCTTTTGATCTCAAACCTAAATATCTTCAGTGTGTACTCTACACAGTCGCAGTAGTTATTTTAGTATAAACTAAAAGAACTGACCATTCTGTTCCAATACTTTCAGAGGAGAGTACATAAGAACTATACAATTAATTGTATATACAGCATGCATTTATTATTGTAAATATTGCAACAACAAAAATAATTTTATACTAATCCTGGCTATACAACTGTCATCAGTGAAATATGGTTTGATTGTGTGGGATATACGACCAAAAGATTTGTACTGATGCAGATGCTAGGCATCTTGGAAAAAAAACCCATTTCCAGTAGGGAAACTTTTGTAATATGAAAGACTTGGTTAAAATGCAAATGTACACAAGACACCCATATGCACAGACGTAACATTGGAGCAGATTATATAGCAAAATATTTTCAATATACTACAAAAAGGTTATGAAATGTATTTCAAACATAAAGGAAAAATAGCAGTCCTTTTCAGTGGGTGGTAAATATAGTTCCTTGTAATTAAAGTTGCACCTGCAGTTTGACAGGCATACGAATAATACAGCAGGCACGGTTCAAAACATTTCTCTACAATAATATATGTAGATGATGTGGTTGTGAGCAAGGGGTGTATTGTAACAGACGTCATGACATCATGCTTTGGAGAGCGGCTGAGAGGCAAGATGTTGTTAAAGAGGGAAAATGGAGACCAGGGAGATGAAAGGGATCAAACAAGCATTAATTGGCCTCTTAACCAGTGCGAGGCTGCCAGCATTTCATTTCATTGTCAGGCTCAACCAAGGTTTTTTATCAAAGGTGGGGGGATATAACCCTTGCCATTCTGTCCACACAGCTTCAGAGATGGTAAAGTGGAGTTTCCCACAGAACCAAGCAATGAGCTCATACTTTACTCCTGCTGAAGGAAAGGTGATGCAACACGGCAGAAACTTCAGTTATGATGAGCGTCACACACAGACCTGGGCTAGTATAAACATACCTGCACACACATATTGCAGCATATTTGCAGTATTTTTCACAAAATGGAAATGTATGAAAAAGGATTTGAGGGCAAAAGTTTAATATCTTTGCCTATATGGGTTCCAGCTTGCTCACACATGAACAAAATAAAAAAGCGGGTAAAGAAAAAGCCAGAGATAAACACAAATACATCAATGCGCCTTTTAATATATAATAACCTACAAATGTAAATAAACTGTACAGTACTATCAGAGAAGATAGCAGGCTTAGTTTAAACAGGACCACAGGCTGCAGATTAGACATTCAGGCCGTCTTCCATGTCACCATAGCAACCACAGCAAAACACTGAAACAGAGAACCATCAGACATGTTATTCATGTTCTGACAAATCTCTTTTGCAGCAAAATTGTTTTCTGTTCTTTGATAAAAATGTAAGAGTTGGCAAATTGCAAATGTAAGAGTTGGCAAATTGCTATGATACAAAAGAAATAAAATTATAATGAATAATATGTGGTGTTTTTTGGACAAAACTCTGCTTCATATTGAGACACTTGCTGTCACGATTATTTTTATTATGACACCCCACACCATGTGATTTATTCCTTACCCTTCAGTAACTGCACTGGTGATCTGCACTATATTATATGCTGGTCAATGTATTTACTATTTACTGTTTACTATTATTTACTATTGTACATTATTAGTGTACAAGAGATGTTATATATCTGCTGTTATAATCTTGTTAATGTTAAAATTGCTATGATCCCAAAGCAATGTCAAAAAACAGGAAGAGTTCAAAGATCCAGTTAAACAGGTATATCAAAGACTATGGTAGGAATCATGGTCAAAACACAAACTTAGTCAAAACCCACAAACACTGTGACAAAGAACTAAAGCTTGGTAACGCTGTGACACACTTCATACTTCACAAACTAAACGTGAAACACAAAGTCCTTAAACGCAGTGGTTAGAGATAAAAAACAAACTCAAAACATGTGCAAACACTTAAAACTCAGGAGACTGTGAGCGAGATGGTGCTAGAGGGTGCTGGGAGTCACAGTCCTCAGTGGCCATGGTTGGAGGCCGCCGAGATTGCTCGGAAACGGAGTGTGTGGCAGGGTGCTGAGACTGCGGGACAGGTGGGTGTGGTGACGTGACACTATGAAGGACTCACATATAGCAACTTTAGCTGCTAAATTTCTCCACCATTGATTTCTTAGAGAGTCAAGTCTGGGTTACTACACTGCTGTCTTGTACTCACGCTGACCTCTCTGCTTGAACTCAACAGTAACCATAGACTTGTGTTCCATTTAAATTCTCAGCATCTCTCTCCATCCTGAATTTACCCCAGCATGGATTTTGTGTGGGAACATAAACGGCCGCTTGGGTATCACCGAGGCAAAGGCAGTCCCAGATGATGATGAGCATTACAACTGTACAAAGATAGGTCATGCATCAAAGGGCCCAGCTGCCATTGAGGGGAACTTCACACACACGGTGACTCAACTGAAGCGTACTCTCACAAGAGCTGCTCACGATGTGAATACTAAACACCCCTGTACCTCAGAGCCTAATTGGGGGTTTTGCTGTGTGTTGTGTAAAATGTGTGTGTGGGTTGGGGGTGTGTGTGTGTGTTGGGGATGGGATGTAATTTCATTAAGCCCCTCCCCCTGTCTCTAAAACACACACACACTCGCTGCACAGATGTGCCCTAAGTCAGGGTTACAGATCAGGAAAATCATAATTTGAAGTAATTATGTATGTACTGTATATTAAAATTTAGAAGCAAAGCATTTTAATATACAGACATATATTGCAAATGTTTACATCCCCTAGGACAAATAAATAGGCGTTAGGGAAATGTGTTATGTTCAATTCAGTTCAATTTTATTTGTATTGCACTTTTAACAACAGACATTGTCACAAAGCATCTTCACAGAAGTATATAGATTCTGAATATAAACTTATGAATCTATAAATTTATCTATATATATCCCTAATGAACAAGCCTGTGGCGACGGTGGCAAGGATAAAAATCCCTGATGTTTCACAGATGTTCCTTCATTATAACAAGCAACAATTTTTTTTCCAATAGTGTACTGCATGTCAACATATTGATAGTGAATACATGACATTTCTTTTCTAACCGTGCAAAATGTTATACATAAAAATGTTATTTTTTACATTTTTGTAAATAAATTGTGAAATAGGGGATAAACATGGGTTCTTTTTATCCTTTCAAAAACCATGAGGTATGCCGTATACAGTATGTAATAATACAGGAGATTGTAGGAATTATTAAAGGCATTTAGCAGACGCTCTAAACGAGAGAGACTTACAGAAGTGCTTTATTAATAACATATCCTCATGTTAGTTCACCACGGCAGACACTTAAAGTTCCATCAGCCTAAAAACCATGTTGGAGAGGTTAGTACAGTATGTAAAGAAAACTCAAGGCAAATATGATTTTTTAAATAGATTAACAAACTGCTAATTCAAGCACTCTTTTACACGATCTCTCAAGCTCTCTGTGCATATTTTAGATAAATAACTTCAAAACATGAATATAACCTCTTAAAATCTCTTAGAAACAGTACTTTTGCTCTTCAAACACATCATAACTACACTTTACCTTGAACTGTAATCATTAAAATACTTCAAACTAATATTATTTTTAATTAATCTATAAATTCATTTAACATCTCTCGCACAAAAAGTAGCCGTTTTTACAGTTCAACTTTGTATAAAAAAAAAAAATAGATTGGTGCTCGAAATTCTTTCAATGGTTAAATACATGCTTTATTAGATTCTATGTTGAAAAACACATGAAGCTTAATTTTTAAGAGTTATAAGGACTAAATGACACCCAGTTACCACCTATAAGTAACTTTGAAATTACAAATTGTTTGGAAATTATAGTCATGAATTAAGGCTTTGGGAAGGTGAAGGGAATGTTTTTTGGTTTTGGTTTTTTTTTTGGTCATTATTTGGTAACTCAGATCTGACTGCTAGACTGCAAAATGTTACACACTTGCATATTTGCATACTGTTGCATTCAGTTACAGGAGCATAAACAACTGCTCAAAAATGTTTTTTTACCGACCTTTTGAATAAACAAAAAGATAAGAAAATGGCACACAAGCCTAGCAGGACTAACATTTGAATAGTACAAAAAAATACCCTCACAAACAAAACAATGCTTACACAGTTACTGGGTACAACTCTGACTTCACACATTGCTCAACTTCAAATGGGTTTTCAAAACAGCCTCGCACTTTTCTTTCAGTTATTTGAGATCTTTTGTGGGTTCTCACAGTAAAGCCATTTTCTCAACAGCAAAAGCAGCAGCTCTGAGCTATTACTCATGCAGGCCCACACCTCATGCAGATGAAGCTCAAATTAAAATCTAATTAACATTTGCCATTTGTTTAAGCCTCAGCCAGGATTGCATGCTGGAGAGCCCTAGTTCACACCCGTCCTCATTCGTCTCCTAAACGTTTCCTCTGTCGCTGACAAACGAACCGAGCAAAGTCAAATGAATCTGAAACGACGTGGCGTAAACCAGACATTCGTCGTCGTCGTTGTTTTCAATCTGCTGGGTGAATAGACACAATGTGTAAATGCCTAAACATGCTGTTTCATTGTGCACAAATGCTTTCCTTTCTCCTTCCTGATCTCCTTTTGTAGATTTCAGAGGGAAATTGCTGTACAAATTGTTTAAGCTGGTCTGTTGGGTGCTATATTAACCATGCCTCAAGATCCTTGCACCTACTACTTACATGGCTAGCTCAGTATAGTGTTCATAGTAAGCTAAAGAATAAACACTTGGAGAACCACAGCACTGAAAACACTCATATTCCCATTAACGAACTCAAAGACATGCCTACTTGTGGACTTGAAGCCACACTTTCTGTGGTCTGCCCTCTGCAGATAGTCTTTATTGGTCCTCTAAATGCAAAAATAGAGCATTCATTTTTGTTTTAATGACAAGAACTGGAATCAGTCACCAGTTTGTTGAACAGTTAATGACTGAAACATTGCACAGATGCTCAGCCTGGTGCTAACAAGAAATACAACCGTGGCATGTACAGCATATTTGGTCTAAGAAAGGCCATTTACTGTGAACTCGGAGTTAGCAAACAGCGTTGTTCAGGGATGTCAGCTTTGCCACTACTGGACAAGACAGAAACAACTAAAAGCATATGATTTAATTAACATGTTAGACCGTATTTGAGAGCTTGAACCAGACAGCTGATGTATTGCATTCTGCACTGTTTCAAAAGTCATTCTTTAAATTATAAAACCTCTTTGCTTTCATTATTTTTAAATGATTCATTAAATCTATAAAGGCTATTCTCTGACATTTGGTTTTGACTTCATTTTGCACCATTCTCCAGCTCTTTTGTTTTAACCCATCGTCTCTCTCAGGTCAGTTGCGTGTGACTAGCCGCCTACTCCAGCCTATGGGTCCACTTATTATTGTTTCTGCGATTGGAGATGAAGAGAAATTTTGACATTTTGAAAAGGTGGCGAGTCACACTGTGTCGGAAGAATCACTGTGTGATGGAGCAGAAATAAAAAAGACAGAAAAAGTATTTTTTCGCAATATACATAATATAAAGCGTCTTTCATAGGTATTCACCCCCTTGAACTTTTTCACATTTTTAGTGTTACAACCTGGAACTGAAATGGACTTCACTTGAATTATATGTCATCAATTTATATAAAATGGCCCACACTGATGAACGATGGTGAAAATGGTGGTGATGATTTCACCAATGATGGTGAAAATAATCCCCCTCCCAGTGAATTAAATTAGTTTAACTGGTTAATCAGAAGTGACACAGTGAGTTAATTGGAGTCGACCTGTGTGCAATTAAGGTGTCCTGTGATCTCAATATAAATACACCTGTTCCTGGAAGACCCTAGAGTTTTTTAGAGTACATACCTAAACAAACATTATGAAGGCCATGCAGCTATCAGACACATCCCGGACAAACATCTGGAAAAAAGTATCAGTTTGGTTATAAAAAATATCCCAAACTTTAACATCCTGTTGAACATCATCAAATCCATTTAAACCATTTAAAAATGTGAATAATATGACACAAGATCCAAAGGTCAGTAACTGGGTAAAGAGAGCATTAATCAGAGAATCAACCAAAGTTGAGGCCAAAGTTACATTCAACAGGATGCTACGACCACCATGCTTCACTGTTAGAATGGTGTTCTCGGGATGAAGAGTGGGTGATGGGCTGTTTTGTGTACCTGCTTGACCTGACATATGGCTTAATAACTTAATGACTCAAAAAGCAAGTAGTAATCAAAGATTGAATTACAATATAATCAATGAAATGCAGTGTAAAGAGTAAAATATTGTTGTTTATTAGCCTATTAATTTGTCTTTGGAAATGGCTGTATTTGTCAAAAAACACTGACAATCCGAATTGCATTCTTACCCTCTAAACATCAAAAGAATTATTGATTGTGCTATCGAAACCTCTCTGGCTTACTGCTTCATACCTCCCAGCAAAATAGTTTGAACCAAAAACTGATGCTGACTTTTACTTCCATGTTGATGAAATATGTAATGCTAGGAGCAGGTAGCTCAGATAGCAATAACAGTCCTCTGGCTGTGTGTGAGAGATGAAATTACATGTGAGTTACAGCAACAATAAAAATCCATAAAGTGAACTTTTGGGTCACTGGAGCACCATTTCAGAGGGCTGTCTCATGGAGAAAAACTAACCTCATGAGAAATTGATTTGAATTCTAAATAAATGAGAGCCATGTGGTTGGATTGGGTTCAATTTCATACTGTTTGTGTTATTTTGAAACAGAATGTTAAGACCAGGTGATTATCTGACTTGTGTAAAGTCATAGCTGCTGATTTGCTACAATTAGGTGGAAGTCAAATGCAGTTTTTTTTCAAACGTGAAAATTATAGTCCTCTATCTAAGCCCAGGGTATAAACATGTCACTGATATAAATATCTGTCTCTCTGTCCTCACACCCCGCACTTTGTGTGATTTCTAACTCTTTATTTCTCTTAGGTTCTTCTATGCTACATACAAATGCACTGTACTAGTTAATAAACAGCTGTTGGGGGTCCAGGAGAAAGACTAATAACATCCATTAACAGATTAATTAGTGCATGGCCCACTTGGCTGAGGGATGGCCGTGTGAATCGTACCTCCTAATGTTTCATTGATGTAGAGTCTTCTAGCCGAGCGGGTCACGGCTGCTCTTCTAATTTTATGGATTCACAAAGGCTTATTATATATCTCTAGCACAGAGTGTATACAGTGACATACAATATTAAAGTGGATTTTAGTGGCTAGACTTTACTTTACTGCCAATTGAGTCTGTTAATGGAAGATGAATTGGTTATTACAACATATTGAGTTGTCAGTAAAGCAGCTGTGGCTGTAACAGAATGACTGCATTTTGGCTTAGAGCCATATTTAGAGATCGAGGAGTTAATGCTGAAATTGAGCATATCATATCATATTCCGACCTTAGAATTAAGTGCAGACTTAAACACTGCTCAGACATTTATGAAAGACTTTTTTGAGGCACTTGAAGATCAAAAAAGATTTGATTCCCAATTGTGATGCAAGTAAAAACATTTCAGGAACACACCCCATGAGAGTTTGTGAATTAGATTTCATGATCACTTTAGACCGATGGAAAATCAAATGATATAGAAATAGCCGAACAAGCAAGTAAAAAAACACAGCAAACCAATAAACAAACAAACATACAAATAAAGGTGGTGTTAAACAAGGCCTATATGACACAGTATGTGTGTTAAAATTCCCACTTGTGATGCTTCGCAAAAATTCTTCAGAAAAACACGTGGAGTGAATTGGACTTTTGTCTGTTGGAGCATAAAATAAAATAAAACAAAACTATAACTAGAAGGGTACTCGGAGCGCGCAGACCTCCGCCAAAGACAATGGTTGACTATTCTATGATATGCAAATCTGCAACCACAACTGGATATATTTCCAATGAACACATCGTATTCCTACATTGGCTATGTTTTGTCCCAACTGAACTTGACTGCCATCTACTGGATTTTAAGATGCATGGCATTGCTGAGTGCAGACTTCCACCAACGCCAAATGCAAAATGCCGTGCAACATTAGAGAAAGCGAAGCTAAATTTGTCAAGCTGCCCCGAACTGTTCCACTCCAATCTGCTCCAAAATGTAATGGGTTCTTCCTTTGCCCATGCCACACACTACCACCTAGTGTCATGAAAATTGGGCTTGTAGTTTAACCAAACAAAGAAACAAATAAATATGATCATTGCCAACTGTGGGTGAAACAATACTAAATTATTCCAGTGATTCCAATGATTCCAAATTATCACTGTAAACACAACTAGGACTGTTCATGACAGTCTTCATTCAGCTGCTATTAGCTGTTTATTTGACTTATATTAATATAATCACATTATTAGACTAAACTAATCAAATATTAAACAAACTATTTTTATTTGTCTCCTGCTTGTATGCTACATCATATTGCAAATCATGTTGCACTTGAAGGCAATAATTGCAATCAATTCACATTTTATATGTGTCAATTTATCCTATGTTTGCTTTAGTAGAAGGGGTCTAGATGCTACTGAAAATCTTCTGCCAAGAAAACACTAAACAATAAATAACCTGGCATGCTTGAATGTGTGAACTGTAGGCAGGTCATTTCAATAACCCACAAAGAATTCAACTTACTGCAAATACTAAGAACTTTTCCTGTGTAAATATTGATTGCCCTTAGGATGCAAGTTTTTTATATCCAAAATCTCCCCCCGTCTCTGTGAGTGTGTGAATGTGTGTGTACGCATTGGGCAGCAGTGGGAGGATTATGTTTTACGTCTTCTAGCAGTCAGCAGTTCTCTACTTCTAGCTTTCCTGCAATAACTTCACCAACTTTATGATAAGCCCCAAAACAGGACCAAGACTTTATTCCACTGTGAAAAAACCCCATCAAATGAGCATTTCCTGTTAAACCAGTCAAGGAAAAGGAGAGCGTATTTCAGCTAATATCGTCTTTCCTGGACGTACACCACAGGCAGGCTCAGTGTGAGATTATTGTTTCGAGCTACACACTGTGTTGGAGATCAGGCTGAGAGAAGGATCGCAGTGGGAGTAAGCCATGGGGCATCACTGCATTTCATCTTGAGTGGTTTTTATGGCATGTAATGTTGTTTCCAAAGAATGGCCCCAGTGTATTTTATTGGGTGTTATTAAATAAACACTAATACCACTCCAGACAAAGTGGTATATCTACTAAATTGGATGACACAAATCCGTTGTTGTCCTTGGATAGAGATGTATTGTGTTTACTCTTCCGTGTATGCAGTGAGATGTGTCAGATTTTGCGAATGGGGGTTTTAGAGTCCATTTAACATCCTTTTAAAATGAATGGATGATGTAAGGAAGTGTTAATCAGCCATTATTAATTGGCCTGTTCTAGTGTTCCCTGGTTGGTTGATAGGAATTACTATGAAGAACTTTGCGGTAGTGTAGACATGCTGCAAAATTAGCACAGCACATATAGCATAATACTCAAGCACGTTATCTGATCCTGCAGTTTTGTTTCGACACTAATTAATGAAAGCAGGTGCTGGAAAAACAATCTAGTTTTGCACTCTTCCAACTCACCTGGCTTCACAGACAAGCATGAAGTAGTTAGCGTGAAATAATCAGACATGTAGAGCATAATCAACGCATTAACAACCTCCAGGCCAGTAGGATTTGATCTTCCTGCTTGGAGACATGTAGAGTCTTTCAAAAAGCTTAAGCCGGAACCATCTGGAGCTTTCTGCAAGACATGAAACACATTCGGTTTAAATAACTCTCCTCACGGGTGCTCCGAGAGCTGTGAGCACACACCAGCCCTTAGTAATGCCTCTCCTATCATAAGCCTCATTTCCACTAAATTCGGAGGCCATTACCCCCATTACGCTTCTCAAGACTGATGGATATATTCAGACCCCTGGGACCCAGTTCTCAAGACCGGATTGAAATATGTAACAATGTGTGCCAAATTCTTCCTGACAGAGCATCTGAACCATCTCTCCATTCACTTATAGCAACACAAAGCTAAAGTATGTTTCAATACATGCTATCTTTCTATCGATCTTTCTGTCAGTCTGTCTGTCTACACTCTTGGAAAATAATGTTTTTCCTCTGGAACACCACTTAAATGTTCTGTGTCGAACCCTACAACTAAGTGTTTCCTTATCAAAAAGGGTATCAAATAGAACCCTTTTAGGAGCAGAATAACCCAGAAGATAAATATATTACTATTTTCCTGCGACAGCATGCATTTCCCAAATCATCATAATTCCTCTTATACGACAGCAATTTTCCAAACGATTACATTCTGTCCCCATTTTTCTCCCCAATTTGGTCACCTGCCAATTCCCACCCACCAGCCAGCTCTGCCCAATTATAAAACAGCTACCACTTGTGGAGGGTGAACATTAACAAGTGCTTCCTTTGAGACACATAAAGCCATCCAGCCACATCTTTTCAATCTGCCGCTGATGCTACATCACAGAGTAGCGTAACACACATGTAAGAAAGTGCTAGCCACCCTCTTCCGCATACATGAGCTCACAGACATTTGCAATTGGCGAGCGTTGCTATGACTGACACTATCATCATTCAACATCAGATGTTAATTCTTGTTATCAGCTAAAAACAGTTCTTCCTTCACCAGCCTCTCTTTCCTATCTTTTAAGACAAACACAGCTTTTCATGTTACTCAGAAACCGGAAACTCCTCCTTTCTGAAGACTATCCTGTGGTGGAAAACCTACTGAGTACTGACATTGAAGACTACTTTTATTAGTGGCAAATAACAGTTTCAGTTATCAACTTATAATATCAATGATATTCTTTGTAATTCTTTGTTAAATACCAACACATCTTTTAAATATGTTTACTATTAGATTTTGATTATGTGGAACAACCATACTTCAAGTCCCTGTGAATTTATTGTTATTAAGCAATAACGTATTAAACCTGTGATTTGTGTTGCAAAGGGCTTTACTGTCATAGCTGTTCTTATAGACCATGAATCAACGCTTTCTGGCCAATTGGAGAATTCAAAAGCAGTGTAGTATTACAACTGTTACCTATTCAAATAACCCTTTAAGAATCATTACAGGTTTTTGTTTTTTTTTGCAAAACAACTGATAAAAGCAGAGACACCATGTACATTATTAATGATAAAACGATACAGAGACAGTAAACCGCTGGGGATTGCAGCAAAATGATGTGGTATAAAATGTGCAAACCTTTCCTTAGTGCAGTCATCTTTCTGTTTTCAAAGGGAATGGTTGAAATACAAGATGTCAGAGGTGATTTCTTTTCATCCCTTTCAAAATGTATTTCATCATTCATCTTTAGTAAGCGCTTTCTCCTGCTCAGGGTCAAGGTGGATCTGGAGCATTTGGGGCCATGGTAGTGAGGTGGGAATACACCCTCATACCATGCTATGGGCAATTTAGAGAAAAATAGAGAGCATGAAAGAAGCCCATGCAGACACAGGGAGAACATGTGAAACTCCAAACAGGCATTAACCTGAGCTCAGGATCGAATCAGAAACCCTGGACTCTTGAGGCCACAATGCTATACATTAAACCAACATGATCTTTTTTTTCTGCATGTTTTCTCAGGGGTCCTTCCTTGCCACCGTCATCTCAGCCTCGCTCATTTGGAATACATTTATAAATGAATATGTTTAAAATTTATAAAAGGAATTTATATATTTCTGTAAAGCTGTTTTGGGACAATGTTCATTGTTAAAAGTGGTATACAAGTGGTTATGTTTCTGAATGGTGCAACAGTTAAAATGTTCGCCATGTCATCTGGAGATCAAAAGTTCGAATCCTGATGATGCCACAGCCATACGTGGCCTGGAGTCCAAGCAAGCAAAACCGGCTGTGCTGTCTGGGTGCTCTCTCTCCCGTATCAATCACAATGACACTAGCCAATTGTGGGCTTCTCTGAGCTCATGTATGCAGAAGAGGGTAGATAGCACTTTCCTCCCAGTGTGTTACACTGCCATGTGATGCAGCATGAGCAGCAGTTTGTGATATACGATTGACTGGCTCCATGTTATAGCCTTCATGTGGCATGTGATAGCTTTCACTCTCCCCAGTTGGTAGCAGTCATGTGACAGGAGAGAACTAACTAGTGGGTGGGAATTTGTTGAGAACAAATTTAGGGAGAAAATCTGGAAAATTAAAGTGAAGTGATTGAAAATACCTTGAATGAAGTCAAATTTATCTAGTATTTCCTATTATGAGACAATTGAATTTCGAATTCCAAGTTTGAAATAATCTTGTTCTATTGACAGATAGTTCTTCTAATTTTTTTTATAATTCTTCTAAAGTATTTTCTTCTTAGAAAGAAGCTGATCTGCCATTGAAATAAGATTATTTAAAGCTTGAAATGAGTTAAATCATCATCATACAAACCAGCTAAATCTTATATTTGATTTATAATAATCTCATAATAAGAAACATCAGCTATGCTTTCCCATATTCAAGATATTTTCACTTGTTAATATATCATTTTTTTGCAGTGTATGTAGTAAAGATTCCTTTTAGTGAGAGATCAAATATTCTCATAGGCATCAAATACTTATAGACAGCATCAGAATGATTAATGAATAACATTTTGTAAATTGCATCTACTTAACTCTTTACTTGTCTGAGGAAATAAAGCTTTAATCCTGGACTGTCTGGATGATGATGCTTGTATTCAAGTCCCGTTTATGTGAGATGCGTTGCTGTGAATTTGAATGAGTCTGTGATGGTTATTGGCTGGTTAAGGATTCTTGAATATTTGTAGTTGTGTGATTCCCAAAGTTCTGTCATTAGTCCCTTAGTTTTGGAGGCATCAAGGACAAGGTCATTGTTCTTGCATCATGTTACATCATCAGCATATTTGAAAAACTTGTCTGAGCCATTTTGACTGGTGAGTCCTTGAATTTCCATCTGTCCAGTATCTGTTTCTCCTTGGAGCATGAAACACACACGTTAGTGAGCTATGTGGGGAAAAAAAACAGGATTGATCTAGGAGCTTGGACAAAATACAAAAATACAAGACATTTGAAATTTCCTCTTAGAGAAATAATAATAAATTAAAAAAAACACCCACACACCTGCTCATTTATGCACTTATCCAATCAGCCAATCATGTGACCACAGCATGGTGTATAAATTGATGCTGATACAAGTCACAAGCTTCAGTTAATGATCACATCAAACATAAGAAAATGTGTGCTCTGTGTCTTTAACCATGGCATGGTTGTTGGTGCCAGATGGGCTGATTTGAGAAACCGTTGATCTCCTGAGAAAAATAACAAAAAGCATTGACTGAGTGACAGTTTTGTGGGTGGAAATGTCTTGTTGGTAAGAGATCAGAGGAAAATGGCCAGATTGGTTCCACCTGCCAGGAAGGATAAAGTAACTCATATAATCACTCTTTACAATTGTGGTGAGTAGAAAAGCATAAAATATTGAACCTTGCAGTGAATGGACCACATTGGGTTGTTCTCGTGTCAGCCAAAACAGGAATCTGATCTACACAACTAGACAAATGAAGATTAGGAAGAAAAAAATCACCTGGTCTTTTTACAGGCTTCAACTGTCCAGTTTCCCCTAAGCCTTTTCTTAGCTGACAGGAGAGGAACCTGATGTGGTCTTCTGCTGTTGTAGCCCATCCACCTCAAGGTTTTCTGCTCACTATGGTTGTAAAGAGTGCTTATTTGAGCTATTTTATCCTTCCTGACAGCTCAAACCACCAGTTTGGTCATTCTCCTCTGATCTCTTCAACAAGGTTTCAGCCTGCAAATCACAGAACGTTTTTTTGTTTTTCACACTATTCATCATTCCGTTGTGTTTGAAAATCTCATGAGATCAGGAGTTTCTGAAATACAAACCAGCCCATTTGGCACCAACAACCATACCACAATTAAAGTCACCCAGATCACATTATCCTCCTTCTGATGTTTGATGTTAAAATGAACTGAAGAGCTTGATCTATAGCTGCATGATTTTATGTATTGTGGTGCTGATATAATTGGCTGATTGGATAACTGCATAAATGAGCAGGTGTACACATGTTCCTATTAAATTGGAGTGTATATAGAGTATACATAGAGTACAATAAAATAGAATAGAATTCCTTTATTGTTATTGTACACAGTACAAAGGTGTCGGGCAGAAAACATAAGATGAATACAATAGAATAAGTTCCATAAAATAGATTTTAAAAAAAAAAAGAAAGAAAAAAAAAGAATATTTTAATGGTGAAGTAAGTTCCTATTCTTACACAAAACTTTTTTCAAGTTTTGTGCGCATTTACCTAATTGTAATAACGGTGTTATAGTAAATAATTAAGGTTTATTGAGCTACATCTTCGTCGGATGCTATTGAATGCAGACGGCTCGGAGGAGTGGCCTCGGGTGTGGGGGCGTGGTTTGCGTGAATGGGGGAGGGGTTTTGCGCCTGCTGTCAGCAGCACCTCTTTGTTTGAGATCTGCGCCTCTAACGGTGGAACAGAAGAGCCCTGGAAATCTGCGTGCTTTCTCTCTCTCTCTCTCCTCATCGCCGGTAATAGGGACGGCATCCGAGCGTGTTCTCGCTGTCAGGAAACGTTTATGTATGTGTGTGTGTGAGAGTGTGTGTACAGGTAATATCTTTGAGGTGAGTTATTGGTGAAGAGAAGCGTCCAGGCGTCGCGCAGCTTGAAGCACCGGCGCACCTGCGCTTTAACGCCTTTTACCGGCGTTTAACGGCGGCGCTTCAGCGACGTTCCGACAGACTGCCAGCTGGAAACTGCGAGATTTCTGCAAGAGGCAAGAAACTTCCTTCGTTTAGAACAGCATTGCTGATTGCATTCATGAAAACACACAATCAACCTCCAGCTGCACGCATATGCATGCTACGCCTTATATTCTTCTTAGGCACCGACTTTAAAAATAGTTAAAATGATTTGAACTGGAGTTGAGAAAAATCCTTATCTGCGTCTGTTTGTGTTGTGATTTATGCAAATGTAGCTATAACCTGTGATGTGTGCAAATTAACATGAAATCCAGATTGTCATTGCATTCTGTGTGTATGGACAGAAGAGATGTTGTTTTTTATTTTTTGTTTTTTTTCCCATCAGCTCTAATTTTATGCATCTTCTTATTTGCTTTCTTTGCATGTTTGCATGTTGTGGCTCACGTGCATAGCATGTGGGTTAATGGTAATGTTTGGACACTGCTTGGTTAACAGCAGGAAACTCCATCTGAGGTCTTCCAAAGTCTCTGCCCCTCAGTTACTGCTGTATTTGCTCTAGATGAAAATGTGTGTGCACATGTGTGTGTGTGTGTGTGTGTGTTTGGTATTAGACTGACCTCAAGCTCTATCTGTTTGCCATAATGAATTGAATGTCTCAAATTTGGAAGTCATTGTTCCTGGAAAGATGCAGCTCGTGTCCCAGGAGTTGCACTTTCATTCTTAAAAAGGGACCACAAAGGCTTTCTCAGTAAATCTCGTCACTCGTCACTCTGCTGCACTGCTCGTGTGTGTGTGTGTGTGTGTGTGTGTGTGTGTGTGTTAATATAGTGCAATATTGCACTGGCTACAGTAAACACCTTTTACACGAGTATCGATCCACTCATGCATGGCCTCCCCCCACCCCTCCTCACTCCAGCAGACAGAAGGAAGATGTCTGTGCTGGCAAATCTCAGTAAGTGCCCTCGACAGGCAGCTGTGTTGAGAGCAGGCGCTAGGCTCGACTCTCTCCTCCAGTGGCAGCTGCTGTGAAGTTGAGAGAGATCGAAAAACTCCCCGGCAGCTGCAGTATGCATTATTTATGCCGACACCTCGTCACCGACATACCAGGCATGAAAAGCTTCACCGATTCTACAACCGTGGCAAAATGATAATCCCAGTGTTATGACATCATATTGTATAGTGTGTATACAAATGTAATGTCCCAAAGGACTTACATTTATGTGATTATTTATGGCAACATTAAAAGTGTTTCAAAAAGTGATGTGCACAAGTAGTCAGTTAATCACTTCATGGATTAGTGACATATGATTTGAAATTTGCAAATGTGCAAAACCAATTAAAAAAAACCCAGAAAACCCAAGGCATAGTACTGCTTCTCGTCCACTTTACTGGAAAGACAAGACACATCAAGGCAGACGTAACAGTGAGAGATCCAAATGGACCCGGGGTGCCAATACTTTAAACTTTAGTCAAAATAGAGAGAATGGTGAGGCTCTTAGCACTTAGGTTGACCATATTTATGCATACCTGCCATATAAATATCAAATTGTATTCTATAGTTCACTACATACTCCTACAAAGCCTTTGTATTATACCCTATGTAGTGAGCACATATAGTAAATCCTCACAAATAAAAGATTTCTGTGTGAAAATGAGTTAAGAAATGTATAACCAAGCTGAAGATTAGTGACAAAAATGAACCAGAAGCATATAATAATTATGATATTGCCTTCTCATGATTGGCTTTGCTTAAGAAACAGCAATTTTCACCTTCTGTAATTTATGTGATATGAATGCAAAGTGTCGTGTTATTGCTAATGTTTGTTCTGTGGCAGAACTAACGGCTAATTGCTATTCTAAATCTTTTTTATACTAAATTGATTCAATCAAGCACTTTCTTAAAAGAGAAATTTTCTGCTTCGGTTGTATCGTGAAGCACACACATGGGTCTTAGTGTTTTCTTTTTTAATATTGATTAACAATGACCAATCAACAGTGAGATTTTCTCAGTGTGTTAAAAGCACGGGTTGGTACTGAAGGGTAAAGGAATGGTTGTTATAGTCGGTGTGAGTTCATCATTTTAGCATTTCTCATTGGAATCTTTTTTCAGTTCAAGGCCATAATTACAGTAAGACTGGAAATGGATACGATGAGTAGAGCACCTCGTTCAGGACATGGTCGAGGCGATCAGTTTTGTTTAGTGGTCAGATGTGGTTATGATTGTTTCTGGACAGCTTTCTCTGTTGATGTTGATTTTAGTCGACAGGTCTTCTTGTAACGTTTGTTGTGCAAGTAGTTCCTATGGTTTTTGGCATTAGAATAGAAAAGTGTTTGTTTATACATAAGCTTCATGAAGAACTCCTGATAAACCCCAGTCATAAGAATGCAACTGAAATATTGGTAATATATGTCTTTAGTGGTATAGTGATTTAGTGACATAACAATGCTAACCTGATGGAAATAGAAAGTGTAAGGCAGTTTTACAATGGAGTTTGTTTTAATCAGACGGAAAGTCTCTCCCTGCATCCCTCCTCAGATTGAGTGCTGGCCATGCTGCTTGATATGGTCAGAGGTGAGGGTCAGGTTTAGGAGAGCTTGCTGTTTTAATGGATCTCGCACCTCTTTGTTCCTCCTCAGTGCATCGTCCAGCAGCAAACCTACAGCTGCGAGCTTCTTTGTCCTCCTCAATGGACTCAAGGGTCTACCCAGAATGCATCACCTCACACCGTCGAAGCCTTTCGTCTGCCAGAATATCCACTTAACGCCAATCAGCCTTTCACATTCGCATGTACAAAGGAGTGCTCGGACCAATTAATGTCCATTTTCAAGAAAGGCAAGAGGCCTTGGTGTGTGGCCGTGATCCAAATTTCCCTCATAAGCGTGTTTGACGTTGCTTTTCTTTGTGTGAAGGATAATACAACGCAGATGAAACAGCCCGTGGCCGGTGTCGAGGCTTTATTTGTGCACATCCCATTCCAACAGCACTTTTTCTATTCAGGGTTTTTACAAAGCATGCCTATAAGATTTTAACTGAATAAACACTCTGAATCCGTTGTTTTTGGTTTTGTGTAACTGCATTAGTTGGCCAGAGAAATAAGCTTTGCACTATTGATTGCTCGATACTGCTGACCAGCTCGAAGCTCATGTTTCTGCAGGGTAGGACAGACAGATGGACAGATGAACAGACAGATGGGGGGAAAAAAGGTAAACACACAATGTGCTGTGAAGCAATTCAGTGCCTCTTTTCCCCCCTAGCCCCACTTTCAGCAAAACAATTACATCCAGGCATGTTAACATACACACACACACACACACACACACATACACACACTTGCAGAGACACACACACACACACACACAAGCACCAGGAAGGTGGCCAAGTAGACTGCTCAAGGTTCTTAGTGACATGCATGCATATTTAATTGCGTCTAGATGTGTGGAGGTTCACAGGAGGGTCTCTGGCTCCTTGCCAGTCACATAGTAGCTTGGTATCAGATCAGAAGCCTTTTCCTCCTCGATTCAGTGAAGGAGAAACAGGAGAAAGAGAAAAATAGAGAGAGATAAGCTCCAGACTGACCTTATGGGTGACATTAAAGGTGATGATCCTCAGGAGTCACTGGACTGGAGATAGAAGATGCCAGAAAGGAGGACTAAAGTCAACCCAAAGCTGTGCTGGAATAGATTTTGCGTGGTTATTGTTCACTACAAAGCAGCTAGATTATATATTTTATTTTAGTGACATAGCTAGTTATTATTATGATTATTATGATGAATCAGATTCTACCTTGAAAATGCAGATCTAAATCATCCTTCAGCATATAAAAATGTATTTAATCTAGATTTTATGAGATTACCATTATGGTCAAGACACTAACTTATTATGAACATATTTTTAAAGGTGAGATCAAGGATTGCTTAACAAGGAATCAAGCAAAAGCAATATATATTTCAACCAATATAAGTCAGACAAGGTTTGTCCAATAACCAACATTTATGGACATCTCAGCCTGTTCAAAAGATGTGGCTAAATTAGTCTAGCACTGTTTTGTTTCGGTCTTTGGTTTCTCGCTATGAGGGAGTAGTTAATGGTTCTACTTAACCTTTCCATGGGGGAGGTGTTTATTTTCTTGCTATGAATATAGTGCCGTCATCTTAGATTTTATACAAAAAGAACAAAAGGGAATAAAAAAAAACCAGTCGAGAGAGCTGGTATTTATAGGTACTAAAACCTCCCTTTTACAATTGTAAAAAAAAAAACCCCTCTAGCGATGTTCTTTATATATTTTTTTTTCGAAACCAACAGTGTAAAAGGAAATGACATACCATATTTTTAAACCCATTTTAAGTTACTCTATTTAAATAGAGCTTTTAAATCATTTCATAACCAGTAATGTAAAAGCTAGTAATGGATTCACCTTTCCTGTCACATTACCATTGTTACATGATTGCCTGAAATCTCTACAGAGAAGTCGTTGAGTCAGGTTTGTCATTTTAACTCTAATAGTATAGCGCCCAGTCATGCTCAATTCCCAGAAGTTACGCAGTTTCATGGGTTTCCTAATGCAGGTAGTGCTGGTGTTCACTCTATGTCAGCTCATGTTTATTTGACACTAACATTATATAAAATGCCTTAAACAAACTGTAATGTTAATTAGCTAGCTAGTTTTACATTTAGCGCTGGCTTCACTACTTCATTACCTTTGCAATTATTGATGTGTAGAAATGGATATCTGAAGAGATTTTATGAAGAAACCTCAGAAGCGTAGACTGTATCGCTCAGAACCAGCTGTGACTCAGCCAGAAATTGTTGTGCTTACACTAATTATACCTGAAGCTAAACAGAACCATACTGTGGAACTAGCCAATTAGAATGAGTTACCCTTAACTATCCAAGAAATCTTTGAGGAACCCTTGTCAGCGTCTAGAGAAGATTTGTGTGTTGTTAAAAAGATAGTCTTTGTTTTTTCAACAATCGTATTTTCGGAATTTTGATGTGCAAGTTGTGCATCGTTTCTTTTCTTCTTCACATCTGCAATACATATTCGATAGTAAATTATATTCTTCGAAAAAAGTTCTCTTATGGGTTCTTTAATTTTCTCTCTGGTGGAAGTTCTAGGTAGTGGATCAGGACTTTATCCCAGGAACATTGGGTCCATCACTAGTCTAGTCTATCATAAGGAACCATGCACACACACATTCACACCTGGTGGCAATGTAGCATCTCCAGTCCATCTAATCATGTGCAGTCCGACATGCTAATGCATGTTTTTCAGAGGTGGGAGGAAACCGGAGAACTCGGACTAAACCCACATAGACATGGGGAGAACTTGTGAAACTCCACAGTAACCAGAGCTTATGATCAAAACAGTGATCATGGAGCTGTGAAGCAGTAATGCTACATGCTGCACAACATTACGAATGTAAGATACCTGCCTATTTTCCTCCCTGAATGTGTTTAGGCTGAACAATGAACATGTAGTTACGGCAATTAATCCATTTATAGCACCTCACTGCTTGATGACAAGGGTGGAATTATTAGTCTGTTTCTTTAGACATGAATGTGGTTTGATTTGAATGAGAAGTGGTTTGATTGGGTAATTGTGGAAGAGTACATTTTCTTTTTCCTCCAAAACCAGGTGTACCAAAGATTTAATTCATGTTAACAGGCTTGATTGTGTATAATTTGTTTGTATTATACTAAAAGTGAGATTTCTTGGTCTTGAACCAGGGATTTTCAACAGCATGAATCACTTTAAGACCAATTAGTATTTCAAATATATCTCATGACATGCCATAAATTAAAAAAAAAAGTATTTTAAGTCTGTGAGAGTGCTTTCCATGGCAAGGTCGGTACATCTGGGGTTTCATATGAAACATTTAAGATTAAGTAGTTAAAGGAGACTAATATCAATTAATGGTAATTCGTTGAAATTATGGAACTTGCATTTTAAGAATGGTCTTAAAAAAGGTACTCTACTGGTACAACAATGTAAGGGAAAGATGGAGTGGTTGAAGGTGGTAAAAACTCACGTTAAACTTAAAGTTGAACACAGATGGGCAACATCACACAAGGATAAGATAATAACAAAAAACCAAAAAAAACATTAAACATGGCTTGGCCTTAAAGTGTGAATAAATGCATGATAGGAATTAGAAATTTTGAGCAGAACCACCAAGGCACGTCAGGATAAGTAAGCTAATATTATGACAGAGCAGCGACATAGCAGATGCTTGTCAAACTGGGTAACAGTTCATGCCCTGAGGGGGCATTTGTGACCATACAGCAAGTCCTCCCTCAAGGTACAGAAATACTTCATTTACAAATACATAGCTTAACAATGTCTGTACATTTATATTCAGCGAAGAAAAAGCCATCAAATTCACACATCCACAGGTTTAACAAAAAGGTACACTCTATGGCCAAAAGTTTGTGGACACCTTATCACCACACCCATATATGCTTGTTGAACATCTAATTCCAGATTTAGTTCCATTTTTGCTATTATAACAACCTGTACTCTTCTGAGAAGGCTTTCCTCTAGATTTTGGACCGTGACTCTGGGGATTTGTGTTCATTTAGCTTCAAGAGTTTTAGTGAGCTAAGGAACTGATGTTGGGCGAGGAGGCCTGGCATGTACTCAGCATTCCAGTACATCCCAAAGGTGAACAGTGGGGTTGAGGTTAGGGCTCTGTGCAGGCCATTTGAGTTCTCTCACACCAGTCTTCGCAAACTATGTCTTCATCGAACTCATTTTGTGCATGGGGCATTGTCATGCTGGATCAGGTTTGGGGTCAACCCCTTAGTTCCAGTAAAGTGAACTTCTAATACTATAGCTTTCAAAGACATCTTATACAATTATGTGGCAACAATTTATGGGAAGCCTTTATATGGATGAAATGGTCAGGCGTCCAATAAACTTTGGCCATATAGTGTATAAAAGCACCACAAAACCTCCCATTTTAGTATCTTTTTTTCTGAGGATGCAACTAGATTAAGAACATCCTGCTGCTGGTTAGAGACACCTGAGCACCGCATGACTTAAAATGTGCAAGTTGTGGCTGAAATTTTTGAAGTTCTTTTCTTCATCCCCAGTTTTTTCCACATCCAATTCTTCATGCTTGTAAAATGTTTCTGCGTTTCCAGTGTTACCACTTCATCTCTATCATGGAGGCATTCAGCACCGGACAGCTCCCAAGTTCCTGCCCTGGAGCACATGCTTTCCATTTGGTGCTGTCTGATTATAACGCACATGCATTATAGTGTAGACATGGCGTAATACATAGTGGAATAAAGCTCGTGTCATTTATATAGCTCAGCATGGATGCGAGGGCACAAGCGTTTATTTATATCCATCCCGGCTTCTCTTCTCATGCTAAGGTAATCAGAAGAGCATTATGCCTGACATTGCGTATACAAATGAGCTCATGGCACCTAATCAATCCTGCACGTCACATCGAATCGTGATTAGTGCTCGGGGAATTTATTTTTCTTTCCAAAGTAGAGATAAGTGAGTGCCAGCAAATCAAAGCTGACTGCTGGTGAGGAGGCCACCTTGTGTGTGTGTGTGTGCTGAGTATGTATTTGCGCAGCAAGGAATAGGTCACTTATTCCACTTGCATATGTTTCCAGAAATTGGCCAACATCCTCCGGGGCACATGTTTACTTTCTCATCCGTTTCTTCTCCCTAGATGACTGCTGTACGTTTTATGGCATTCTGCCTAAGGGTTAACTCTCTGAGCCAATCACTAGAGATCTCGATAGAGAAATTGGAAATGAGTTCCATCAAAGCAAAACTGAGTGTTGATGTGTGTATTTACATAGATCTAAGTAGGTATTTGCTCTGCTGGGGATACTGTATGTCATTTGTCCTTGTTTGCCTTTCCAAGAATTAGTCATGGTCCCCCTCTCTGCGCTCCCTCTCCTCCCCCTCCCCCTCATCTGTTTTGTCTCTGCGGGCGACTCACAGGCCGATCCATCAGCTCTGCATTCTGCAGGAGGGCCGCCTCCCTGAGCCAATCACCAGAGGCGGTGTTATAACCAATAAGAAAAAAAAAATCAGCTCAAACAAAGGCTTGAGTCTGTTCCTTTGTCTTTGGCCAGGCTCCATCATCCATTTTGTGTTGCTGACAGCCTGAGGCTGAAGTGGTAACAGCTTTACAGCTCCATCATAGAAGAATATGGATGAGATCTGTACCGCATTTCATATAAGGAAACACATGCATAATTTAATGTTAATAAAACATTTTTATGGCAGTCTTAGAAGTATGAATGAGTTCAGTCTAAAATAGTTTCTTTTGAATTCAGGTTTTAAAAATATTCAAGCGGGATCAAATTTGGACCCTTATATATAAATGATGGTAGAAATGTAAGGAGCGAAAAACCCATCTGGGAGCAAACGAGCTTGGGAGACAACTCAGACTGAAGTTCAGTACCGCATAGTTGTAAGAAAACCTTGTATTTCCAAAATGGCAACTTTGCAGGCGGTTAACATGACGGAACTTAAAGCTACACTATGAAGGACTTGGGGGGATTTATTAGCAGAAGTGGAATATAGTATGCATAAGTATATTTTCATTAGTGGACAAATACATGTAATTACAAATCATTGTTTCTGTAAGCTTAGAATAAGCTATTTAAATCTACATAGGGTGCGGGTCCACGTCTAATGGATGCGTCTTATAGTATGTATATAATCATTCATTGGTGTTGCTGATGTTTCCCAAGTAATGACTTCCATTACACTGCTATAACACACCAAAGTGCAGACTACAGAAACACTGCTACAGAGCTGCTGTGTAAATACCACTTTCTGTTCTGTTGGTGTTGTTCATATTACGCAGACCGATGTAATAAAATAAAATTACACCTTTTGAAGGGTTTCCACTTTTTCCTTTTTTTTTGAGCAGCCAAAGGCCAGAGTTTTTGACCAGCCAAAGGCCTGAATTTAAAACATTAAAAGGTTAGATTTTCGAAATACTACATCGGCTCATTAGTGTAAAACACATTAACAAACCAAAATCACAACAGCAAATTTGGAAATAAAGCAGCAAAAATGGAAACACAACAGCAAATTCGGAAACATACTATCAAATTTAGAAATATAACAGCAAATTCGGAAACATACTATCAAATTTAGAAATATAACAGCAAATTTGGAAACATACTATCAAATTTGGAAACATAACAGCAAATTCGGAAACATACTAATCAAATTTAGAAATATAACAGCAAATTCGGAAACATACTATCAAATTTAGAAACATAACAGAAAATTTGGAAACATACTATCAAATTTAGAAACATAACAGCAAATTCGGAAACATACTATCAAATTTAGAAACATAACAGCAAATTCGGAAACATACTATCAAATTTAGAAATATAACAGCAAATTTGGAAACATACTATCAAATTTAGAAATATAACAGCAAATTTGGAAACATACTATCAAATTTAGAAACATAACAGCAAATTTGGACATACTATCAAATTTAGAAATTTAACAGCAAATTTGGAAACACAAGCAAATTTGGATTTCATTGATTTGACTTATTACAAAGAAAATGAACTTCACTTTATGTAATTAGCTCCCAAAATAAACCTAATAAACAAGCAAAAACTTTCGTTTAAGTTTTGTGACTGTGTTTTCATGTTTGCTATTGTGTTTTTTTTATTTGTTGTTGCATTTTTGGTTTGTTAATGTGTCTTGCACTTGCCGTGCTCTGTAAAAAACTAACCAGTTGGTATACAATTATTTAAGAAGACACGGTACATACCATAATGCAGAGTTTCAAAACAATGTCATCTGTCATTTTATAAACTGGCACGACTGTCTGTTATTTATAAGCAGTATTGAAGTCAGTTTCATGCATTTTACAACATCTAATGTTTTAAGTAGTGACAGCAAAATGATGACTATCCTGCATTCCTTCATCACTGTCTCTGTCAGTGACAATGTGATTTTTTCTTTTTCGCCTCTTCACAAGAGACAGTCAGAGAAATTGGAGGGGAAAAAAATGGTGTTTTTACTGCTTCCTTGAAAAGCGCGTTCCAGGAAGGAAGTCAAATTATTTCTGCATGTGACATCAGCATGGGAATGACACTGAAAGATGGTTGTACTATCCATATATACATGCAGTATGACAAAATGTTTATATATTGTAACTGGGAATAAGAAGTTTGAACAGATTTCCTAGCTAATGCACCTTTTATTCCAAATTGTAGTTATGCCCCATTTCACTAGGTGCATTAATAATGAAATGTTCACCTGTTTCAAATGTTAAATATAAAGTTATAAGATTTTCATGTAAGACTGACATGTAGCTAAGTCTATTATTGGATCATTAATATCAGTAATTATTACAGATCTGTGATTAGCCGAGCCAGGGTAACATTGCTGATTAACCTTTGACCTCAGAGATGTGTTATGATTGGCCAGGATCAGGTATGTTTTGATTCAGGTTCAGATATTACCTAAATTTCCTATGGGCTGAATGAAGTGGAACATGTACATGTAATCAAAATACACAAATAAGACAACTCCAGGTTCAGGTTCTGGTGAAATGCATTTAACTTCCTACATTTGCCTTGAAGAAATTCAATAAATTTCATATTATATCCTTGTAGTGAAGTTTCCAGTTCCACAGCCATGACTATGGAAAAAAAAGACATTAAATAGAATAAGGGAAACTCAGCGAGAAACGTATTAATTAAAAGGAATTCATTTCCAAGGCTGAGTCCGCTGCACATTGCCATGCACAGTGCAGTCAGATTAATTGCTTATTATTTATTTATGTAGGATTCATTCATTTCGAATGATTTGAAGTGGTGCTTCAGCAGTGCAGAATTATGCAGAGTCACTCAGCAGCATTAGATTTCAGACTCAGCTAAAAGCTTTCTTAAGAAGAAGAATCCACCTTTGGAATTCTTTATTATTCCAAATCCTGTTCCATATGGAACATAAATACATAGAGCTTATTGTACTGCGCAGTTCATTTCACTGCACAATGCTCACTGTAAAAGAAAAAAAGGATATAGAGTGTTAATGCCACCTTGTTGAGGTGGTAACACACATAGACGTGTTAGCATATGCTTACACACTTATCTTCACAGTCTAAGGTGAGAAGAGAAATTCCTATGCGGGGAGAAAAAGTCGCTTGGATCAAATCTTCTTGGCAACCAGACCAGTGAAAACAGTGATGTTAAATATTTTGAATCCCCCATGGTTTCTGGGTGAACCAATTCATCTATAAAAGCAGAAGTAGAAATAGAATAAGTTAAAAATAAAATGTGTATCCTGCAATGACCTGTTCAGTCTCTAGCTCTGATTTGAAGAAGGAATTGTAAGGCGTCTAGCAGAGGTAGAACTGTCAGGAGGAGGAAGTGAATATTACAACTAAGAGGATGCGGTAATTATTCTGATTAGGAGTGTAACTGAATATGAATGCATGGATACAGTTCTGAACTTCAGTGATGTAGCTGAGCTGTCAGAGCCAGAACATGCTGACAGTGCTGCCATTTCTACCTCTGGGCTGCTTTTTCCCAGTTGAAAAAAAAAAAGAGGATTAGGCCACACCTACTTTGGTACAGATATTTGGATCACTAAACAGATACAGATATTATCTGTGGCAAAACAGCTTGGAGGCTATTATAAAGGGCGGGGTTATAATTATTATAATATTCCAGGTTCAGAAAGGAATATGCAATCTTTCAATTGACCTTTTTTCACTATTAATATCTTATCATGCACGATCCAACTATTTTACTTTGAAGCATCTATGAAACTGAAAACTAACTGCATTGCTGCTCTAAATTTCAATTTCTTTTTTTTCCCATTTTGTCCTGAGGGTATGCAAACTCTTGCCCTCAGTTGTAACACTATGCTTCCCGGGCCACTTCAGATCTGTTAAACCACTCACTCATCCCCAGGGTACTAATTAATTACTTACACTCACAGACTCTGCATTCGACCCTATGAGTGACTGGCATCATTAGATCAGCTAATGCAGGAGACTAGTGTTGGCAAACTGTTTGTGCAAAATGTCAACCTGTCCTTCAGCCTGTGGATCAGTGTAACTTAGGGCTGTGCTTCTCTCCCTATGAGCTGAATCGATGTGCATCTCAATGTGTAATCAGCAACCTGTGCAGTTTACATTTAAAACAGCCATTGATCCTGTACAATATGATTCAGTGGCGTTTCAGTGTTCTAGCAATGGACAGACAGGAATAAAGGTCATGCATCTTTTATAGCAACTGACAGATACAGAGGAATCCTTCGGTAGGACTGAGTGATGGACTGAGGATGCACTTTTTCAGGAGGACTGACTGACAATCAGACAGTCAGACAGACAGACAGACCATGCCTCTTTTACTAGATCTGACAGACAAATTGACCACACTCCATTTGACTTGACTTGGATTAACAGACACAGAGGCCATGCCTGCTTTCACTGGGACCAGTGGTTGATGAGGACACGCCTCCTTTTTCCTGAGAGTGATAGGCGCGGAGACCACACCTCCTTCACTACAAACCGGCCATTCCCACTTTCGCCTTCATCACAAGATCTCAGGGGCACAGAGACCAAACCTCTTTTGTTATGACTGACAGGCAGAGGCCACACCTCTTTCACTAGATCTAACAGGCGCTTAGGCCGTGTTTTCTTACACTGGAATTGACAGTTAATGAGGCCACGCTTCTTTCACTGTGACTGAAAGACCCAGTGGACATGTCTCCTTTAGGTGGATTGGCAGGCGTAGAGGCCACACCCACTTTCACTTGGAGAAATGGTTGCTGAAAGCTCGCCTCTTACACTAGATCCGAGAAGTACAGATGCCACATCTCTTTCTCTGTGCCTGAGTGACAAAGAGACCTCACTTCTTCTTTTGTGGGTGGCTGACACAGAGGCCATGCCTCCTGCTCTAGATCTGACACGTGCAAAGGCCACGCCTACTACATTTCTAAATAACAGGACTTTAGTAATAGAGAAGAGAAAGGTGTGTGATATTGAATTTTACTGAGATCCAGAGAAACGCCTGTATTGATTCTCTGATGCTATTTTCACACTGCTGCCACTCGTTGCATGCTTGTTAATATAAATATGGTTTATAAAGAGAATATTGATGCCACTGGATTCACAGCACATTTTCTTTTAAACCAGCAACAGTCGTGCTTGGCTCTATATTGTTTTTTATTCAATAACCATGAATAACATGTAAAATATTTATGGTAGATTGCTACAATGTCAGCAGATATTGTGTTCAAGTTGATTTATATTTCAACAGAAAGCAATAGAAATGCTCGATATGAGATAAAGCAGAATGAAGAAAAAACAGCTTCGTAGCCAGAAATACGAAGCAAGGGCAAAAGGCTTAAGTATTTTTAGATGAGAAAGGATGGAAATACAAATAGACATCCATGTTGGTTGTAAAAATAAAAATGCATGGAATAATAAAAGCCTGCCTTCTGTTATTGTCATCTGCCTCTCAAGGTTGCTGTGTGGCTCTGGTATGTGTGTGTATGTCTTTGTCAGTTGGAATCTAATGCTATATCAGGCACTACTGATTGGATGATGGTTAAACACACCGAAAGTGTGTCACAAGAAATAACTGAATGTGTGTGAAAGAGATGGGGGAAGGTGAAAACCAGCCTGGCCTGGTAAAAACTGATAGAAAAAGATGTCGTCGTTGGGATATTTCCCGATCTGGAACTAAATAATCTGTCTTTTATACCACAGATCTGTGGTTCCAGGTGTAATGCAATTCATGGGTTTATATTAATGCACTCATTCAAATACGTTATCGTTTCTTTGGAAACAGCTCATTCACATGGACTTGTATGGCAGATGCCAAATAATAAGCTTGAAGTTATTTAACAAGGAAACACAAATAATGGTTGATATGGTGATGCTTCTGTACTGAGACGTTTATTTACCCTTTATGAAAGGAGTCTCCAGTGTCGTTAACGTTTTCACCGAGTCTATAGGACACAGCGTTTTGCAGTTTCTCAGAAACATACAAGCTGTGTTTTTTTTTTTGTCTCAATAATTAACTTGTCTCACATATGTTCCACAACATTAAATGTAACTGCAAGCGGAACATTTGGTTCATTAATATATTTGAAATTGCAGAGCAGGGCCTGACCAATTTGGTGCCCCTTGCATTGCAGCCAGTTCCGCCACTGATCATTGTGTTCATACACTCACACAGAATCTGCTGTGCAGATTTATGCCATTGGGATTTCTTCATTTCAGAAAAGAAAAAAGAAAAAAAAAAGCCCAGAATTTGCTTGGGTGGGATTATAATATTTCAAAAGTGTATCTGAAGAGAGGAGTATATGTGACAACATATATACTATATATACACCATATTATTAAAAAAGCTGCTGATGGTAAAACCCACCAATAATAGCATATACGCCACATTATAGCCTGGAACATTTTAAACACAAACAGCAGGAGTAATTACACCTAGCATTCATGCACAAAACATGTATTCATTGAGCACTTGATGCATGCTGTTTGTTATCCATATAAGACTAATCAATAATGAAAAGCAAAGGCTTAGAAGTATTAATTACGAAAGGGAATGGAAAAGGAAAAGCAGTTTAATTGATGATTACAAGCAGGATTAATGTTGGCTAACTTGATTAAGATGTCAATAAGAATGTATGCATGGTCTCTTGAGGCAGACAGTGGATGGTTCGTGCAGCACACCTAAAAGGAAACGTGTATTTCTCAAGACAATGTTGAAGATTATTCACCAAGCACCTGAATAGTCTTGCCAACTTTCCCTTATGAATTTAAGGTGGGAGTAACTGACGTTAACTATTTATTAAGTTAGTAAATGTTAATATCGTCCACAGTAAGCTAATAACACTCTGCTCCAAGGGTAACTACTATGCAATAGATAACCTATTTATTCATCACATTAGCACTGTCCTTTTTCCATTTTTCCCTTTTCTTCTTTTTAGCTGCTGATAGTAAACATATCACGTTTCACGGTCAGTGTCACTCACTAGTTCAGATAACTCTCCAAATCCCCCACAATCAGGCAAGTCTATCTAAGAACTGCTTAGGCAGTTATGTTGTTGTGGGCTTTTTTTGGTAATATATCAAATTGTAATAAATTAGTAAAAAAAAAATGAGTTAAAAGTTTAGAATTTTTTTTCCTTTCATCATTTGGGACGCCCGTATGGACAGACGGCACCCCCAGCATTTGTCAGTTCCGTCTATGCACTGGATTGGCTCTGTAAAATTGTAACCATTGGCAAATTCTGGTGTTAGAAAGTAGAAAAATAATCAGCTTCGGGTTGTAAAAGTAACTCTACTTCCCATTGAACCGCATCACTGCATCACTGATTATTTTCCTATAACAGTGTGCTCTGTTGTGTTGTCTTCCTTAAATGTTGCAATAATTAAGAGATAAAGACATGCGTACTGCATCTGACTCGTGCTCAGGGCAACCTCCTCCATTATAAAACACTGAGAACACACCTGGTTGATATTGATTACTATATTGTATATATTGGCTGTAGTTGCAATCAATCAAACAATTAGACTATCTGACCAGCATTGATTCTTGACCTTTGACATGTCTCAACAGGACATTGTGTGAGATTAATGACCCACTGCAGCTAAAGAAATGGGTAAAGAGTCAGAGCGATACAGAGACCAAAGCCAGACAGTCTTTTGTGTAAATTTGGCTCTTTGGGTCTTTTTCTTTTGACATGAAAATGTATAGTTTTCTAAAGTCACAAAGCCTCAGAAGCACCCAGCTGACCTGCAGTGATACTCCAGTGTCTTGGACAAAAGTGGGGAGATTAAAAGGAATCAGAATGACCAAAGCTTTGTTGTATTAAACACTTAGATAACATTGTTGTGGCTCAGAGTGTGTGTCGTGGCGGTTGCTGTGTCTGCAGTAGGGACATTTTGACTCTCCCCGACGCTGCTGAATACAAAAAGCGACATGAAAAGCAGCTCCGAATGCAGGGATTATACTCGAGATGTGCTAGAAAGGAGTGTCTTGGTTTGACGTGTGTGAGCCTGTTTTTTTTGGGTAGGGGGGGTTTCGCTACAGTATGGAGGATTATGAGTGTGTGTGAGTTTCTTTTTCTTCATAGTGCTATTCTGTTTGCTTCATAGGCTAGTAGTCTAGTGGTGCCAACAGTTTTACTACATCTAAATATAAATTAATTGTTCTTGACACCTACTATACTATGATTCAAATAGATATATAGACATGATAGTACAATAAAGTCAACTGTACATCTCTCCAAATACACAGATGGATGAGAAAGTAAAGGAACATAAAGTCTTAATAATGTGTAGAGCGACCACGAGCTGCCAGAACAGCTTCAGTGCTCATTGGCATAGATTCAAGTCTCTGGAGTAGTACTGGAAGGAAGAACATCATCCTTTAAAAAGAAGGTGGTGGAAAGTGCTGTCGTATACCTTGGTCCAAAATGGCACGGATTATTAATTGTATTTAGCAGAGATGTGACGTCAAATATGGACTTAGCTTACTTTAACTGTGTAGATTATAATGTTACTAGCTAAAACATGGCTGTAATGTAGCTCAGTTCTATTTCTGTAGAGTAACTTAGCTTGGCTAGCTATTTTTATAGGGAGCTAGCATATAGGTCACCTTCATTTTTGTAGAGTATCGTTGCTTAGCTAATTACATGTTTTAGTCATTACACAACACATCCTATGCCTTTAATACAATGTCTGTGAGAGATCCTAGCAATGATGTATGAAGTAGGGGTCATGTGCAACTACACACCAGTAATTATCGAAAACTGAAACACTCATACCATCAGCAAGTGCTAAACTTCAAAGCAAGGTCAGCCATGTTAAAAAAGATTTAAATGTCAGCACTACTGATTTCTGATTTTGAACTTGATTAGCCTATGCTATGATTGCATGCTAGTTACATCATGGAAAGTGGAGTGAAGGAACACATTGCATTACAAGTGAGAATTTATTCTGATTTTTATATGATTGCATTTGGTGTCATGACTGTGGATGTGTGTGTGCTTTTGGACTGACAGATTAAACAGGCTAAGATATTCTTGAGCTCACCAGGACCTAATGGATAAGCAATGTTCTCATGCTAAGTTTATAAAAGGCCACACTATGAAGGATTAGTCATGCTTTAAACTCAAATTTGAAGTTTGAATGTGGCATTTAACATGCACACTGTAACTTGAATCTCTTTATATATCTGTGTGTTGACCTTTTCTGAAGCACCATCTGTCGTGTATATCTTTATATTGCTTTGAATGCACTCTCCATCTGTAGAGACAGTGGAAGTGGTAGAAAGAATTTCTCTTAATTTCAGACAAATGGACACCGTTTTTCTGCCACAAGTAAGATTTCTAACAATCTTTACAGTTCCGATCCTACTAAAACTGCCATTAGCAGGTTAAACGGTGTGGTGTTTAGCTCCTGCTCCACTGTCTGACACCTAAAAGGTTGTTTAGTCATAGGACCATCTGTTACTTTTGCAATGTAGATACAAACCTCAGTATCCAGAGTGAATGTGTTGTTTTTTTGTTTTTTTTTAAATCCCTCAGACCTTTCCTCCGCTCAGCACCAGAGATTACTATTACCTTCACACGGACACGTTGTACGATTCTTCATCAAGAGTTAGAGTAGAAACTCGATTATCCGGACTTCAGTTATCCGGATGTTCCCTTATCCAGACTCATATTTTGTGACCCAGCAACCAATTATGATTACTAGTTAGTATTGTCGCCAAATTTGTAATAAAATAAGTTGCTATTCTAGTGCTCAACTCTACCACGTCTGTCCGCACTTGTCACTTATCAATCGTAGAACAGCACACACACCCTGTTTTGCCTGATTTGCTTTCACGATTTACGCGATGTGATGAAATCTTTGATTAAAAATGTTGACGTTGTTGTAAAAATGATAAATCTGCAATTTAGCTGCTATGAAATGAAACAACTGTTTATGTCAAATGTTTTCGATAAAGTTTTCTATATTCATGTAAAAAATTTTATTTTATTACATATAGTATGTCATGGGGCGGCACGGTGGTGTGGTGGTTAGCACTGTTGCCTCACAGCAAGAAGGTCCTGGGTTCGATCCACGGGTCACCCAGGGTGCCTTTCTGTGTGGAGTTTGCATGTTCTC
>JAQMYM010000018.1:13137243-13152725 GCA_030014255.1 Parauchenoglanis ngamensis
ATGCGAGCGTGTGTGGCTGTTTGTCTGTGTTGGCCCTGTGGTGGACCGGCGACCTGCCCAGGGTGTACCCCGCCTCTCGCCCGAAGATGCTGGAATTGGCTCCAGCTTCCCCGCGACCCAGATTTATAAAGCGGTATAGATAATGGATGGATGGATAGTTACTCCATGATGAACATAAACTACCTGATAAGGTCATTCAAAGTTAGCGAATTGCGTTCAGAAGCTACTTATGTCAATATTTATATGGCGAAAGTTAACGCAGGAGTCAATTTTCAACATTCGTGTGCAGTTCAGACCTCAGAAGTTCTTGAGTCTGGGTTTTTCAATAGCATCTAGACCACTGCCTTTGCCTTACAGCCCTACAACAATCAAGGGATAGAAAATACGAAATATGAATAATGTTTCACAATAAGGAAGACAAAAAGAACTGCGCCATCACCCGTCGCTTCACTATATCAATTTGCTTCTCATTTGTATAAAATCAAAGCCCACTCAACTTTCTCATTGCTCATTCTGTTCGCTTCATAAGTCTTTTGAAATGAATAAGTTCCATCCATGCTGTCGTGTTGTGTTGTATTGTGTTGTGTTGTGTTGTGTTGTTGTGATGCTGCCAGTGGGAACTCCAGGTAATGAGTATCATTATTCTACAAACACTTTCTTCAGAACAACCAGAACGTTTTTGTATATTATGATGGTAAAACAGCTTATATAAGGAGCAAGTGTGTGATTCGAATGGATCTCTATAGAGTTTATCCTTGACTCATTCATACAAGTGGAAAAAATAGGCTCAGAGAACAAAGAAAATGGAGCGAGTGCATGTGATGGATGTGAGTCACTCGTCTCGTGGAGCTGCTATGGATTAAAATGTTGGCGCAAATGGAAGCATATCAACGAGACGTAGGCAATTTTTTTTGGTCAAATTGGGGTACTGTATGTTCACGTTGTGCATTGATGCTTGAAATTCAGTCCCAAATATGGCCACTAGAGCTTAACAAATCATGTGTCTAAGAAATCACAAGTTCACAATATGAAAGGAGTTTTCAAGATGAAACATACACATACATGTAAACATACACATACAGTGAGATGACATATTGTGCCTCATACAGTAACATTCTCTATATATAAAACTATATACGGTGCAGCAAATATAAAACAATATCTGTACACTGGACTGGAGAGGGTTTATTACCTAAATCCCCACCACCCATATTATTTACACCACTTCACATCACTATACTGCAAAATAATATCTGGACGGATTCCAAAGAACAGCAGCAGGAGGACGAAAAGGCTGAGCAGACTGACTGCGCGAAAAATCTGAGACTGGAAAGTAAAAATAATATCGAAATTGGAAAATGAGTCCAGAGGATGATACTGGGCAATAAAGTGCTGATGTGAAGAGAGGTGGTGATGATGGGGTTGTTGGTAACACTGCCTCTGAGGTGACCAAAGATGCTGAATTCTTTTCATCAGGTAAAAAATGTGGACACTTTTGTCCAGATTGAATTATTCTTTCAGGTTAAATTATGCAATTTGTTTTCTTTCTGATGCAAATTTAAATTTCTAAAAAAAAAAAAAAAAAAAAAAACCATTTGAATCGATAATGTCTGTGTTTGGATTCTCTATCCGTCTCTGTCTACATCCTAGTATTTAGTGTTAATAGTGTTAATGTTAATAATCTTTTTTTTTTGTGTCTGTTGCCTAAATTCAACTCATGTCTTTTGCCTTGATCAACTCATGGGTTGAAACAAGCAACTTTGTGCTGTTAAATAGTCTAATTACAGGTCTTCATCTTCGTCCTTCTTTCATGGCAGGTCTGAGTGAAGCAGAGACTCTCGTTACTGTGCGCAAAGTAACGCACCTCGCAGTGAAAGAGCCTCTCGCAGGCTCCGCCCTCCTTCCTTGTGTCCACACCCTGCACCACCAAGATGGGACGGCGCGTGTACGATGGACCCGGCTTCAGGGTGACACAGAGATTACCGTTCTCGACCTCGAGAATGGGGAAGTTCGTGTACAGCGAGCGTACGAAGGTCGGATCGGTCTGCCGGGGTACCGCTCAAACAGGCTGAACGTCTCGCTCGCTGTCTCCCAGCTCCGCACCAACGACTCTGGGACCTTTCTCTGCCATGTGACCCTGGGGGACACTTACGAGCAGGACACTGTCACGCTGGAGGTTACAGGTGAGATAAAACACTAAAAAACGGTGGCGTGTCTGGGTCCGGTAACAAGACCGATTCGTTATTAAAGTGTGTCAGGTGTCTAAAAACTCAAAAACTAAAGTTTTGCCAGTTTTAGGTAAAACCTCTTATTAAATGTAGTAATCAGCAGGCTAAAAAAACATTTTTAGCCTCAAGTGTTTGATTGTTTCAGAGGCATCTGTGGGGTCTGTGGTAGCTCAGTGGTTAAGACATTGGACTAGTGGTCGGAAGGTCGGAAGTTCAAATCCCAGCACTAGAGCCAAGCTGCTACTGCTGGGCCCTTGAGCAAGGCTCAATCAAGGATCCTTAACCTTCACTGCTCACATGTATAAATGTAAGTCGCTCTGGATAAGGGCGTCTGCCAAATGACATAAATGTAAATGTAGGCACTTCTCTCAAACAGCTGTTCTCCTGGACGAGAATGGTGAAAATCCAAAACTACCAGTTTTTAGCATCAACAGCTTGTAGATCGTGCAGGTCAACATCATGAATAATGAAACATAGGCAAATCACATCCAAACTCAAGCTTTGGAAGCAACACTTAGTGGACTTGGTGTTTTGAATTGGCTACCGCAGACAGTGTTGGATGCTGCTATCAGCAAAGAACAGGAAAGAACATCTCCAGTGGCTACAGGAGTTGATGAATCCATGTTCCTTCTGTGTCGTGATGATGGAAAGATCCAGAGCCGTACAGGCACGACCTCATCTCTTCATTTCTATGTGGTATTGGTTGGTATACATTACCAATGCTACTAGCTAGTGCGATCCATCTATTTATGTACACAGGATAAGTTTGCGTTTGCTCATACTTGGTTGGTTTTCCTCTCAGACCATTCAGATTCTTAACATGGAAGAAACAGGACAGGACAGGAAAGGAAAAGGGGAAAGAGAGAGACCTCCAGAGACACTGACTGACTGTTATCTTTCACCCAAGGGTTGAAATCACCAATGAATTGACCCTTTTCTGAATTTCTAAAGAAGGAGGAGGGGGAGCTCTGGGAAGCATGATACAGCATAGGGAATGGGAATGTGGACCAGCACTGCAAAAACAAATAAGATCCTCAAATCTTATCATTAATAATACTGTGATTTTTTTTTTCTTTTTTCTTTTCAGTAAAAAAAAAATGTACATGTGGCTTAAAGTATAAGCTGACCAAACATTCATCTGCTACACTTTCAGTTATTGTTCATAATTTTCTCCATTAGAAATTCAGCCCTCGAGATAAGCAATCTGTCCCAATACGATGTCTGCCGTATGAAAAAAATATTTTGTGGGATGATATTATTAGTTAATTTAATATTGGCTTCAAATGCAGTTCTGTTTGTGTGTGTGTGTGTGTGTTTCAATGTGACTTATTTTGATTACATCAAATATCAGATAGTGGCACTGGACTTAAAATTGCTTCTATATCCTACAACAAATATAGGCTTAAGTTGCAGGTCAGAATTGTGTGTGACTGAGATGAGCCCCTGTTTTCGGCAAACTTTTGCGTTCCATGTGAGTTCAGAATACAGATGTAGTCACTGCTACTCTGAATAGACAGCCTTTTTGACTTCTATTACTGAAGAATGATATAATCTTCAGTTTTTCATACGTAATAGCCTGTATGGCTCAGGCTTTTGGACCCTGCTGTAAAAGAAGAATATTTGCACACAGCAACATGGTAAATGAGTATTACGAACAGTCCTGGTTAAAGTGTCGGAGTATTATGTTTACGAGTTAATATTTATCAGACAAGCTTATTAGGTTTAAATCAGAAGGGAAGTGTTTTCATCTCCGATTTTCCGTATAAGTCTTAATCAGGGGAATGAGCGCTGGGCTCCCTGTGGACTGTTTGATTCACCATTAGCAGCTTTTGAACCTTCATTTAATCCAAGGCGAAGTTTATAATAATGGACTCAGGAACTCGTATCCTCTGTCTCCTTTAGAAAACACATAATCAAACAATGCTAACGGTGCAGTCGGAATGACGTACAATCCAATATCATAGCAATTATTATAAACAGCACTGTCAATTCAGCCAACCTGTTATAATGTGATTAAATATGACTTCTTACTCCAGCCGTCCTTACTAAGAACTCTGACCGATGTTAACTAGCTATCTGCCAGGAGCTGCCTGCGTGGGCCATCAATTACGAAACTCCAGAGAAACAGGAGTCGATAAGCGACCCCAAAGGTCTGTCTTTAATTTAGGATGCTGAAGTGTGCCAGGGAGATGCAGCCTCATTAATGTGAGACCTCAAAGCTGTGGTGAATTAATTGCCTACTAATCATGATCGATTTATTCTGTCAATATAATATAGCTTCATTTTTTTTCCGTCAGTGCTCGGTTCAGAAAAGCTTTATTCTCATTTTCATACAAGTTTGTCATTAATTGGTTCATTTCCCATTCCTGTTTAATTAGAATCATTTGATTACTTATAACGTTGCGACGTTTGGTAACAAAATGCAGGAAGCCTTATCAATCAAACAGCTGATGAATCATCTGAAATACTGTATAGGAGAGGATAAAATATCGTGTGGTATTTTTCGGTTTGCTAACATTATTAGAAATGCCAAGTACTTTATTACTTCTTCGACTGTGTGTGCGTGTGTGCGTATGATGGATGTGTTTAGGGGTTGTGTTTCATTACCGTGCGCTGGCCGGGCCCTACTCCCTGTCGTTTGTGGACGCTGTGCATGCATGTGAGCAGAACTCGGCTCAGATTGCGTCTGCGGAACAACTCTGGGCTGCTTTCCACTCAGGCCTGGACGAGTGCTCGGCCGGCTGGCTCAGCGATCAGACTGTCAGGTTAGCCACGCTTAAACCTTCTCTATGTGTGCGATCTGTGTTCTGATGATTCATATTAAAGCAAAGCCTAACGACTTTTTAAAAACGCTACCAACTTATGATGAGTTCTCGCATATGAAAGCGACCAGGTTCACGGCTTCTAGCGTCAGTGTGCCAACTGATTTGGCTTGACTTGTAATAGAAGTAAATTGGACCAAGATTCAATTCATACTTCTGCACAGAAAAGTTCAGAAACTCCAGCCAACTGTCTTGGCTCCCGAGGTTCGAAAGAGGAAGTGAACAATAACCTTTAACACTTTAACTCTTTTATTCACTACAAAGCCAAGGGCATCTCTTTTGATATCAGCAGCACATTTGAATTTAGGCTCTCCGTGTACTGCTTAGTCTTAAAGCATATTATTCAGTAAGAATTATGAATTATTTAGTATATACAGTGGAAGTAATAATAACCATTCAAGAGTGAGGAACGCAAACCTGGATTGTATGAGAAGAAATTGCTGGAACTATACTTGACTTTTATATTAGAAAAGCTTTACGAACCCTATCAAAGGCGTCCCGATATGAGGAATTAAAGCACACATCAGAAACCAGTATTTCTACAAACAATATAAACACTATTGATGGAGATAGACAATACAGGCACCCTTTCTATCCCTGACGGTCGTCTTCATGGCAGGTGTGCATTGATTTTTGCATCATCGTCTTATCGTTTGCATGACATTTGCAACTTAGAGCCACTATTATTTGCACTCAAGCCATTTTGAACTGTGCGATTCGTGAGCATTTGACGTGTGGCCGTACGCGCCGCCGCTCTCCTCTCCTGAGCCCAGGCAGCCGTACAGGATCCTCCATTAATGGATCAAAGCAATTATTCATTAATGACACCGATGTTCGGCGCTGCGTCGTTTGCATAATAATACAGGGGAATGCATCCTGGGGAATGCTGGGAGGATTTCACGCTTAGCTCAGCTCTTTACAGGTACCCGATTCAGAAACCAGAGCTGGGCTGCTACGGACACAGCGAGAACGTGCGAGGGGTGAGGAATTATGGGAAGCGAGACGCCTCTGAGCTGTTTGACGTGTACTGCTTCGCCAGCACCATGCAAGGTGAAATGAAGCTGTATGATGATGTTTAATCCTCTTATTACACGGTTGTTTACTGTGTTAGCAGTAATCTGGATTCTGAGACTAAATGTATTTTAGCCTTAAGGAAGATTCCACGAATGTATGACAATATCTTTATTGTCATTCTGCAAAACAGGCTACAAAATGCAGCAGCATAATAAAAAGAATAATATAGCTGATATTTTCTATATGGAAAGGCAAAGCTAAAAGTAAAAATCGCACAAATATTATGCTTTTCAGAGTAAGAATGTGTCGGTAAGCACTTTTGCTTCCTCTCCAGGTGAGGTGTTCGTACTCCCGGCTCCAGGGAATCTCACCTTGGCCGAGGCCGTGGCTCGGTGTGCTGTTCTTGGCGCTCAGCTGGCCACAGTGGGTCAGCTCCATCTGGCATGGCGTGCTGGCCTGGAGCACTGCGAACCTGGGTGGCTTGCAGATGGCAGTGTGAGGTACTCAGCGATTAAGCCCCGTCCTGAGTGTAAGAGCGAAGTACCAGGCGTCCACATTGACTCATCCACAGAGCTCACCAATTGGACTGCTGCGTTCAGTGCATACTGCTACAGAGGTACGTACTCTGTTATAGTCTGAGGATTTCACTGTCCAAAGCTGGTTCTCTCTCTCAGCAGGCAGTGAAAAGGACACAGCATTGTACTAACTAAGGACTGCTTTCCACAAGTCCCTAAAGAAATTTTTTTTTTGCAAACTGAGGACGTATGTGGGTAAGCACAGGTAGAGCATGCACCTTCCTCAGTATTTTTTTTTTTTCTGAAAAGAAAATGCCAAAGCCCAATCAGGCTATATAAGCGGGGTTTGAAAACTTCACCTAGCTGACGTAAAAACATTTTTACCCATCCATCATAGCCTGAGCAATTAACCTAAATGTTGCAAATTAAAATCTGTATAGATGTATAACATGTGAAGTGTAATACAACCCCTGCAAAAAATATGTAATCACTTCTCTTGGAAAAAAACTCCCACACATCACAGATATGACACAAAACTGTTTTTATTTAACAGCTGAATATTCTGGCTTTGTAAAACATACCTAAAAAAATTACTGTAATTAATGGCCTATTTTTTTCAGTAGAGGAAAAAAATATGGAATCACTCAGTGATGAAAAAATTACAAGGAATCACCTTTTTGTAATTTGCATTTCTAAAACAAATATCTGCACACGTCTAAATATGCAAATGAGTCTGCAGTTATAAGAGAGTACTTGCAGACTTTAACGAGCTGTTGTACCTGCGTGATTGACAGGAAACACGGCCCCGACAAGAAAGCTGCCAGTTGAAACGATGGAAAGGATTATACAGCTCCTTCAAGAAGGTAATTCAACACGGAGTGTGGCGAAAGATGTTGGTTGTTCCTAGTCATTTGTGTTTAAAATGGAGCAAGTACAAACAAAATGGTAAGGTTGTAAAAGGGAAACATAGGTAGACCAAAGAAGACGTCAATGCATCAAGACAGAAAACTCAAAGCCTTAAAAAAAGAAATGCACAAAACAAATGGGCAGAAACAGGAGTCAATTTTTGTGACCGAACTGTAGGAAATGGGATTTATATACAGAAAAGCCAAACGTAATCCCTCATTAACATCGAAACTGAAAGATTTAAAGAGAAGAGAAGCAGTCATGGACTGTGGATGAAAGTGATATTTCTCCTCATCATTGAGTGATTCCATAATCTACTTGATCTAAAAAAATGGTCCCTTAATTACAATTTCATTTAATTTTTTTTGAGGTATGTTTTTACAAAGCCAGAATGTTCAGAATCGTTTTGTCATATTTGTGATTTGTTTTTTGTTTTTTTCGCTACAAAGTAAACAGCTGAACGAACATCCTTCAAGATTAGTGATTCCATATTTTTTGCCAGGGGTTGTATAGGATTAAGTGGTTTATTTACAGCAAACCAAAGTCCATAGTAGGGGTCTAAACACGTGAAGCGTAATCACACACATAACCGTGATTTAACGTAATTTAATCATAATTTTAGAGCCAAAACTAGGGGACACTAAACATAAAACAGGAAAACAAGGCTTGGACTTAACTACATAATGGTTAATGGTTGTGCAGGAGGCACAACTTGATATAAATACTCAAACTAATCAGAACTAAACACAGTACAGGTGAACACAATTAGGCAACAAGCCACTGGGGTTTTAAAAATCACATCTCCACTTTGTTCTTTATATAAAAACTGACAAAACAGTACAGCTGTTGGACAAATTCTTGTATGAACTTTCATTATATATGAATATTCAGTTTGAATATCATTTACTAATTTATAGTTCTTATTCAAATTGTTCTGATGCCAAATATTTAGTTACAACAGTAACAGATGCTTCTAACCAACCTCGTTTTATGAGCAAATTGGTCTGAATTTGAAAAAATAAAGGTTTTTTATTTGAATGATGTCTCAATCCTATCTCTAACCTTTGTAAATTATACAACTTGTCATGAGTATGGTCCATAATGCTTTGTTAATTAACAAAGATATGACTGAGCTTAATATTTACCCATTTTTCATAGTTTTATAGCTGTTATGAGTTGTTATGATGAGCCATGGTCTTGTGTAATAGACTGATAGATGCCCTTTGTATGGACTGTACCCAGTGACTTTTTGTATGATATTTTAGCGCGCATCGCAGCAGGAGTACGGTCGGAAATGTGAAACACTCTGTCAGGGTAAATAAGGAGGAAATGGACGCTTGGGAGCCTGCGAATCTTTTTTAAAATGGCTCCACCTGATTCACTGGCAGCCAGGAGACCACAGGGGAGTTTCCCCTAACATTATGAAGTCCCTCCTGAGACCACTGATGTATTTAATAGAGGATAAACCCAGAGGAGAGCCCGAGAGATGCCTCCAGCACACAAACTCCCAGTGGTTAAGCTTTTTATATAGAGATTTATCAACTCTTCTACAGTTTCTCTCAGTTATAAATATTTGTGATTTGCTTTTTTGCACAGCTTGTGATTCTGGTTGATTTCTTTTCTCCTGTATTGATTGTTGATCTTGCAAAGACAGTTATTGAGTCTGTGTGTTTGTTTTTGCCTAATGACAGCGTAGGTCTGTGCCAAAGACAAGCTCCGAAACTTAAGCTATGAGCACACATTTACAACTGTGTTGTGTATGCTCAGTCAATTCAAGGACAATCACTTAATCTTTTAAAATCCAAGTGTGCCTAAACTTACAATGGCCTAAAATTGGTGTCTACAGCCGCCAGCAATTCCAAATCAGTGTAGTATCTGTGTGAAGATATCTAGTGATAAAAAATATGAGCTTCACACCTGTTTTTCTTTGATTAAAACTGTAGTGTATTTGTTACTAGCAAATAAAGACTTGCTTTTCTTTCTGAGATACTTCGTAGCTATTGCCAAATTCAAATTGGTAGGAAATATCAAATGCGCATTTCACACTAGCGAAGATGCATCCAATATGATCAAGATAAAGATGAGCTTTAAAAGTGATTGAGTATGATTTTGGCATGTCTCATGAAATCTAACATCTCTCTATCTTACTGTATTCCAGAAACACGTTCCTCTACCGAGCCACCTGTCCCCCAGGCAATAAACTGGACTGGTCAAGTGGATCTGGACACTGATCCCATTACAGTCAGTGAATCCGTCTCTGATGATTATGTTATGGCGCTTCTCTGTGTAGAAGATGGCTCCCTGGACTGGAGTATCCAGGAAGATGCCCTTCAAAATACCTGGCAGGACATCTCTACCCCACTGTCTGACATCACCACTGAGAGCCCCAAAGAGGAAAATAAGGGTGATGAAGTTACAACAGAGCCCTTGCCAACACCAACCACAGCTCAGAAGGAAGACTCCTTCAGAAACGTCATGAGCTCCTGGTGGAAACCCTGGAGCTACCTGACAGGAAACAACGAGGAGGAGAAGGACACCACTCCGAGTCCACTCACCACAGTGCCAGGTGTGATAAGCACTACAGTCCTCGAAGTGTCTTCGAGCACCCAGTCTACCGCTTCTCCAGAATCAGGTAAGAATGATCAATTATTTGACACTCTTATTAGGAGAAAATCAGCTTTCATTTTCTTCTAAATGGTTTTGACAGCAGACTCTTATAACATTATCATATCTGTCTCTAAGACAGTGCCCCATATCAATAAGCATATCAAAAACCGCTTTTGGTTGGTGCGCACTTTCTTCTCTCTGTTATCTTTCTTTTTCTGTTTTTCTTAAAGCACCCTTTAGACCTGTTTTCAAAGAGCCTGTTCTTGAAGTGGCATCTCTTTTTTTCTTCTGTCCCTTCTGCCTTTGTTTTTCTTTCACATAGAGGAATGAGGTTGATACATAGAGTCGCTCATCTTTTATGCAGACAGTTGTTTGTGAAGATCCTGTCACGAGCAAAAGAATACATGGGTACTCGGGATGCAACTGAGTATGAATATATTATTCGGAGTAAACAGATAACCTGTTCTAAACAGATACGAACAGGAGACAAACTTATCGGGTTTTTTTTTTAAGTTTTTGGTTTTGTTTTTCTTTGCAAAAAAATTGTGATTGATGCAAGTTGGAGGTTATTACTTACATTCAGGCAAGTAGTGAGATATGATGCTTTTGGGCATGAGCGACTGGTCAGTTATGAAGATTGTGACTACGTTAATAAATGTGAATGATGCATTTACAGAAATACATTAACAGCATTCGTTCATTCATCTTTAGTAACTGCCTGGTCAGGGTCACAGTGGTTTGTTCTTATTTAGGGAAATCAAAACAACTACATTTGTTCGAAAGTGTTGCAGGTAAGAACAAACCAAAATAATACTGTAATTGTGCAATGGCATTAACAACATCACAATTTCAAGAATCAACAACAACAGCAAAAACAACAACAAAGCTATGCCCACTTCAGGTTTAAATCCAAATACAGTTATGAATAGTTGAAATAATAAACAGATATATGTATTGCGATTGTAAGTGGGGATGCTAAGAGTTTCAGAGTGGGAGCAAGCAGCGATTGTGGTACACAGGCTGACCCTGGGGTTGATTTATGGCAGTGGCATGTACTGTAAATCTGACCCTTGGTCCTAATCTGATTCATTCAGCTAATCAGTGGTAATTAATTCCTCAGTTTGAGTCACCAGGTGGCCAGTGTTGTCAACATGTGCAATATGCTGAATATCCGGTGCCTAATTTACAGTCCCTTGAGAACTGTGGGTCAAATATTCTTGAGATAGAGCTGTAGAGTTTCAAAATGCAGCATGTGAGTTGTCATGATTGTTGTTAGCGGTGATCGAATTGTAAAACGAGCTCAATGCTAGGTTCAAACACCAACGGTCCTGTCCAGGGCCATAACCAGGATCAAGTCCACTTTACAGAAATGTATCAGTAAATATACACAATGTGTAATTTCTAATCTCTGTTATATTATCCTTCCATTTTTTGCACTTGAGTTTACATGCCTACGTTACGTGTTGATTTCTAAATTCTGTTACATGGTTCTATCAATACAATAGTTAATAATGCACTTCATAGTTTTAACAATTAACTTTACGCAATTCAACAAACTAGAATTGAACTAATATTAAGTGCTGGTTTTTAGCCGAAACCGATCTGCAAATGTTACTGAAACTGAATAGCTGATTCGACGAGCAGTGTAGCATCTTGAGCTAAACATAATGGGCGACTAAGTCTATGGGCAAACCTAATGTGTCTACACAGACGTCGGAGTTTCCTGCAGAATACTAGAGAAAAACAAAACCTACAGAAAATACTGAGGTCCAGACTTTATGGCTGTAGTCCTATATTCAAACCCTGGTGGATGCCAAAAACCTAGCTTCACAGAAAAACCCATAAAAAGAGCTTAATTAATGTGTATTAGTGTAATTACTTTTTAGGAGAAAGGCCAGAGATCATAAACTCAATTTTTCACTGGTTACCTCTGGTTGTTACACCTAATATTTTTCAGAAAGATTACAGCCATTGCTGTTTCTGAAGACTGAAATTGCACACCAATACATTACCAATGGTGGCCACGCATTTCCACATAGCTACCTACATGATTATAATATCTGATGATGGATGATGTTGGTTTTAGAGCAGCTGATACAATATTACTTGTGTGGTAATCTGAAATGTGGGTGAGATTAAAATATCAATAACTGACAAAGTAATATTAAAGTGGATAGACTAGATAGTTTATCGTCATGTCTTTTCATTTAAGGGATGGTAATCTTTTTACCTCACCTACAAACTAACCTTATTATAAGGACAGGCTTGTTATTTATAATAATTTTCAAAGAGGCGGTTTGTAAAACCTTTGAAACTATAGGGCACTGTGGTAACTATTGGGCCATAAATGCAGATATCTTTTTCTTTTATAAATGTTCACCAACCCCCAACAATAGATTCTAAATAATTAATGATATTTTAGTGCTTCTTTTAATCATAACTCTTCCTACCCCTTCTGGCATTAATATATCTATTACCTCCACATTCAGTTTTTTTATGTAAATTCAGATTAATCAGCCTGCATCAAAGAGAGGTGTTGATATAAAGTGTTGTTTGTTTGTTTGTTGTCACTCATCATCATCGGTAACAATTCGAACAGTTTTATCTGAAAGATTGCAGGGGTTCATGAGAGAGAACAGTGTGCTGGATAAATATGAGTTTGTGCCCCAGGGAGAAATAAAAAAGAGAGAAATGGTGCGGCATGAAGTCTGGGCCAGCCTAGGTTATTGTAATGGATGTTGCCCTGTCAGTACTGCTACTTCAAATTAAACCCAGTGCCTGAGCTCTGTTCTCTAGAGCAAACTAAGCAAAGTCAGTACTCCCTGCAAGCCTGTTCCACTTCCAGGCCAGATCCAGGCCAGAGGCCGTAAAAGAAAGACCTTGTATCCTGCAGTTAGATGCTAATATAGGTTTGCTTTAATTTATGCCAAACAGGCTTCTTTAGCGAGTCACACTTGGATATATTCAAAGTTGGTGACCTGGGGTCAAAAGTCAGATAGGGCTTACTCGGATGCTTAAAGGGGGAGTGATCGATTCTGCAGAACGATTGTTGATATTTGAACTCAACAGCCAAACAAATACACACCTACCCTCCTTCAGAAGCTCCGCCCCCAAATTCATGGCTGCGCATTGCCAAGACAACAACACTAACAATGACATCAACCATCCCCTTCTCCCCTCTCTCCTGCCCTGTGATTGGCTAGAATTCATCCCTTGTTGCTGATTGGCTGAAATGGTGTTGTATGGCTCAGCCTGAGCCACTTTCTTTTTTTCTCTGTTTATAGAGCCAGGGCTGTGTACAAGCACTAGATTCTTTTAGCGCACACACAGAACGGACAGCTAGCAGACCGTGAGAAGATATTTGCTGAATTTGACGAAAAAAAGTCTATTAGATTAGAATCAATGACTGCACCTTTAAGCTGATTTTCTAGGCTGTTCATTTAGATTATACAAATTATCTGTGTGTAGTTCATGCTTCTGAGGTTGCCAGATTTTCTTGCATCTGATACATGGTTTTTTTATAAGTACAGAAGTAAACCTGCCTTTAAACCTGAAAAAAATCAGGGAGGGAAATTTGACCCTCATTATTCAGTAGCTCTTGATCCAACATTTCCTATTATCCTATCAGATTTCTATAAAAAGGTTTTGTGGCAGTGTTTAATGTTAAAAGCACTATACGAATTAAAATTGTATTGAATTGAATAGTGAGTTTGCGTTTCAGTGTCAGCCGAGGTCAGCAGATCAGTTTGGTGACCTCTTCACTCTGCTGACTTCGTTATACGCTCAGCCTTCGGTGTTAGACGAGACAGCTAGAGCTTTCCAACTTCTAGTTTAGTAAGTAGGTTTGGATTTCTTTCCTCTCACTTAATTAGGACATGTATCAGACTTGGCCCAAACCTCAACCATCAATGTTTAACAGCCAGTAGAAAGCCAGCCATGTCGTCTACATTATTGAAGTCACTTTCACTAATGGATGTGAATGCATGCTCTCTCTGCCTTGGTGAGATCATAATTTGTGCTAATATATATATATATATATATATATATATATATATATATATATAAATACCCTCCAGATAGCTCATAAACAGTTGGTCGGTGAGTTTACAGACACTGATAATCAGAGTGGTTTGTTCGGTTGCAAAAAGACCATTCATGTTGAAAAAACTAATAATTCAGTTCAAAGTATTAATTTTACTTAAGGCAACCGATTGAATCATCAATTAGTGCCATTGTTGAAATATTGACCTGCCTGGCGAATTGATAGCAATTAGATTTAATTGGTTTGAATCTGCAGCGCAAGGGAGCTTGCAAACAAATTCTGCTCTGCATGCTGGCAAGGACGTCTCCTCATGTAATGCATGTTTAATTTATAAACTTGCTAATTGAAGGCTGGGTGCTGCAATGATTAGTCGCAAATGGGAGTAATAATTGAATGATTTAAGTGGTTGAAACGGCGGTTACTAATGTGTTCCAGTCATATGGAACAAGAAGTAGTGTGATAGAAATAATTACATTTTCCAACTGCTCTTTTGGCAGCTGCAGTTTTATTGTAGTTTTTTAGTCTTGCTAGGCAAACTTATAGCTGTGACTAAAGCATAGCTACATTGTTCAAGAACCGTGTGCTTTCACAGGAAGGGGAGATTGCACTGTCATTGCAGTTCTCCTTGTAGAACAGAACTAAATTGTGATATAGATGTTCGTATGCATTATACTAACTAAAGTATATCAATATGTACATTTTCCGTAATCTGTTTAAAAATGTTAATAATTATATTGAAATTCCAAAACAATTCTGTGTGCCTCTACATGTTGTAGCTTACTACTGTTACCTTGAAGAGGCAATCTAACCATCCACTCAGTTCCATCCATCCATCCATGATCTATACTGCTTATCTATCCTGGGAAGCTGGAGCCAATCCAAGCTGACTTCAGGCGAAAGGCTGGGTACACCCTGGGCTGGTCGCCAATCTATTGCAGGGCTAACACAGAGACCAACAACCATTCACTTCTAAGGACAAGGAGCCAGTTGACTTAATCTACATGTCTTTGGACTGTGGGAGGAAACTAGAGTGCCCGGAGGAAACCCACGCAGGCATGGGGAGAACATGCAAACTCCACACAGAAAGGCTTCAGTTGGCTGCAAGGTTCAAACCCAGAACCTTCTTCCTGTGACGAACCTACCACTGTGCCACCTCTACTGCAAGTTGATTTAGATAAAATATTAAAAGTTAAGGTCGAAGTTTCATTGTTTAGAAATGTCATTGAATTATTGTTATCATTAAGAACACAGCCAAGTCAAGTCAAGTCAAGTCAAGTGGCTTTTATTGTCATTTCACCGTATACATGTGGTACAGTGTACAGTGAAACGAGACAACGTTTCTCAAAGG
>JAQMYM010000018.1:13162035-13183757 GCA_030014255.1 Parauchenoglanis ngamensis
CATGCACGGGGAGAACATGCAAACTCCACACAGAAAGGCACCCGGGGTGACCCGGGGATCGAACCCAGGACCTTCTTGCTGTGAGGCGACAGTGCTAACCACCGCACCACCGTGCCGCACTATTGCTAAGTTCTTTATGTAACTACAAAATGTGTATTTTTGGCTAACTAAATATTAGCATGGTTAAATAGCATTAGCTTTATTATTCGAATATGCAAACAGCATATTATTTCTGTCAGCTCCTAAATAGTTTTTCTTGTACTATGAAACAGTGCTGATACGGATGCAGATGCAGGGTAGTGTGTTTTATTTAATCAAGGTCCAGGAAACCGATCCAAAATGAAAATCCAAGGTAAGGTTAATATCAAGCAAGGTTCAGGTGATGTACAAACAATAATATAACAAGGCCAAGATCTAGAGAGCAAAAACCAAGACAAATCAAGGCTTGGTAATGTTCAGGCAAGGCACACTGAGCATTTACTTAGCAATCATTAGAATGCCTGTTTATATAGGGTGTGTGTGTGATTAGAACCAGGTGTGCATGATTAATAATCTGAAAACTGTGGCTGTGACTGGAACTCTGTACAGGATATTGCTGATATATTGATGGAAAATGTATGCAGTACATGATAAATAAAAATTCTCCAGTACAGTTACACGTACTTCTCTGGTGAAAATTTCCAGTATGCAGCCAGAGCTCATTTCGTCGGATATTGCATCCCATGATGCAACGCGGTGATTTCCAGCTTCCCAAAATTTAGTTGGGCAGCAGAAGTGGCTTTGACTCCAGCTCTGACTATAAATGCTAAATAAATAATAAATAAATTGCGTATTTTGGTGAATTTTCAGTGCCAATATCTTCTGTGCAACCACAGTAGTATTGTTTTCTACAGTGTAAAAAACAAAAAACAAACACATCCTGTTACTTTGGTTAAAAAAGTAGACATTCATTGACATGACATTCATGAATATGACATTCAATTTCAATCGTTTTTATGCTCTGGAATGATTATCCTTCGATTGTGAAGGTTTGTCATTTTGGGTAAGGAGCCATTTTACCACATTCAGTGGTAACAACCAGTCAGTCAGCCTAAAGATGTCTAAAATCGTACTAGCCAAGTGTGATTTCCTCACACAGCGAATGCCATGTTTTGATCAAGTTGTTAAACCACCATGTGATGTATAGAAGTGGACATAAGCCACTTCTATAGTCAGATTAGTTTGTAATCAGATACTGACTGTCAAAATGCTTCTGTGCCACGGTTGGCACAGTTGATCTTTAAATGTAATCTGCTCCCTTTTCACTTTTTGAAATTGACAACATTTTTCATTTCCAGATTTATATATAATAGAAAATGCCATGATTTCACCATATGAAGAGTTTTTCTATATTGACTGCTAAATTTACTGGCGTCAGGTATAATGCCTGCATGACGCACTATGAAGCATGCTGACGAAAACACACCTCTAACCCCCACTGGACTTAATTGATTTCTAGCCTGTCCCTCCTACCCTCTGAAAAAAAAAACCCACTGGGATTATGTATATCCTTTAGCGGGTGAATAATTATGTCTAGTGCCAGTGATGTGCGCATATGCGTGTATTGAGGCCGCCAGGCTCATTAGAGGATGTGGCGAGATCACCTAACGAGCCAATTAAGGCTCAGGGTGCCGCTTGCCACTTAAAGTGATGCGGGGCTTCTAATTAACGCCGGGAGGTGACTGGCCGAGAGAAAAAACCATGTGAGGACGAGGGGGAAAGCGAGAAGGGGTGTGGAGGAGAGAGGGACAGGGAATCAAGGCTCTTATGCAGCCACTTTCAGTGCGGTTTCTATGGCGATGGAGCCGCAGAGCAACGAACGTGGTCTGGAGAGTTTGTAAAGCACAGCAAGAGAATGAGAAACAGATGAGGGGATAGCAAAAGGAGAGAGAAACAGAAAAACAGAGTCAGGTTGAAATGTTCCATTCCGAGTGATTTTAATTTAATATTGACCTGCCAGACGAATGTACAAAGGACGTTGTGAATATCATGTAAAACTTCCAAATTTTGAAGCAAATCTATTTAAAATAGCAGTGATAAATTGCAATGGAAATGCATTTTCATGAATAAATAATGTGACTGTGAAAAAGATTGAGTCATTTGACTGATTATGTTTCCAGTGGATCAGTGACTAAACTGACAAAAAGCCTGCGTTTCAAAAGTGTCTTTTCAGCTAAAAGCTCCCTATAAAACATCTCTCTCCATCACGTCCCAGAATTTTAATGCGTGCTGTTGCTTTAAATGGCTGTTTCCAGTGCCAATATATTTGTGTGCGCAATTTGCCTTCACAGAAAAGTGACCATTAGCTTAAACAAGTTTTCCAGTTCTATGGATCGAAACTATTGCACATAATTTTGTCAAGCTTCAAAGCTCAATAAAACCTGCTAACAGTGGCTAAGCTAACAGCAGCAAATTAGCATGACGTCATTTGCCTAATGCTAAGTACTGGCTCTTTGCTTTCCTTCCTCCATCATTAACAACATTAGCATTTTTAAACCAGACTATCCTTCTAAATTTAATTCAATATTTGGAGGGAAGTATGGGTAGTGATTTGAAAGAGGACAAAGCATAGGCTAGCTCTGAGAAATAGATGAACAGATAGAAAGAGAAAGGCAATTAAGCATTGGGCTATTCATCTTTAATAGAGTCTCTGAAGAGAACAGGGGTCGAGGTGTTCATTAAAGTGAATCGTCAGGACACAGCCGAGCTCAACGTGCGGCATTACATCACCGATTCGAGGCGCTTAGCACCGCCACATCGTCTTTTCAAACCTCTGAGCTTTCACCTGGTTTATCATTTAACATTCAGAGCACGATGTGAAGAAACTCCTAATCTAGGAGTTCAGTATGACTGGACACAGTGATTTCAGTAAGTACCAACTGGCCATAGACCATTATTTAAACCCACTGACCCATAAAAATACCCTATTCATCTATATTATTGCAAGTAACTCCTCCTTGATCATGTCCCTATTAATATTGTCTTGTATTCGACCATGAAAGGTGAAAACCTTTCATTTAACCAATGGGACAACGTTTTCGGTTTCTCTAAATAAGCTTAGGCTACACTAAAAGTTTGTGCACACCTGACCATTGTGCCCATATCTGCTGTTGAACATCCCATTCCAAAGCCATGACCATAAATATGGACTAGGTACCGCCTTTGCTCAGGCACTGATGTCAGACAAGAAGTCCTAATGTGATGTTCAGAGAGGGTTGAGGTCAGGGCTCAGTGCAAGCCACTCAACTCCAATTGTGGCAAACTATGTCTTCATGGACCTCGCTTTGTGCACATTGTCATGCTGGAACAGGTTTGGGTTTGGCCCTTAACTCTATTTAAGGGAAACCATAATGCTACAACATACAAAAGACATTGTAGACAATTGTGCGCTTCCAAATTTGTGGCAACAGATTGGGGAAGGCTCACATACAGGTGATATGGTCAGGTGTCTACAGACTTTTGGCAATACCGTATATTGTAGCGTCTTTCGCCGTCCATCGCAGAAAGACGCCAGCAGGAACCAAAGGCGACACAGGAGTCTTATGAAAACCCCAAACGGGGAAGCTCTTTATTAAAAGGGACAAGCTCTTACAAGAACTGCGCAGCTTTCCCGCTAGGGAGCAGCGCGTCATCAGCACACACAAGCACGAACACACCAACTGGCCGACAAGCGGCTGAACGCTATTTACCCCATATCCCTCCCATGAACGGTAGATTTATAACTGAGTCCCAAAACACATCAGTACATCCCAAACAATTCCCCAAAACATTAACTATAACAAAACACAGAGCACCATTCACAGAAAAACACATAAAACATGAATGAACAGTTCCCGCCCGCAAGCACGCCGGGAAAACCCCGCCCATCCCGGAAGCGTCGCTAGGAACGGCGTTACAATATTATTTTTTTTAGCAACTAAAGTCAGTACAAAATTTGCATGATTGGAGTTAAGTTAGTTGGAAGGACTCCCCCCTTTTGCTTTCAGAAAAGCCTCAAATCATCATGGATCCATGGTATGTTTAAAAGTTTGCTTTGAAATTCTGGTTCATGTTGATATGATGAACCCACATAATTGGATTAAGATCTAGTGAACAGGAAGGCTGATGAAAATACACTGAACTCCTGAACTACTGAACTGAAATACACTGAAAGCCATTTGAGATTAATTTCATGTTGTGACACAGCACAGTGTCGTGTCTGAAGTAACCATTATAAGATTAGTAAATTTTGGTCATCAACAAAGGGATCAGCGAAAATACTCAGAGAAACTATAGTATTCAAACGATGCTTTATTGGTACTAAATGGGCCAGCTCACCCTTTCAAGAATCCTCTGTGCCAAAAGCAAGTCACCATTTCCGATGAATCGATATTCCAAAAACAATCTGACAACATCTTAGGCCAGAGATCATAAATTGCAATATGAAATTGAAGATATTTTTCAAAGTATCTGTATTTAAATTCTTTTGCCCGAACCATTCCATTTCAGTATGTTTTGTTCAAAGATGCATGAAAAGGTTTAAGATGATTTTTGAAGCGATCACTACTAGTTAATATGCAGAGGTTTTGCTGCACAAAGAGCGGTCATGCACTTTCAAAACAAAAACGATGCATAGGATTCTGGGAAGGGTGAGCTGGCTCCATTAAGAACCCAATGTGTGTCATTCCCCACACCATCACACCACCCCCACCAGCCTGAACTGTTGACACAAGTCAACATGACTTGCATGACTATGATCAATGGATTCATAATGTTGTAGCAGAAATCAAGATTAATCAGACAAGGAGATGTTTTCAATCTTACGTTAACGTTAAAAGTAAGAAAAAAAAACCTACCGCAAAAAAACAACAGGTGCTACATTGTCTATTGCATTTCATATATTGTATGATCTCTCTTTCTGATGGGAAAACCAAACTCCTCTGACACAGCAAGTCTAATCATTTCTGATAAATCAACTGACATCCAGAATCCACTGACTTCAAAGAGAAGATCTGATCATGTGGCTGATGTGCCAAACCTTTCCTCCTCTGTGAGGGAATGAATTGCACAATTGAGGATTGTAGTTCAATATAGTGTCACTGAGCAATTTTCTATCCACTTGAACATGGGTTGCTGACATGCTAACACATACACACACACACACACACACACACACATTTGATGATATTGAATGATTGAGTGGGAAGTGAGCCCTAGACTTTTGAGTGCATTTTGTGTCAAACCCCTGGTCATTTGTGTTAGCTGGAAAAGTGGACTATGTTTTTGTAGTCGTAAAAATCTGTAAATGTGTTTTGGCACAATTTAGCCAAAATACACTGCTGCCTTTGAGTGCGTCTCAAAATACCATTTATCTACCAGCAGTGCTAGGGGATAGGGCTGTCTCATACATACGTGTGTGTGTGTGTGTGTGTGTGTGTGTGTGAGACCACAATATATGTAGTCTACCACAGTAACCCTCTCAGAGACAGTGGAATAGATCTTCTCTGGTTCAGCAGGCTTTGAAACCAGCGCCCACTCTCAATTTCTCTCTCTCTCTCTTTCTCTCTCTCTCACACACACACACACACACACACACACACATACACACATACACACATACACAGAGCACAGCAGAACATCTGAATAACCGCGTAGTTGCACTTCAAGTTGTTTGGACAGGTTTGTCACAACGCAGGTCAAAGGCAGAGCACATCCAACACGCAGAGGTACATTAGAGGGTGCAGAGCGCTGAACCTCTGGAAAGCCATTACAAGCCCCAGTAAGCACTGCTGCCAGAACTGGCTCTGGTGTGTTTGTTTTGCGTGCGTGTGTGTGTTTGTGAAAGACAGAGATGCTGAAGCAGAGAACGGTAATGCTCTTACTGAGACAGTGACACAGAAAGTGCTCTGATTTGCTCTAGAAAACTCATGCTGATTTGTGAGCACTTTCAGTTTTTCGTGGTGTTAGTTGGTGTTGGGATAACAGCGTCAAATTCATGTTATATTTTAGGGGGAAAAAATTAATTTCCTCTCTCTAAACACACAGACAGATAGTCAAACACTATGTCAGATGCAATTTAGCTCTTGGTGGTGGGAAACTTCACACCTACAACTTCTGCCTTCATGCTGAGGAGCTCAACAAGTCAGAGACAGTTCTAACCTGAAAAGAAAAAATCAGGGCATATTAACAATGACAAGACTTCGCAACTAGACAAGAACGCAACAGGCTCGATAAAGACAGAAATAATCAAGGACACCTGGACACAATCAAGAAACAAATCAATGACAGGACAGCAGCGGAGACAAGACTTAGTCACAGCAAAAAATATGTCACTATAAACAAAGAAGTCAAAAGAAAGCATACGAATATGTGAGAGAAGAATGTGTAACATATACATGTTTTACATGCTAACTAAAGTTAAAGTTAGTTCCTTGGCAACATAATTTTGTGTGAATGCAACGAGTTATAGTTGAATAATTATTATCAAATATTAGCATGTCTCAAAGTGTTTTATTCCTCTTACACCTTAATAATTTTTATTCATTTAAGAATGGCACATTGTGATTTTTATTGGTTTATATTATATTTATTATATTACATTGCCTGTTGTTGTTGTTGTTGAAATAGCATAGTTCATGTTATCACCTATGCTAGAACAGCTCAATTCCTCTATTCTACTTTCACAGCTTTACCTCTGATGGTTACAAAGCACTGACACCGAAGACTCCTTCCAAAAATGCAAAATAAACATCTCCTAACCAAAAACCTCACCATAAATCTGTTTATGTGGACCTCTCGACATACAAGTACATGTTGTAAGGGGTTACTGTAGAAACGTATTTGAACACTATCTGAGGTGTGGTTATAAAAAGTTAATCAACACCTCCTGACTAGTCAGAATTGAAAAAAAAAAAAATCACTCAAGGCATTAATGTGGAAACAGTTGCAGTATTCATGTTAAAAAAACAAACAAAAAAAAGCTTGGGTTTTAGACACAACCGGAGTCTCGTTATAGACGTGCTGCCCAATCTTTTCAGTGCCTGATATCTTACACTTATTAATATTTCCAAGTCAATATTATTAAAAAGATGTCCATGAGCTGAAGCCAGTGAAACTTTAGAGATGTAAAAGCATCATTTGTTTTAACAGCGACCCATTTCTTCTTTATTGTCTGGGAGACAACTACTTTTAATGACCAGTATGTGTGTTTTGACTCTACAGCTATGGATAGATGCAGTTGCTTGCATGGAGGGACTTGCCTCCCCCATGACGAGGGCTTCCAGTGTTTCTGTCCACAGGGATACACAGGAGAGAGCTGTGAGATCGGTGAGTGGCACTACACACACACACACACACACACACACACACACACACACACACACACACACGCACTCACACATACATTACAGCCTGTACATTGCTCAGGGCTCACACCAGCTGCAGGCAGCATGGGTAATCTCCCCAGGCCTCCGCATTGCCCAGTGCTTCATCATCTCTCCTCACTGACCGAAAGTGTATTAATATTCTAAGAGGATAAGTGACATGGTTGTCATTGGTAATAAAACTGATGTTCCTGATTCAAGGTGAGCACCGCTCCTACTTAATGTGCTAAGAAATCAAACAGGCCTGTATTGAGTAATCCTCCATTTACATTATGATAGAAGACAGCAAACTGGATGTCCAATGCTTTTCAGTACAGCAACTCAATTTTCCCAGCTTTGCTGTCATGTACGACTATGGAGGGAAATGATTTGTGGTTGTGCCACACTATAACAACAAAATCTAATAATAATAGAAACGTATTAATATCAAGGACATGCTACAGATACAGACACAGCAGATGAACAGCAGTACTGGAGCCAGCACTTCTTGGTTTGTTTTATTCTTCTTATATCTCAGCATTTTGCCAACAATTGCTCCAATTTTTTTAAACTTATTTTCATTTAATGTTGTGGAAAGTGAGTAAAACAAGATACGTCCATAATAACTTATATTATAATAGCTGTTCCCTCAACAGGGTCTCTTTTTTCTGCCCTATTGAAAATAACAAGACAAAAAAAATTAAAACAAACAAAGCTCAAATTCCTCTAGAGACGGATATTCTACGTAACTGAAACCAGTAACCACGTTTCTAACTTCAGACTAATTATTATTTTCTGTAACTGAAACCGGTATCTGTATTTGCTAGTAAGCAGACTAACATTAGGCCAGCTATTATATTCTTTAATAAACCAAGTAGCCAGTTTTTTAATCTAACTATAGTGTATTTAGGCAAATTCAAGCGAGGTAATAACTATTTCATTGTGCAATGGAAACCAGCAGCCATGTTTGTAAAATTTAGCTAACATTATGCTAACTAATAATTGATTAATTGGAACCAGTAGCCAATTTGAAAAACTACCTAACATTAGGCAAACTGTTATACTGTGCAAATGAACCCATTAGCCATGTTTGCTAGTAAGCTATCAGTATGCTAACTCTTATATTGTGTAATTGAAATCAGGAGCCAATTTTCTAATCAAGCTAACATTAAGTCAGTTATTGTATTTTTTATTTTACATAACAGTTAGGTTTTAATCTAGCTATCGTCAGGCTAACTATTTTATATGTAGTGTATTTGGACCAGTAGACAAGCCAAGATTAATATTGTGTAATTGAAGCCAGTAGCTATGTTTGCTAGTAAGCTAGCTAACATTATGCTAACTATTAATTTAATTGAAATCAGTAGTCATGGTTTGAAGCTAGCTAATAACATTTATATAGTTTAATTAAAAACTGGAGCCATGTTTGTAAGCTAGCTAATATTGTGCTAATTGTTATATTGTGTAATTGAAAGTTGCTAGTAAGCTAGCTATCTTTAGGCTACTATTATACTATTATGTTGTATAGAACTATTATACTGTATAATTAAAAACCAGTAGCCTAATTTGTAAGCTTGCTAACATTATGATATCAGCTATATTGTGTACTTGTACCAGTAGCCATGTTTGTTAGTAAGCTGGTCTTTCGACTGCGCTTCACAACAATATAATCACCTCCATCAGCTTGCAATTCTCCGACTCTTTTGCCTCTTGCAGTTTTAGCCTAGCAGGGATGCCATGCAGGAATCGTCAGCAGTTTACGCACTGCTGGAGCTTATTTACAGCTCAGTCTGAGCTCCTGTAGCAGCAGGACGGATTCAGCCCCGGATCCTAAACACTTACAGCCTTCACTAAAGCCTCAATTGAAATGAAGAGCTTTACATTGTGCACTGGACGCCACCACAACATATGACATCTGTTCGAGAAATCTGTGCACGTCTGGTCCTAGCCTTTCAAGGAAGTAAAAATTTTTAAAGCTGTGTCCTCTGTAGCTGCTGCATGAATGTGTAAAGTGAGTCAGTGTGTGCTGAGCGCGCTGGAAAGCGTTTCAATCAAATCAGTCAATGCGACGTGACCTCTGTGTCACTGCTAACAGATTCGTATAGAAAGCGAGAGGAATAAAAAAGGCTCAGTATGCCGTGAATCAAGGAGGTCAAAGGTCAAGTAGTTGATCATCAAAAGAGACACAAAGATGGATGTCAAGAGGTCAGGGTTGAGGATTGTAGAAGCAGTCTGACCATGATTCATTGCTGTTGGCCCAGGTTATCTGATGGGTCGCCATGCTACAAGTAACAAGCTGTTTTATTTGTTTATTCAGCTCATCTTAATGAGATGGATTTGTTACTGCAGTCGTGAAGAGACACTGTTTCAGTTAACAGCTGGTCATTAGTGTTAATTATAGCGCAGCGCTGTTAAAATCCCAATTCTGATTGGTCAGGTGATGTCGACTAATTTTCAATAACAGGAGATTCAACACACAGTTTTATATTAATGTGCTCATCTAATATTTTATTGTTTCTATAATAACAACTCATTCATGTAATCTAAACAGATTATGTGGACATGAGTTCATATAAAACATGGAGTCATTTTGATCTGTTAATCTTCCATGTTGGTTTTGGCTCATCAGAAATATAGGGATTCTGGGTAATTCTGGATCAAAGTCTAAGGATGTATTAAAGATTTATTTCAAAGTTTAAAACACCAAAAGTCGATAGAAAAACGCTAATAATCTAAGCCTACTAATAAGTGAATTTTTAAAAACGTGTTGGAAAAGCGTATAATCATTTATATGGTTTACTGCGAGGAAACATTTTCATTGTGGATTTTTGGAAGGAGTCCCCAGTGTCAGTGCTTTGTAATAGTCAGTGGTAAAGCTATAACTTTCAATTTCCTGCCATAGGTAAGCATAAACATAAACTTGTTTTTGTAACAGGCTACATAACAAGTGATGTTAATAGCTGTTATAATGTGAGATATAATATGCCCATTCAACATTAAATGTAACTATAAATGGATGAAAAATATGACATAAACCAAAAATTGTACTAGTTGGCAAGTTGCTGTAGTATTAGAGGAATAACACACTTTGTGATGCTGATTATTTTCCTTTAACAGCATGTGTCAGTGTTTTATTCCTTTCTTACTGTATTCTTGCGAACAAAATATATCAACGTCATTTCATCATCAGTCATTCCAAGCTACATGCGGACTATAATCATATCAGTGTCGTATATCATATATGTATAGCGAATCAGAGTGAATCTGATTTTATCGATTTGTGCGAATGTGTCATATGAAGCTAGAGAGAAACACAGAACATAAAACAGAAACAGAGCTGGAGCTTATGGCTTCTGTCGAAGTGTTGCAGCTGTGCGGTCTCACTGAGCCCAACCTGTTTGCATAATGCATAAGCGGATCAATATTCATGAGGAGCAAAAGTATGTTGAGGCTCGTTGAGGCTGAGGGAATGGAAAATGACCTTGGCACTCTTAGCATTGGTGTCTCGAATGACCCACTCCTACACTGCAGTCTCCTTCTGAGAAACTGGAGCGAAGTACAGCATATGCAGCTTGTTAGGGACACGGAAACCACGCACCGTGAAGTGTCCCACAAAATTCTCCAGAACGGTATGGCTGAACTTTATGAACAAATTCATAAAGCTGGCCATTGTATTATATATACAGTCAGGAAAATGAAATTTGAATTATTACAAAGAAAACTCCAAGGGCCAAAGTTAAGGATATTCCATTTTTAATGATATTAATTAGGACCTACGGTCTAAATAAGAGTTGTAGGGTTATCTGGGATCGGTTGATGGATCAGTTGCTTCAACCTGAGACGTGAAAATAAACACTCCTCAGTAAATATTCCCAATATCCAGTCAATCACTGGACTATTTTTACATCATCACCATGGCAACAATCCAGACAGATTGTGCGTGACGGTCAGTTTTGGTCTGCTGTGCCATGATGTGGCAGTTTCCTGTTATTCCTGGAGTCATTATCTTTGGTGAATTCTGATGCAGATCATCTCAGTTTTTCAATGTTAGTATTTATTTCTAGCTCTGGCTCACCAGAATTGATTTTTAAAAAATTTCAAAATCTCCAGAAATGCCTGGCAGATTTACTTTCAAATGTTTTATTATAATGCCAAGATCGAAGCAAAAGAAAAAGGTTGAAATGAGAAAATTGAACTTTTTTTAAACATCTTTTGGTTTTTCTCTTCTTTATCAGCTCAAAGATTTCAAACAGTGAGTAATTTCCGGGTCTTTAAGTGCCTGCAAGTCTGAGCTGCTCCCTCATTTCTGTTTTTCTGTTGTCTTCTAGTTCCATAGAGATCATATTTTTTATTACTACACATGATCCTGGACATCACTGACCACACAATTGTCATTTAAGCATAAACCATCATTTAAGCTACACGCTGTCTGACAAAATGACTCAGATGTCGCATTACATCGAGATGAATGAGTCATGATGTCTTTTGTGAGCATCTCTTTTAGACTCTGTGGCACTTGTGATAAAATAGACCCTACAGAAAAAAGGATATCAGTCTAAAAATACAGACAATGGTCCTAGGAATTGATCACTCAGAAATGATCATGACACAATCAGTTAGATATATAAAGAGGACAAAATCTCACAATAATACTGAAACTTCTAGAAAAAGATTCATCTGGCAGCATAAATGGGAGATCTGGAGACATTCACAGAACTCTTGAGGAGTGTAGTGTCAATAATCCTTAAGAGAAATTGTTGGATATGGTGTTTGGTAAAGAAAAATGAATTAGGACTAATTTATTAAGCAGATTACATGAGTGATGTAAACAGCATGGATATTTATTTCGACTGACAAAAAAACGAGCCTTGTTTCTATCCACCTCGCCTGGTGTCCTGAGCTCTGTTGCCTCAGGCTGTTTGTTCTGAGCCTGAAAACACTTTAGCGTTAATGTTTCAGCCTGTACACTCAACTATTTGCAGAAAAAAAGGCAGTGAGATCACTTTCTTTGCTATGCTGGGGCATCAGGTCAGGTCAAGCTTACCACACAGTTCCTCTTTACACTGTGAATGTACGAGGAAAGTTTAACAGAAGGCATATACACCAATTAGCCCTAACATTAAAACCACTGAAAGGTGCCATGAATAAAATCGATTATCTCAGTACAGTGGCACCTGTCAAAGGGTGGGCTATATCAGGCAGCACGTGAGCAATCAGTTCTCCAAGTTGTTGGTTTGGAAGCAGGAAAAATGGGGAAGTGTATGGATCTGAGCAATGGAGACAAGGGCCAAATTGTGATGGCTAGATGACAGGGTCAGAGCTTCTTCAAAACAACAAGTCTTGTGGGGTGTTCCTGGTATGCAGTGGTTGGTACCTACCAAAAGAGGTCCAAGGAAAGGTGCATTGCTGAGAGGGTCATGGGCGATCAAGGCTCACTGATGCACGTGGGGAGCGAAGGCTAGCCCATCTGGTCCAATCCCACAGAAGAGCACAAATTGCTGAAAAGGTTAATGCTGGCTATGATAGATAGGTGTCAAAACACACTGTTCATGGAAGCTTACCGTGTATGTGCCTAGCTGTGGTAGCTCAGTGGTTAAGACTATGATCGGAGACCTATGATCAAGACTAGTGATCGGAAGGTCGTGAGTTCAAATCCCAGCACCGCCAAGCTGCCACTGCTGGGCCCTTGAGCAAGGCTCTTAACCTTCACTGCTCACTTCTATAAAATAAGATTTATGTAAGTCTCTCTGGATAAGGGCGTCTGCCAAATGACAAATGTAAACGTAAAAAAGATCTCGTAGTTACGAGATAATATCTCGTAATTACGAGATCAGGATTTCGTAATTATGAGAAAAGTTAAGGTGGTCTGTAAGATATCCTACAGGATAAGACAGTGATCAATGACGGCACAATTACATTGAATCTGCTTTTATTTCCTTCTGGGTATCAGACACTGGGAAATGTTAATACTACTTAATGGGGCCGGATCACCCTTCCCAGAAGCCTCGGCGCTAAGTAGTGAGTTGCCATTTTCAATACCATGGATATTCCACTGTGTTACATTTGAAAAACAATTTCACAATTACATGGCTACTTACTAAAGCAATCAATAATTTGACAAAATATTGATTTCAAAATGATTTTATTGCTACCGTTAATGACATGGTCCATAGCTACAGTTTGTTATACAAAACTAACAGACCGTAGAATGCCGCAGGCTAACTGACCAATGAGAATTTAGTATTCAACAAAGCCATGTAATAAAAGTAGATAAACTTGAATATTACCACTCACTGAGGCTGATAATCTTCCACAGCTAGAGGTAACGCAGGACTTTGCCAGACTTTGTTGGTCCTCTGTTGTTGTCCGTAAGTAAAAATTGGAAAATCATAGGGGCTTTGTTCATGAATCTTGTTCCTTCTGTGTTTACGCTGATACTCAATACCTCGTAATCTTCTTCCACGATGATGTCTTTTGTTTTTATTAGTGAAGGTTTTCTCATCATTTCAAGCTGGTAAGTTATTTTTGAGTTTCCTTATTATTTAACCAAATTTACCAATACATGTTTGAGATTATCTAATTGTGTTACTTTTGTGTTATTTTCTTGAAATAGCCTACAATAATTTGGTAATTCCGAAACTGATTTCTTTCTTCCAGTACTTAAGAGATGGCAAAGATAGTGTTTTTTGGCAGCTGGTGGCTGGTCAGAGTACACTGTACTTTTCAGCTGGGGGACCTTTAAAGGTTTTACATTTTCTAACATTTGCTGAGGATAAAAAATGTTGTGCACGAGTACTAATGATCCATAGTAGCATACGTTAGACAGCATCTACAAATAGTTAAACCTGCCTTTCTGTTCCTTCATAAAATGATTTTCCATAATTCTGCTCAGGGTTACTGAACCAATGAGGACGAAAGGAGAACATGTGAAACATGTGTACCGACTGTAATTCAAACTCAGGATCGAACCGGGGACCTGGAGCTGAGGGACGGCTCTGTTCATTTCGTTCATTTTTTGGGGGCTCAATGGTATAACACAACACTGACCACAGGACTTTCATTCTCAGTGCTTCAATGTGTACAGTTAGACATTATAGTTTACATGTAACATCTATAGTATACATAGTATTCCATATATAGTTTTTCCCAGTCACAGTTTGTGTTAATGGCCAGTTTCAGACCATTAGAGCTATGTGTGGGGTGTTTGGCAGAATAATCTTAACCCTACATCATATACAGTACACTACCATGTCCCTACCACGTCAATGTCACTACTATTTCACAAATAGTAATCAGTTGCAGCAGGTGGAAAAAAAAGGGCTGTCAATTGATAGGACTCTAGACAACTGTGAGATGCTCAGCATCTTCTAATGTAAGACTACTGCAGGTTTGAGGCCCGTTTATTTTTCCCCCTTCAAATTTTCCTCAAACCCTAAACACTGCACTGTTTACAGTGCATTTATCATTGGTGTCAGCTACACTAAGCCTTTCATTAAACTCTTTTGCAAACAAGTAATTATTCTATCTGCTGCTTATCCTAACTCAAAAAGGAAAATGTGAATTCTTTTTCATTACAACATCTTATTTAATAATGGAGTACAGCAGACAACAAGACCTCTGTTCTATATTATTTGTTTTGTCTAGGCCAACTATAAAAGCTTTATTCTAACAACACTTCCTGAATGCATCTTGGTTTTGAGATAAAAATGCTGTATGTAAGCAACTCATAAAATAGAGCTTCCGCTTGTTTAAAGACTATGTTAATAAAAAGCCTGCGGATGATAAGCTTTAAGATTCAGAAACTCGTAAGCTAGCAGTTGCGTCACAATAACCCAGCATTTTATAGCTAAGTAGGTTGTGTTACTTGGAAAGTTTCACCCACTTGCATTTAAAGGAAGAAAGTGTCACTTTCACTTACTACATCTGTAATAGTGCTAGATCATTTAACCTTATTATATATGCACAAACAATTTGTTATTAATAAAGTTTAAAATGTTTACCTTTAAAGCATGAAAACACACACAATACGTTCAAGTAATTCATTTATTTGACCTTTCTCTCCGAGGGTTTCAAAGATACATAGGTACATAGGTTTGTGTGGTAGTCCAACCTACACATATAAAGCATGACAGAGATGATGAGAGGCTTAATATTGTGGCAGGACTGACGTCAGTGAAATAATGGCTATTTTTACATTCTTTAGAGAAGTTGTTAAAGACTGGATGTATTTAATATTACAATATCCTTGTAATATCATTATTTCTTTCATTCATTTATTCATACATCATTAATAAATGCTTCATCCTGCTCAGGATTGTGGTGGATCTGAAGCCAGTCCCAGGAACAATAGCTGTGAGGTGTAAATCCAGTCCACCACAGGCCACTATGCATACAGACACAGACAAACACACACACACACACACACACACACACACACACACACACACACACACGTCTATCTTACTATCCTAATGAGAACCTTCCAATGACATAATTATCAATGCAGCTAAATAATGCTATGGCTGCACATGAACCTAATCCTGAGCGTAACCTCAGTAATGAAAGGGATATTAAAAAAAAACACTTTCCTTCTGAGGACCATCCAAGTGTCCTCACAAGGCCAAAATTGTCAGGTCCTACCATCCTTGTGAAGTCATTTAGTCCTCATAAGGTTATAAAAACATTAAACATGCACACTCACACACACAGTGCATCCACATACAGGCATGCAAAACATTGCATGCAGACAGTAACACTCTGACACCCTGTAATGTTATTATAAAGTAATAATAATAATAATAATAATAATAATAATAATAATAATAATAATAATAATATAGTGTATGACTAGTCTTTAAAAAATCTATAAACATAAATATTAATTAAATAAATAAACACAACACAAGAATAATATTAATAATTAAAATTACAATGACAAACAAACAAACAAATAACTAAATAAATAAACCCTAAGAATGATGTGAATGAGAATAAGCAAATGAAAGCAGTAGAAGCATGGGATGCTCTATGTTGTCTAATGAGACACTGATAAAAGAACTAAACTTTACCTAAATAACCTATCCCTTATTTCAGCACTAGTTCAGGTTCACTAGTTCAACCTCTCTATGACTTCAAATAAATATGACTATCCATTCTATTCTGACAACAATGCATGCTATGTAAATTCTAGGTAATGATGGACTAAAATACATAAAAACACACCATTTTAAAAACAACTTCTACTTTTATTTTTTTTTTTATTCTTTCATGAAATGCTTCACGCTGAAAAAGTTATGTCCTGTACCATAAATATAGGGGATGATACCTGTATAAAGTGTTGTAATGAAGAACTCCAGCTCTGACCAAGCAGGAAGGTCATAAGGGGTAAACACTAAGTGAAGAATCAGATACAATATGCAGTCCACCTGGAAGAGTGTCATTGCAGCCAGGATGCCGATAGTGCTCCGATGGAGCACATCATGCTCGTGATGATGATGGTGGGCAACTACAGCACCTGAATCTGACTCATGAGATGCATCCACTGCCTGTTGCTGAGCGATTAAAATCTTGATGATTAAGACACTTGTCCATGTGACAATGATGAGAGGCAAAATATGACAGATGATGATAAAAAGGTATTTGTAAATGCTGTTTACAGTGGGACAGTGCCCTTCTGAACACTGGAAAAAATCTGCTGGACAGTCTCCTGTAGTGGAATTTTCCATATGCCAAGTGTCCTGGTTTATGAAGTAAGTCGGCAGACCTAAAAGCACAGCTGCCAGAATGCATCCTATACTTAGACCAATTGCAGCTTCCCTGGTATCCATAAGGATAGGTGTGATTACCCTCGTGGCAGCGTTGTGCATCTTCTGATAGCGGTAGATGCTGATGAGCACTGTGAAAAAGATGCTGCCATTTTCTCCACAGATGTTTAAAAATTTTAGCACAACACAGGACCAAATACTTAGAGTATGCATAGATTGGGCAATAATGTCATAGACGTCCAAAACCATAATCTCTGCGAAGTTTGTTATAGCCAGTCCAAGCAGGAACACTTCGAATGTCTTCATGCGTGTTAAGTGAAGGACTGATATGATCAAGACCCCATTTCCTACTATGCCAATGACAGAAATCATTATCCTCAGTAAAAACAAAGGAAAAACACTCTGCTCCATCAGATTACTGTGCTAGATGAGTGTGCTGACGAATCCCTTCCAGTCTGTCATCTGTAACTACAGAATGATGGTGCACAATCAGTTCTTTTGCCTTCTGTACCTGTTTTTCTGCCTCAGTGAATCAGAGAACTTGATGTCAGGAGACTTACAGAAACTTACGGCTGCTCACTGGTTAATTGGGACTTGAGGAAAAGCTGAAGGACTTGTAGAGGACTGGGAGTCATATAATTGATGCCTTAGAGCTTTGTCATCCTAACATGACATGATCACAGCACTTGATGTCTTTGTTTTTCCATGGGCTTTACTGGTCTGTATTCAACAATGAGTAGGTAATACGTCACTGTGTGTGAATGTCACTGAGACTCCAATCATGAAGTTACACCAGAGTCATTATTTTACAGTATAGAACAGCTTTATCTTAGCCTAAGTTTATTACACAACAAAGTGTTCATATTAACAACTCTGTGTGTTTTCATTCATTCAACTACAGCTAGATGCAAATGATCACTCTAAGTTTTATTTCAACATTCAGGATTTAGCTGACCAGTGATGCTGTACAGTATAATTACAGATTATTTACTTGAAACCAGATGTTAGAAAAAGGGAAGACAATGTCACTGCTTCAACAGCAGGCTACACAACACCAAGATTTAAGTTTGCATTTCCATACAAAAGTCTAGCCTAGACACATTGTTTAGCCAATTTAAAATAAGTATTAAAATTCTAGGAAAAGGATACTGGGATATTGTATTGTTTTGCATCATTCAAGTGTACTCAATAATTACAGGATGTGCGCAAGGGAGTATCATAAGTACATGAGCCTTTGGAGAAGCCACACCCAAGCACAGACTAAAATGCAGTGCTATCTGGCAGAAAGCGACTGTACACTGTGGAAGATTACCTGAGCACAGTGACTGAGATCAAAGATGGGCAGGCTGACAAAGTATAGACTCTGTGCACATAGAACGATAAGCCCGTGAGATGGACTGATATACGAAATCCTGGCTCACAGTGCATTAGCAACACTGTGGAGACTTCTTAACTGTCAAAAATACAGTGGTTTACTTCAGCAAATTGCAGCTTGCTCATCCTCAATTCTACACTCCCAACAACACTGATAAACTGCTCACCTTCTTTGGTTAGGAGTGCAGAAGGAGGTCGTGCTCTGTCCCTGTGGCCATGTTCCAAAATCTAGTGGAAAATCTTCCCAGAAAAGTGGAGGATGTTACAGCAGCAAAGGAGATCAACTCTGATCAGCTCATTGTTCTGGAAAAGGATGTTCAACATGATTGTGATGGTAAGATGTCCACAAACATTGGACCATAGAGTGTATAAACAAAAGCCTTGAAATCTTACAGGGGCCACTTTTACCACTTATAGCTAGAAATGGCCAATATTCCCATGATAAATAGGTCTTATCTAACTTTGCTATTGTTTATCCCTATAGACTTGGAGGGATAAGCTGATAGCTGCCATTTCTACCGATCGATTCAATTCGGTTCAGTTTTATTTTACTTTATAGCATTTTTAATAATGGACAGTGTCACAAAGCAGCTTTATAGAAATATAAAAAATATGCATATAAATTTTAAATATATAAATTTATCCATAATGAGCAAGCCGGTGGCGACAGTGGCGAGGAAAAACTCTCTTAGACGACATGAGGGAGAAACCTTGAGAGGAACAAGACTCAAAAGGGAACCCATCCTCATCCGGGTTACACGGGACTGTGCAGTTCTATAATAATTCCCTTCTATAACTGTGTTCTATATTGTCGAGAAGTGAAACTGTGTAACCAGAATATTCATTATAGTTTAACATGAAGTTATTTAGTTGATGTCATTAACTGTTGGTGGAGAGTTCAGTGCAGAAATGTTTGTGGTGATTGCAATCCATCTTTATGGTTTCTAAACGTATCTTTTGGCTGTCCATTTGGGGCCATCCTCATCCTTATTCCATAAGGTCAGCAAAATACCAGCCTAATGTCCAGAGATGGTATTTCTATAGGTCAGTACTTTCATTTCAAAATAGTTAGCTACAAGAATATGCTATATGAATGATATTACAAGCATTTTCACAAATTAGGATGTGGTTTAAGCTACTTTCATGTGATGCACACTCATAAACACTCATTAAATAATACCTGGTGGAACTAAACTATAACTAACTGCAAAAGATACGGGGGTTTTACTAAATGTGCATCATTACCAAAATAGCCAAGTAAAAACTCTCCAGCATGCACTCAGCTTGAGCATAATATCCCTTTAATATTTTGTTAAAAAACCTACAATCATTTGCATTAACTGGATATGTTCATTAAATGTAAGACGTACACATTATCCATCATTAATGCATATCTTACATTTCATTATGTGGGATACATTCAGTAGGTCGACGGTAACCTATTTCCTGTGCTTGGAAAAATAATAAGTAAATTGGTGAGCATTAAACTGTCTGAATGTAGTTTGCTCTCTATTCGTCTATTCGTTAAACTTAACCTTTACAATCATGAAGGTCATGCGCTAAATTTGACCTTTTATGGGACATTACAATTAACTTATATGGACAGTAGTGTTTTTATTACGAAATTCTCATCATAGTTGAAGGCCACGCGTTCACTGAGGATCTTCTAAACATATAGAAGAGGATTAATGCGATGAATAACATATGGCTTAGAAAGCCTCTCCACCTCCGGGAGCCTGCGCGGTCGTGAGAGCCGCCATGGTTGCGCTGACGTCACGCCCGTAGGCAGCGCACGCATGGGTGTGTGTGTGTGCGCGCGCGTGCTACAGTTGACGTGATGCACGGTACAGTTCGGTACTGAGGGACAATGAAGCCAAAACACGGCGATGAAACTCGTGGAGCTCTTTCAACATGTATGCATAGCTGACGATGAAAGGCAAGTGGGCTGTAGCCAAAACACGCGCGGTTAAAAAAAAAATATCGCATGGCAACGGATCTCGCGCGCGCTGTTTACGTTTTTGAAACGCGTGTGTAAAGCGCGGGACAGACGGACTCCCGCTTCGAATCGGACCTGTGCGGGAATCACGCGCCGCTGGGGTTGGGGCGCATGCGCAGTGGGTCGTTCCAGGGCCGTGTGCTTTAGCTGCGAACAAGCCACCATTGGTGAGTTGGGGTTCTTCGTCGAAGTTGTCCGGCTTTGCGCAGTTCGCACGGTAACAAAACGCATTATTTGCTTCATTTAGTAGCAAAAAGTATAAATGCTAGAATTATCTACCTTAGCTTATTGTATGTACACGTGTATTAGCATGAAGCTGTGCGTTTTGGTTGGTTTTTAGCAAAGAGCAGCTCACTAGTAGCGGTAGCAAGCTGGTTTATTTGCCTAGCTAGCTAGCTAGCTAACTAACCCACCAGATAACAATTTCTAACCCCTGTGCATAATGTTCGTGTTTCTAAAGAATACCGACTTGCAGTACTTCTGTGTTAGTCCACTTAGCAATAGTGGCGTTGTACACAATGAGTTTACGCTCATTCGCCATTTTCCTGTTTGCGTTTCTAATATAACGATCGTCAAGCTGTGTTTATACCGGAAGTGTTTGTGCGTGCGTTGGGTTCATAACATGTTTAGCGAGATGGCTAACAGTAGTGGTAAATATTCAGGTTTCGTATCTTTATTTAAGCACCCTAACGTAAGACTGTACACAGCTAGGCAAACAGTCCAGTGTTTGTGTTTTTTTTTTATTAGGCTAATTTGCAGAATCAGTTTTATCGAGTTTAGCCCCTGTACAAAGATTAGTTGAAAAAACTTTATACAAATGTATGTATAGAGTCTAAGAAATGTTAGCAAATGTAGCTAAAATCTCTCCGTGTGTTGGCCAGCGATCAGAGAGCACTTTTCTCTGCCGTGTTTTATTGATTATCTTTCTTATAGTGTGCTATATAGTCAGCCAAAATGTATACACACTTCAGGAAAAGATACATTTGTATACATATTGTAATACTAAATTTATTTAGACATCACGAGATTAATACAAGTTACCTTTAGCTTCTACAATTACAAGTGGTGGCCATTAGCTTCCAGACATTTATGTAGAAGTGCTACTGAAGTGTGTATACATTTTTTTTTTTTGGCTGACTCTGCATAGCTTATTTTCTGCATGAACACATGTGAAACCGTTTATAAATATAGCGATGTCTGGATGACCTG
>JAQMYM010000018.1:13183857-13198952 GCA_030014255.1 Parauchenoglanis ngamensis
GGCTCTCGGGGGAGTGTGGTGGAAGAAGGTTCCTTGAGTAAGGTTTTGACAAGTTTATGATGTGCCCCAGCCATTCATAGTGCTTCGATAAGAGGTCTCAACCTGCACATCACTATGAAGCCCCAAACCCACAGTTGCACATAAGCTAGCTGAGGGTGCCAAATGTATCTCTCCATTTGCGACAGTATATCAATTCTGTGGGGTAAGAGCAGCAGTGGAAACCAAGGTGGGTGGTTGCATTTTGTGCAACGTTGGCAGAAATGTGGACAGTGAGGCCAGTTGTAGGCCAGTCCATCCTGACCCAGTCCGAAATCCTGACCCAATTTTTTATTCCTGATTCAGGTGCTACATTACGTTATCCCAGGCATTGGGGATGAGTTTGGGTGGAGCACCAGCCGGACCAGCTGGAACTGGGAAGACAGAGACAACCAAAGACATGGGCCGCTGTCTGGGAAAGTACGTGGTGGTCTTTAACTGCTCTGACCAGATGGACTTCCGAGGCCTTGGCAGGATATTTAAAGGCAAGAATAGTTCTTCGCTGTTTTGTTTTTAAGGTAGTATGTCTCTTAAATGTCTCCATATTTTTGAAATACTTTGTGAGTATGAGAAATTTCAGTAAAAATTCTGAATTTTTGACTTGATTTCAGTACCTCTAACAATTAGAGATAATATTTCCATTAGCCTAATGCTGTTGCCTACATTCTTAGAAACTTATAGATAGATTAAAATCAAAGTTTGCAGTAAAAATAAATTATTAATTGTCATGCTTGAAAAGAAAAATACAGTTGTTTCTGTTGCAATCTGTTGCAAAGTTGTAGCCCACTCCATTTGAGATGTCTATATTTTAGCTGTCACTAGGGTATGATGTAGCTACTCTGTAAATAATGCTTAATACAGAAAAGTGGGATTTATATTGAATTTTGTAGGACTTGTAGCACTTTATTTTAGAGTATGAGAAGTAATATTTAATTAATAGATAAATAAGTAGCTAGTAATAATAAGTAATTATATGGTAAGTAACTAGTAAGAATATGTAAGTATGCTGTAAGTAGGAATATTTTTGGCACGTAACTACTATGTAATAGGTAATTTAGTATTTTAGTATTAATAATATAGGTAAGTATTTTCCAGTGTATAAACTTATATACTGGAATATATAACAGTATGTAATTTAGGTGAAAACAATTAGGTTTCTGTAGTGGTACTTAATTACAATAATTACCCAGAGAAGACAATTGATGTTTAATTAGTACAAACTTTACAAAGACAGACATATGAGAGGTTGCTATTTATCACCATTTATTCATTTTTATATTGTTTAGATGATTTGGTATGTGATAATGGGCAGCAAGAATGTCAGGATGCAGTTCATGAAAGAAAATTTGTTAGCTATGTGATGAATACTAGATATTAAATGAAAAATTTTTAAAGATTCTAGTCACCTTATGTGTGGAATGTAAATGAATGTTTATGTGAATGGGTAAATGAAAATTTATGTTCAAAATGTCTCCATATGAAAAACTTCACTATAATCAACTATTTATTTTTTCTTGTTAAAAAAAACAGCACACTTTTACATGTGGTTATTAGTTTAAGAATGTGTGGAGTGTCTGAAATAAGTTCCTTCTTTTCCTAACTGAATAGAGACTGAACCCGTTGCTTGTCTGTTTGTTTCTAAAGGTCTCGCTCAGTCGGGTTCCTGGGGCTGAATTCAACCGCATCGAGCTGCCGGTGTTGTCTGTTGCAGCACAGCAGGTCTCCGTCGTCCTCACATGCAAGAAGGAGCGAAGAAACTACTTCATATTTACGGACGGAGACTCCGTAGACATAAACCCTGAGTTCGGCCTCTTCCTCACCATGGTGAGATATTCCATGATAAGCATATCTGAGAGAAAATGCATAGTTTAAGATTATGTGATGCATAGCCTGACACCAGCTTTTGGCAGTGTTCCCAAGGAATCTTTGCCCATTCATCATAAGTAATGGCCTCCAGCTCACTAATATTCTTGAGTTTTCATGTTGCAGAGATCAAACCAGAGATCAGGGATTTGAAGAAGGTAGTTGCAGCATACAAAACCAAGAATATTAGTGAGATGGAGGCTATTGCTATAAAATTCTATATAAATGCTATATTGTGAGTGTAGTACTATGCATGCTGTAAAATTCAATAAGAAAATACTATAAGTATATTACTGTAAATATTATAAAATTCTATTGAAAAATACTATACTATGAATAGAGCACAATAAATACTACAACATTTTATTGGAAAATATTATACGTATGGCACAAGTAACACTATGAATTACCGTAAAGTTATTTTAAATTAAATTAATTACCTAATTTAAATTAAGGTAAAGTTGTTATGACGGCACATGGACACCAAAACAAACGGTGTTCATGTCTACCTACGAGAAGATCCAAATAAATGCCAGGACCCAAGTTTTCCCAGCAGAACATTGCCCATAACATCATACTGCCTCCTTGCCGTCTTCCCATAGTGCACCCTGGTGCCATCTCTTCCCCAGGTAAGCGATGCACACATACTCAGCCATACACATGATGTAAAAGAAAATGATTCATCAGACCAGGCCACCTTCTTCCTTTGCTCCATGGTCCAGTTCTGATGCTCCCGTGCCCATTGTAGGTGCTTTCGATGATGCCAGGGGTCTTCATGGGCACTCTGACTGGTCTGCAGCTATGCAGCCCTATACACAGTAAGTCGTATTGCACTGGACACTATGTTCTAGGTGTATCCCTAAATGTAAAAGGGAAGGAGGTGTGGCTTGTGTGTCCTTCAAAGCGACTGAGTTGTGCCTTTGTTTTTAATTGGTGGCTAATGCCTCTTTTAAGACTAGTGGACTAAGACTGGTGGACTAATTGGACTAGTGATCAGAAGGTCATGAGTTCAAATCCCAGCACCGCCAAGCTGCCACTGCTGGGCCCTTGAGCAAGGCTCTTAACCTTCACTGCTCACTTGTATAAAAATAAGATGTATGTAAGTCGCTCTGGATAAGGGCGTACATAAATGTAAATGTGCCTGTGTAGTTGCAGACTGGTCAGAGTGCTCATGCTGACCCCTGACCACTACCAAAAGCACCTACAATGGACATGAGCATCAGAACTGAACCATGGAGCAATGGAAGAAGGTGGCCTGGTCCGATGAATCATGGTTTCTTTTACATCATGTGGAAGGCTAGGTGCGTTTGCGTCACTTACCTGGGGAAGAGATTGGAAGAAGGCAAGCCGGTAGAGGCCGTATGATGCTCTGCTGTTAAGCCTTGGTTTCTGGCATTCATGTAATTTGACATGTACCACCTACCCAAACATTGGTGCAGATGAAGTACACCCCTTAATGGCAACAGTGTTCCCTTATGGCAGTGGTCCCTTTGCTGGACAATGCTCCCTGCCACACTGCGAAAATTGTTCAAGAATGGTTTGAGGAACACGACCAAGAGTTGAAGGTGTTGACATGGCCCGTAAATCCCCAGATCTCGATCCAATCAAGCATCTCCAGGATGTGCTGGACAAACAAGTCCGAACCATGGAGCCCCCGCCTCGCAACATACAGGACTTAAAGGATCTGCTGCTAATGGCTTGGTGTCAGATACCACAGCACACCTTCAGAGGTCATGTGGAGTCCGTGTGTTAACAGGCAGAGCTGTTTTGTCGGCACAAGGGGGATGTTAATGTTATGGCTGATTGATGTACATAAATGATTGTTGTTTTTGTGTGATAGCAGTAGTGCTATCCTGCTGTCTTTACAGCCATATTAAGTCTGCACCTGCCAGCAGAGAAGTTCTTCATCCATGCACTAATGCGTTTTATTTGAGACCTGTTAAATTCGAGTGTAGTATCATTGTAAAACTATCCATGAAGCTTTTATAGCACCATATACACAGAGGTCTTGCTCTGAGTGTTCAGACCTCATAAAGATTCCCTCTTATAGTCTTGCTGCCATGCAGTGACAGGTTGTGTGTGTCGTTGATGCTCTTGGCGGGGGTCCAACATATTCAGACACCGAGCTACATGTACCACCTGGCGCTTCTGCACCCCGCGATTGACAGATTGACAGGAGAAAGACGGACCCTGGCGAGGCCTTCGGCACATACACATTGTTTTGAACATGACACAAGGAAGTGAGTGGAAGCAAAGCTTTGTGCTTGACAGCCTGCTAAAAAAAGGGGAGAGGTGAAGATTCAGAGGGGCAAAGCCAGTGATAGGGTGCTGAAAGGTTGACAAGCCTCACCATTAGGTTTTTTATGCCACTGTCATTTGTAACAGCAGCTTGTGAAGGAGGAGCAGCTTCATCAGGTCTCACGAGAAAGTAGCCGACCTCAACTCAGCACCACACTGGCCTTCCCAGGAGACTCTACTTCACTGACAGCGAAAAAGCTTAATCACAGTGCTGGTGTACAATAAGAAGATGAGAACTGAACTGAGGTTGGACAACCAAGAAAACTTAAGCAAACAATTTGTCTCAGTAACGTCATTGGAAAGGCGTTACCACAACATTGTTTTTTTGACGATGGGTCTCTCTACCAACTTGAGTCATGAGCATAGAGAGTTTTACTACCAAAAAATTCAGATTTCAGACATAACTCTGGATTTAACATCCCTATGAAATGGCTTCGTAGCGGAGATTTGATTCCATATCTTGAAATATTTCCTGTTGTAACAGGAAATCGGAGTAAGGTCATGTTGAACTGCATAAATGACATGAATGACACAACGACCAAAAGTCTTCAAGATATGCCACAGTCACTCCTAATCGAAACAAACCTGATAGTAGCTATCTTCAAATGGAGAAAAATGAAGCGATTCCATGAGCCTTTTACCTTCTCTCACAAGGAGAACATCAGAGGAGAAGCATCTTAATCAGAGATACTGCTTATCTTGAAAACTGAATTATTTATGGATAAAGTTATGAATTAAGTCTATAGGAGCCATAGCATAGCAGATCACTCGCTCAACTGTGATGATTCATGGTCAACTTCATGGTCACATTTTCTATAGAGGCGAGCTCATCGAATTAAACATGACATTAGCATTAATTTTTTTAATTTGACAAATCAAAATAGAATTAAAAGGATGGCATAGTAGTTTATATCCCACTCACACATTACATACACACATTTCATGATCATGATGTAGTATTTCTCAGTTTCATTAAGTCAAGAACGCAATTAACTGTTGGCGAACGTCCCTGGATAGGCATGAACGCTTCAAGATGAGCAAAAGTAATTCCAGAAATTCCTTTCTCCACTCTCCACCTTTGATTAATGGTGCCGGGCCTCTGTAGCGGAGATATCCTCTTTAAGCAGCGTCAGTTGTGACAGGAGCAGGTGGTTAAAAAAATGCTGTTTACTACTGCAGGCCTCCCTGTGTTGTAGTAATCCTGGCAGCACACACACCCACACACACACACCCATACACCCCCAGGAACAGATGTGACATAACCCGTCAATCATACTTCTAAGAAAATCCAAGAAAACGATTCTTGCAGCTTTGACACTGGGTGCTAAAATGTGAATTAAGAAGGAACAGGCTCAGTTCGGAATTCTGCTGATGAAATCCATCGTTCGTTTTCAGAGCAGCTCTCAGGAGGGATCTTGCATACTGCTTTGGCATCTCAGATCAGATTTTTAAGCTGATTTAGGCTGCTTTCACACTAGGCGGCTTTTTTTGGGGGATGATATGAAAAAAAAAATACCAACTCATGCAACACACACACTTTAAACTCTTGCCCTTTGAGTATACCAGCATATTAGCTAGCATCATCCACCCAGCAGTATTAACAACAAAGATTAGATTGATTCTTTGTGTTGTGTCAAATTGTGAAATATCTACAATTTGACATAGTCGCTCCCTAACATGAACATTTTGTCATCCATTTTTGGGTTTTTTTTCTTAGTCTAAATGGTCCTAAATAATAAAACAGCCGTTGATGTTCGTTGTGAGCAAGTTATTGTATGGAAATTCTAAGCATATTGTTGAGCATGCATCTTTTTTGCAGTTCAGGAAGTGCTTAATAAAGCATAAAGCCAAAAAAAGGGGCCTTGTGCGGCTTATTGCTATCCAGTGTTCAAGAAATCATTTATTCTTAGTAATATTGATTATAAACAATTCTTTTGCCTTGCAATGCAGTCTCTTAATGGTAAGCTTTGGTTGCTAGGCAACATAACGAACAAAAATGAGTATATTCTATGGATAGAACAATGTAGTGGGTTTATTGGCTTGAAACCTAGCGCATTAATTCAGAATACAGTTATTGTGATGCGCTCACAGAAATGCGTATATGGAGGATTGTACAGCTTCACAGCTTCGAATGAGATTTTAGAAGTGAAACTATGTATATTATTATATGGATTTATTATCAGGCGAGTTCTTTTAAAAAAAAAAGTAGATAATGTGGTCTGTAATTTTTTTTCAGGAAAAGGAGAATAACTCCAGGTCCAAAAGTAAAACTAATCTCGTAATTCTTTTAGTGCTGTGGCAGAATCTGAGTTCGCACAGTGCCGAGGTTCTAATATAATGTGACAGCGTTGCTTGCTTCAGTAAACATTTCGCCATGTCGTTCCCTCGCCCTGACACTCTAATTCCAGCAATGAGCGTGCGTATTAGGTTAGTACCTGCTGCTTTAATCTCTTCGCTCATAGCAGGGGAACGTTTCAGAGGGCCATCATATTTAGAGAGTTAATCTATAGTGGCGCTCTGAGACACACAAATAATAGGTACTAATCAACAGTGTGGTCTGGCTGTCGTAAAATTGCTTGCTCAGTGGACTGAGAAGGGCACTGAAGACCTCTTTGCTTAATCTAGCCCTCTTTTAGAGCCGTGCTTCAGCAGATTTGTAGAAACAGTGATTGAGGCACAGCGTGAGAGATCATTGATGCCCTATTAAAAAGAGTGCTGTTTGCCATGGGAGTCATTTTTGGGTTAGAACGCAGTGAAGTGCAAAAAAAAATTGCATTCTCTGTGATTTTAGGGGGGGGGAAAGGAAGATGTGCTTCTAATGTTACAATTTATATACAAAAAATGTATAGTCTCACAGGTCCAGAGGTGATCTCTAACAAGAATACATCCGGAGACAAAACAGCTCTATGCACACAGGCTTTCCCTCTAAAGAGTTCCAGTATGCACTTTATACAAATGGATACAAAAGAGGTTTGAGACAGTTAGGAGGCTAAAGATGATTGTATGAGTTATCAGCAGGGTTGGGGGTGTATTTAGATAATCAAGAGGTTGATCAGTGAGGCTGATGAAGCCACACCATCACCCCAATGCGGTGATGACGTTTAGGATGGAACGTTGAAATAAATACTAATCATCAACCACAGTAGAAAAGAAGAACCACATTATGTCCGTATATAACCACGTTCGCTTATGCCAGGATCAGACTACATAAATCCAGTCTGATTTTTTGACACGACAAATATCCAGCGTTGGGACCGAATATGAACATTAGGAACGGCGAACAGGCCTTGTAGTGTGACATAATCAAAGTACAGCGATGTGGCATCTGCGACGGCCTGACGAAAAGTCTAGCATGTCAGAATTCCGAAGTGTTACGGAGTTTCTTGACCCTCCTCCCAGAGGACACACGGGGATGTTTCGAATTTGGGTCAAATTTGTAGTGTTGCAGGTCTCCTGTCCAAGTCACAGCAAGAATGTATGACACTGATTGCCTAATTTGACATGGTGGCTGTCAAAAATGTCGTATAATCAGAACGCGGCATCACATTCACCACCAAAGTGTATAGACAAAGCAACGGTAAACCTGTCATTAAAGCCACTCCAGTAGACTAATACTTCCTGGGTTCTACTTCCTTTCGTGCATGCAATTTTGGAAAGAGTCTCCAGTGTCAGTGCTTTGTATGAGTCAGGGTAAACGGTAATATTTTCAGCTGATATTTAAAAAAAAAAAAAATGTAAACATGACTAAGTCTTATTAACTTCAAGAGAGAAAAACAAAGGCTGATGAGGGAATGACTCTTAATACCTGTTACAGAGTAAGTGATAAGCAACTCAGTTGTTACGTGGGCATTCCACAACATTAAACGGAACTATAAACGGATAACAAGATATGATGTCATCCTTTAATTAAAAAATAAATTGCAATCACTTGAAAATCGTTGTGGTATAAAAGGACTGAAACTTTTTTTTTTTAGATGTACAGTAACAGGAAAATATTCAGCTTCTAGCAGGTTAGAAGACACACACTACCCTGTTGATGATGATTTTCCTAGTAGACACAGCGCCCTGTTAGGTTATATTTCCCGGCTATTAAAACTAGTAGCCAAGTTGTGGCCTTCAAAGTAAAATCTTAAATAGAGGATGGATCAATAAAAACGTGGATGGAGTCCATAAAAACGAACTATTGAAATCATTACTGAAGCTAAATCATGAAGTGAATCATCAAGCCCGAAGGATTGCAGGATAAAAAAAACAGCTGAGCTTTTAGACGTGCAATTTAAAACGTGTTTAAATTGATCTTTTACATCAAAGTACATTTCAGAGATATGTCTCATTCAAAGGTATTAGAGGATCAGTGAAAGACTGGGGATATTGCTGCTTTGCTAGGATTTGAAGACATTTCATGCTAGCCAAGAGCAATGTCTCTGTGAGGTCTCTTTTCAAAATAGAGAGCTGAGATCTTTTAAGGATTTGCAATAACTACAATCAAATATGAGGTTTTCCTACATTTTTCTACACTGTGTTTTATTTTAGCTCTATTTAAACTCTGTTTTGTTTTGTTTTTAATCAAGAACGCTATGCTAAACTGCCTGAAGGTGTGTGAACGTTTGCCCTGTGTTGCACTGGCATCCCATCCAGGTTGTATACTCCTCCCAGTGTTCCTGAGACAGGTACGACGACCCTGACCAGGACAAAGCCTTTACTAAAGATGACTGAATGAATTCAAGACCAATCAGCCCTAACTCCTGCGCCAATTTTATATATAGTGTAAAAGTAGCAAGCTTCATTATACTATTGGTGTATAATACGTTTTCATTGCTGCAACTGAAACATGCAAACATCATTGCTGTCATTGCATGTTGGACTCATATTCAGACTAATAATAATTAAAGAAATCTTTGCATTCAGGACTTCCTAATCCCCGACTCCTTTTAAGAACCCTGATCTCACGTTCCTCCTTGATGAGATCCATACTTTGCAGCTCTGGTTGCTTTTCATATAGACACGAGCACCATTCAGCAGAGATTTAAACTCTCTTTCTGTGATTGGCAGTAGACCAATAGATGCAATAAATCTGTCTTTCTGCTCGGAGCTTCTGGGAAGTCGCTGTGTTCATTTGGCTGGTGGGCATTTCGAAAGCAGCAGTCTGTTAAAGCGATGGATAGAGGAGGCTCATAAATTCCCCTTGTGGGGGGGAATTGTGTTGGTAGGGACCGTAGCATTAGTGCAATGAACCTTTATCCTAGTCATTCTTATATCCTCCAGTAATGTGAAGAATTATTTGCCCCTGCAGGAGCTGCCATCTTGGTAAACAACAGCAGATTTTTGTCACTGCATGGTCCTTGCAAGAAGACAAATGTGTGTGTTTCATATTTTCTACAATGTTTTTTGCTCTAATCCCCAACTAAACAGCTAATAAATGATTGTTTTGAATGTAATAAGGCATTACTAGCATTATTATACCTTTCAACACCAATGATTAAGACGTGAAGCGTAACTAAAGGAGCATTTGTGCATTATGGGCTTCACAAAGGCTCACTGTCTGTGTTGGCATTCACTTCAGCTTACTTTGTAATTAAAGTGTCTTCGGGCGAAACACTACGACAGTTTAAACAAGCTTGCAGAAGGCTATTATGCGACATATTCATGCTGCAGAAAGCGCCTTTGCCAACATAATTGCCTTGGAACTGTACTGGGGAATAATTAATTCACTGATTCAATCTGGGTACAGGTGTAAATTCTGGCTATAAGTTTAATTAAAATGGCTCTTTAGGCGAAAATGTCAATTAAGACAAAGAAACCTGGTGTCATGCTTTTTTTTTTTTTTTTTTAACGCATCGCATCTTCAAAGGTTTCTTTTTTTTCTTCTTGAAAAGACATGCAGTTCCCCCAGGTGTATGAGATATATTAAAGGCATAGTAGATTATTATGTGGTTTACATGGGTATAAAGTTTTAAATAACCTTACAGCGTGTGTTAATCCCCCTTAAGCGATGAGAATCCTTGGCAAGGTAAAGAATCAAATGTTACTGAAAATTACCTCATGCAACTCCACTCACTTTTTAGGCTGTAACGTGCAGACAGAACAAACATTAATATATAAAAAAAAAGCTTTCTTGGATTGACAATGAACTTTACCTTTGCAGATTTGTAAACGTCAGAAGCCTAAACTAACGGGTGTGCTGTCGATCTGATCCAGCTCTTCCCACAGGGTCCGATGCTCACCTCTCATTACGCGCGTAACACTAACATGAACACTTCTGTCTCCTTGTAGATGTAGACGACTGTCTGTCCAACCCATGTGAGAACGGAGGAACCTGCATCGATAAGGTGGACTCCTTCATCTGCTTGTGTTTGCCCAGTTACAGTGGAGACATGTGTGAGAAAGGTAAAAGACCTAAACCAAAACCATAATATTTTATCCGTCTACATTATAGGCTTTTACATCAGCATGGCCTGTTTAGGGCTGAACAATGCAGAGATCTCATGTAGTCAGTTATGTACTTTGTGAAGTACACCCCATGGTGTCTTGGTGTGTGCAATATCAAACCTCATTTCCCATGAAATGCAGAAAATATTTTGAAATTAAAATGAATGCCAGTGTCAGTGCTTATAATGAAACCAAATGCTACTTTTCTGTAATGGTGATCCAGGTATGCATGGCCAGGAATTAAGGAGAGCAAAATTGAACATTAAATTCCAAACCTTTAATCGCATTATTTAGTATTTTTTATAGAAATTGTTCTTAAAAATGATAAGGACTGTTATCATAGCTAATTTAAATTTTTACCACAAAAAACCTAGCAACAGTAGCCAGTCATGGGAAACTGTGAGCTCATGCATGCGGAAGAGGGAGGATACATGAGCACTTTCCTCCAAGCGTGTTACAATGCCCTGGGATTCAGCATGAGGTTTGTTTCCTGTGTCTCGCTGGAAGCACAGGTTGGAAGCTGCTGTATGATGTACATATGATATGGTTGGAGGAAACTGGCTGAGGACTGAATTGAGGAGGAAAAACAAGGGGTTAATAATAATAATAATAATAATAATAATAATAATAATAATAATAAGGGGTGCACCAAACTGAAATTATCTACAAAAATCTGAGAATCTTTTTTGATTGAACGTTAAATTCCAAACTATTAATTGCACTATTTAGTCGTGTTTTTTTTTAATTAATTAAAAAAAATTTTTTTAATGAGAAATCATTCTTTGAAATTATTGGAATTGTTTAATTTAAGCAAATTTAAATTTTTAGCACAAAAAATTTTATTAGTGAATACCGGTATAACGTTTGACCTTAATACTTCACATTGAAAGTTCTCAAACTTGTGCTTCAGCATATTAAGTCACAGTTAAAAAAAATACAATCCCGTCCCAACTTTTTTTGAAACGTGTTGCTGGCATCAAATCCAGTATGAGCATATAATTTCCAGAAAACAAAGTTTCAACATGTGATATGTTATCTTTGTTCTGTTTGCAGTTAAATATGGGTTTATGTTATTTGCAAATCATCACATTCTGTTTTTATTTACATTTTTCGCAGCGTGCAAATGTTTTTGGAAACGGGGTTTTAGCGTGTAAAATCCCAACTAGGGTGCTCACAACAGCAAGGCAGCAAACCAACCAAAACTTGACAACCCTCAACATAAGATTTACACAAATAATACATTTTAAAAAGCTGCAATTTTTTTATAAAGTCCACAAACAAAAAAAAACCACCACCATTAATTTCACTGCACTGCCCCTAGTGGTCTGGATTACTTTCCTTATAAGCGATTTTTGGAAGGGTTTGGTTTTGATTTATGTCATCGCGTTGTCACTTAATTGCATAGCTGTAAGCGTTTGATTGTTTTCTCAAACGCAGCACACTCAGAAGTGTTTCATTTTTGGCTAATGTTGTTTTGTGCACTTCTGGGCCACTGCACTTAACAGCACCTCGCATGAGTCAATAGGGTTGATGCACAGTAATGCATTATCCAGAATTTTAATACCCGTTCTCTGCATTATGGAAACATTTCTGGGATAGTATTAATCTGAAACGCTCACTAGGGTCGCGGCTGTTACAGGGCTGGCTGACTCCGTGGTCTGTGTGACATTCATCTCCACTCCCCGCAGCCCACACTGCCATTAATCTCAACAGCTTTACACTCTGGCAACAATTCCCCCATTCACCCTCGAGTCCTCAGGCAGCACACATACACACACAGATATATACTGTACATATACATGCACAAGCATGCACACTCTCACACACACACATATTAATGATGATTTATGAATTCTAATAATGCGTCTGCTGCAGCATGGGATAAAGATGATGTAATGACGATAACAGGAGAGAGTCGCCATGGCTGTTTGATGGAGATCACATACAGGGGTGCGGTCTTACGGTATTAAGTTTTACAATCTCTATAAACTGCTCTTCGTAGTGATAAAGAAGATTATTATGTGTTATACCACAGCCCTGTTGAATTCTCCAATATGTATGGTAAGACAGTGTTTAGTAATTCTCTATAACAGCACTTCTGGCTGTTCAAACAGGTTTATATTAACGCCCTCATTCTAATACGTTGTTGTTTCCATAGTAACAGCTAATTCAGAGGGATTTGAATTGCTGTGGTACAAGAGGAACAAAAACATCAGGACATCCTGTTATTGGAAAATAATCAACTTTAAGCTGGTAACAGTAACTCCGCTGCGCATTAGGTGCCATTTTTACTCCACAAATGTCTATTATACAAATGATATCGATATAGTGACTTGGGGAATTAGCATTGTAAAGGCTTAACACATAACTTCGAGTCGCCAACTGCATCAGGGCAGTGAAGCGAAATTATGCAGAGCTTCATTAGAATTCGCAGCCTGCCTTTGTACTGATGAGGTGTTAATTAGCACCCAGTGCACTTCTAATCGCAGGTCCCTCATTGCACTCAGATGGTGTGCAGCTAGCGGAGCGTTAGCGTTTGATGCAGTACATACAGTGTTCCTCTCTGTGTCACACAATTTCACACATAAACATTTTGTCCGGTTGTAACTCTGTTAAGGCGTCGTGCTCTAACTCGGTTAAGGTGATTGATTACAAAAGGGCAGCAAAGTAAGCGGAATGTGATGGAACTGCATTTTTGTCAATGGCAATCCTATTAGCCCTGTTGCGTGACTGATCGATGTCAGCACATTTACAAGTAGATTTATTGCTTGGACAATGCAGAACTCGGATATTAAAACGGTGCTAGAACATGGCTCGGGCGTTTTAAAAAGTTCCTGACTTGACGGAACTATTTTATAATGCCCTTAGGTCAGTGACATTTAGAAACGTTAAAATGCCCCACATCTCTGAGAGCGGAATCTATAGGCACAACGTCCTACAACCTCCATCACCAGAAAACTGAAATTGTGCTTTTTCTATTTGGCACAAATCCAATACTCAATTTAATATAGCAGTATTTTTTTTTTTTTTTTTTTTTACAAAAGACATCAGGAAGAAACCATGAGAGGAACCAGATACTAAAGGGAACTCTAATGGTGGATCCCGGTCATGGGATTATAAATCATTACAGGACACAGGTGTAAAAGAGTAAAGTCCAATGATACTAAAGGTATGAATCTACAGTTTGCAGAAGATATTATCCATTGATGCAAGGGTGAGATTGGGAATGAAATGTTTTTGGGAATTGGGAATTAAATGTCTTTAATTTATTAAAGAGCAACTCTTTAAGGTATCCTTGTGGGACCATCCACAGCAGCAGAAGATCAGAAACTCTAAGCACAAGTATTGCATCAGGATGAATCAGGCAGGACTGGAAGGCGAGACGAGAAACAGGAGTAGAAATGATCTGAAACTGGTACCAAATCAAGCACCTGGAGCATCTAATAGTTCCAAAGGTTCCAGTTGTATGCCTTCGGTTGTGAAAGCTGAAAAAGTTGGGATCAGCAGGAAGTAACACTGTTCTAGATAGTTCTAATGATTCAAATCTGTCGTTGTTGTTGAACGTGCATAGGAAAAACACTGTGTGCTTAACAACATCGTCCTCTAATGTAAACCTCTCTCTCGGTCTCTACCTCTGCATTTCTCTCTGTAGACACTGAAGGCTGTGACCATGGCTGGAGGAAATTCCACGGTCACTGCTATAAACTTTTCACCCGCCGGCACACGTGGGAGGATGCTGAGAAGGACTGCAGAGAGCTCAGCGGCCATCTGACCAGCGTCACGTCCAGCATGGAGCAGGACTTCCTCAACGGTGAGTCAGTACAGAAAGCACTCCACTGCTGCTTTGGTTTGATGCTTGGTTTGTGATGCAGCCTTTAGGCTAGAAAAACAAAATAACAAATTGAATGTAATCTTTGAAGCTGGCATCCTTTTGGTTACAGACTGCTGATTTTTGCCAGCAAGTCTCATGGATTATTCCTGTGCTTCATGGTGGCTAACATGTTGATCTCCATCTGGCAGGCCTGGGCCATGAAAATGTGTGGATTGGGCTGAACGACAGAACAGTGGAGGAAGATTTCCAGTGGACTGACAACATGGACCTGGTGAGTGTAGCCTGAACGAGCATTAGCTTTTAGCTTTCGAAGAATTATATTCCACAATTAACTGATCTGATTGAACCTAAGCCATGTTCACGAGTCAGAGTCTGATCTCTTATAACGTATTCTGACCCATTGTAGTCTGATCTTCCTTGAGCCACTCTGGCTAGTATTGAGTCACTTTGGCCATTCAGACTCTAAGCTTATCTGACTTGCTTTGGACAGTCAGACTCGGATTTGTCCGCGCACATTCTAATCAATCAGACTCGGATTTGTCCGCGCACATTCTAATCAATCAGACTCGGATTTGTCCGCGCACATTCTAATCAATCAGACTCGGATTTGTCCGCGCACATTCTAATCAATCAGACT
>JAQMYM010000018.1:13199025-13212608 GCA_030014255.1 Parauchenoglanis ngamensis
CAATCAGACTCGGATTTGTCCGTGCACATTCTAATCAATCAGACTCGGATTTGTCCGTGCACATTCTAATCAATCAGTCTCGGATTTGTCCGTGCACATTCTAATCAATCAGTCTCGGATTTGTCCATGGTCATTCTAATCAATCAGACTCGGATTTGTCCGTGCCCATTCTAATCAATCAGACTCGGATTTGTCCGTGCCCATTCTAATCAATCAGACTCGGATTTGTCCCTGCACATTCTAATCAATCAGACTCGGATTTGTCCCTGCACATTCTAATCAATCAGACTCGGATTTGTCCGTGCACATTCTAATCAATCAGACTCGGATTTGTCCGTGCACATTCTAATCAATCAGACTCTGATTTGTCCGTGCACATTCTAATCAATCAGTCTCGGATTTGTCCATGGTCATTCCGTGCACTGATATTTCCATGCTTACTGTGACCAGAGTCTAATTTTTCCATTCTCATTCTGAGAAATCAGACTCTAATTTGTCTATACTCACTCTCACTGTCACAATTTCCCCTTCATGTTGCAGTTCCCATGGCGATGAACACCAAGTTCTTTTATTGTTTTGTTTTTTTATCTAATCTTGTCTCCACTCTGCTCCTGTCATTGGTTTGTTTCCTGCTTGTGTTCACCTGTTCTATGTTAAGTCCTTGATTAGTTTGTCTCTGTACACCCTGCTGTACCAGTTTATCACTGCAAAGTCTTATCATGCTACTTTAAGACCAAGCTTGAGTTTCCTAGTTTGGTTATCTAAATATAGATTAGCAAGTTTACTCACATGCATTCTGGCTCTCACTGTAATAAGAGACTGATATCTCCAACCTCTGTCTGGTCACGGTGTATTCTCTGACCAGTAGATTTCTGTGTCTCTCTCCGCTGTAACAGGTATATGAGAACTGGCGCGAGAACCAGCCGGATAATTTCTTTGCAGGTGGAGAAGATTGTGTAGTGATGATCTCTCGAGAGGACGGCAAGTGGAACGATGTGCCTTGTAACTACAACCTGCCCTACATCTGCAAGAAGGGCACAGGTGAGACACTGTCTGATCACGCTGAACTAGTTTCTTCTTAAAAGTTCCGCTGGGATGGTACTGAGTATATTTGGAGCAAACATTTTGGTGATACATTATAACTCAAGTTTCCCTGTGCTCTTAGCATGATACTGTTTCACATTCTTCATGCTTTCTTTTCCCTCCGAATCTACTTTAAGTAAAATAAGATTGTTGTTTTATCAGACCACCACTTCTGTGTAAACATTTAGGTTTAAAGGATCAGAGATTTAACAGAGATTCAGAGCTTCAATTTCCGTCAGCTGATTTGGTCAAGGTCTCAAGTTGCGAGATTGTGACTGGAATGTCTCATTTACACATTAAAATCGGTTCAATCCTACCAATAAATTAAATAAAGATGCATTCAAATTTGCATACTTTTTTCCATTTTTAAACATTTATTTCTTATATTACTGATTTTAATAAAGTGAAAGAGAGGTTCAGTAGCTTTCCACAGAATAGCAACGAAGCCTAACTGACTCTTGTTCCTTGATTACGATGCTTATTCAAGGAATTTGAAGACATGCGTCATGCCAGAAAACGTACAGGAACAGCATTATATTTGATAAATGTTAAATACACAGTCTTCTAGCATAAGCTATAACCGCATGGGTTTATTTTTAAATCTGTTAATTGTTAAGCTCAATTCTATCAAGAATGTGCAGTGGATGGAGGAGTGAATAAGATATTATAAATAAGGACCAGTGATCAGAATAAAAAAAAAAGATGTCTAATATTCATCACTTAAGTAACTTTAATGAATAGCCAAAAACTATTAATATACATGCAAGTCTGCCTACAAGGTCTTTTACCCAAAGGTGATTGGAGTGAATTAAAGTGTGTTCATACTATTTGTACTGTGTGTTTGTCTGTGTGTATGTGTGTGTGTTCATTCGTGTATTATCAGTAATGTGCGGCACTCCTCCTGCTGTGAGAAACACGTATCTTGTGGGTCGGAGGCGGGCGCACTACGACATCCACTCAGTGGTGCGTTACCAGTGTGCCGACGGCTTCTTCCAGAGACACGTCCCGACGGTGCGCTGCCGACCCAACGGCACCTGGGAGAGACCCAAGATCGTCTGCACCAAGTGTGAGTACCGCCAATGTGTTTGACACAGTAAAGCCGAGTGGTCATGATATGATGGGGAAATATCATGAGGCAAATGTATGCTGTATAAGCCGTTAAGAGATGCTTCCGGATTAAGGCTGTTGCAAATATTTTCAAGTAGGTTTATTAATTATCAGTGATGTATTTAGCAGTATAGGGAGAGCACAATATAGTTTTATAAATATTATTTTCATTTCATGTCATAACCAGATTGTTGAAATTCTGAGTAACACTTTACTGAAGGGCTAAAAGACATGAGAGTAAGAACTGTATGGCATACAACATAAATATTTATAAAACTTCATTCCAAACTTATTTTGTCAAATTTGTTGAGTCTGGAGCAGTCAGTAAATTTTTCGACATGGGAAAGTGTTCACGGCAGAGGGCTTTGCACTTCTCGGTTTCTTGCTAAAATGACAAGCTGCCTTCCCAGAATCTTCTGCGTCAAGTAGTGAGTCACCGTTTTCGACGCCGTCGATAATCCGAAAAACAATCCGCAGCAATCTGGTGGCATCCCAGGCCATAGATCTTAAACTGTAACGTGCAATTGAAGATATTCTGTGAAAGTGTCTATTTTTTAAATTCTCTCGGCCGTTTTCGTGTGGTTATACCGTAAGTAATGGACCGGATCTGTCTCGGCCGTCTCACTGGCGACCGTGGAGGCATATTTTGTTCAAAGCTTCCATGTGTGACACGTGAATGAAGAAAAAGTTCAAGATGGGTTTTGAAGTGATCACTAAGAGTGAATTTGCTCCACAGAGCGCTAAGAGTTACATGCTTTCGAAACAACAACAACGCACTAGATTTTGGGAAGGCTGAGCCAGCCACTTTAACTTCACAGTAAAGACATGCTGTTGAGGCAACGACTATAATATAAGCCATGCCAGGAACTAAATTGTTTCTCAAACGTTCCTCGATAAAGTTATTAATCCTTCTCCTTTCTTTTGGAGTCCAAACTCCGCTTGGAGTCGGGCGGCATCACATTGTGTTGATTGTTCTCCTAAAACAGCACGCCCTGCAGAGTTTTAATCTTTATATATTGACAGTGTTAGGAACTGACAGCAATATTTTTATTTACTCTGGAGACTTGTCAATTCTTAGTGTAAGATTTCCTGAGCAATTCCTTTTTTCTTGGTTAACATTTCATATAAGACTTAACCAGAAGATGAGTTAAATGTCATAAGCACTTAGACAAGTAATAATCCACACCTGAAATTCTATTAAATTTCCGCTCTACTGCGCACTGTTACTTGTTGTCACTGTTTATCTCCTGCTGCTCTCATAACACTCTCCTCCTTCCTTTCTCTCTAACAGCACGGAGGTCTCACCGTTACCGCCGGCAACATCACAGATATCACCACGAGCACCGGCGACACCGCAGACACGGCTCCGGCCACAGGGGGCGGGACTAGGGCTGCCACTTGCCGCCCACAGGTCCCTGTGACATCACTTCCTTTGATGGAAGCGAGAGAGCCTTCAAGGACAGAAATGGTCATACCTTTTTTCCCCCCTCACTCTTTCTCTTCTTTCAAAGAATGTGTTCCGACTCATCCCTTTCTCTTTACATGTTTTCTTCACTTCGGATTTAGTTCATTTCCGTCTCGCTAAAAAGGGAAACTGACTCTCCTAGCATCACAGCTAATGTACAACCTAGTCGTGGGTGTTTACTAAAGTTCTTGGATATGATGATTGCAGGTCACGTTCTCCTAATTAAGGCATTAACCTGTGTGTATGAAGCAGATTAACGCCTTCTTCGTAGGATGTTCGTATTAATTATTGTTGTAGAGGAAGAATGTTTTCATACCGTAGGTCTTTGCTGAGTATCTGTTTGATTAGAGTTCTGTGTATCCACTTTGTAGTGCAATAATAAATTCTTCAATGAATGTCATCCAAGCCTCCCAAAAATGACATATGTCATATGTCAATACATAATGACAATGTCATATTTCTCTATTGGTTATGCCTGTATATATTACAGTAAACAATAATCAGTCCTTGTTATGGCACAATAAATGATTTTTTTTATTCATAATTTTTAATAAGAATCAATGTGAGTAATGGTGCATATGTTTAAAGTTAAAAGAAAAAAAAGAAAAGGAAGAAAAACGCATCAACAGAAAACTCGGAGAATCACGACGTTTCAAGGAGTTTACTTTTTCTATCTCTTTTTTTCAGAACAGCCCCAAAGCAGATGGAGGAGTGTTAGATCTCAGAAAAAATAGGAAAAAGAAAAAAATAGACAGAAAGGAACCGCTGTTAATAAATGATTACAAGCTTGTGTTCTGCAATCACAGTGTTTAGCACTCTTACTTTCTGCTGCAGTGAAAATTAAAAGTCGTTAACTAAAAAAATGACAGTTCAGATTAGCACGTTACGTCTAATTAACGCATCTTGGCGCTTATTTTACGAATTAGCACTTTGTTTTACTGTTAGAGGGGTTAAAATGCTTAGCAATATTTGTTTATTTGGAGTTTTGTATTTAAAAATGCGCTAAGGTGCTGCAGCAGAAAGTGTAGCGGGAAGGCTTTCCTTTCCTCAAAAACAGTGAGCATACTAGATGATGGAAAAACAAGGATGCTAAAGTACACGTTTGAATCCTACTAGAGGTGAACTCTGACACAGCGATACAATAGACATTGATGGAGTGGAGTCCAGAAGTCTCAGACCACATTGAAAATCTGCCCATGTTTTGTACAAAAGGTCCGATTTTCCACATGCCTACATGAGGACATGCTGATTTGATCTAAGATGGATCATCGGCTTTCGCGCAATTCTTTGAGTGCACGCTGTCATTAAAGCAAAACTGGAACTTACCAACTGCTATGAAACTCTGAGAAAGATTCTACTTTTCATTCAGGTTGTTGTCAGTAATACAATTTGTAATGAAAATTGGTGTATTAAATTATATAAGAATGCAAAATGCTTCTATTTTCACTAGTGCTCTCAGATTTGTGGACCCTGCTGTAAATCAGTAGCTGAGGCGAACTCTCCTGTCGAAATTCAGAGAGAAAATAAGACTCAAGTAATAGCATTAACCTATTCTTTTCCTTTGGTATTAACGCGTATGTAACTAGCTAACTAGCTCGCCATACGTTATTACATTCTAGCCACTGGGCTAGTTAATGAATTTATGATTTGTCCACCAGCTGTATATATTTATCTCAAATAGTCTTGACAAGGCAAAGTCTTCTTTAGTTTTGCACCGGAGATGTGTGGCTAATGTAGCTCACAAGTAGCGGACGCTTACGGCCACCGTTCATTTGCATGTGCTTTATGACCCTGTATGACCTTCTGACACCACCACCATTGTGCTAAATGTGAAGGTTGTCCAGAACATTGGGCAAGTGATCAATTTGCCCTATTTGACCAAACTGTGTCGGGTAAAATGTATGTTCGTCCTTATCTCGGGTGTTATGTATGGCTTGTGAACTGGTATAAAGAATGTAAATCTAAATTCAGCTGTATTAAACCCAGAATCATGTCATAGTCTTTGGGGTAGGCTCTTGAGGAAGTGATATAAAAATCCTTACACATAAACGGTACTACTTATCCATACAGTATCAGTCAGTGGTCGTGCACTCCTAGTACATGTAATCATAAAATCCGGGCGCTAATCTTGTCTTGGCGGACGTACACATCTGAGGTAAGGTAAACTTTTGTGCAGCTATATAGATTTCATATTAATTCTCAATCCTCCAGTTTGACTATACAGACATGATCCAAAATAACATCCAAGGTACTTCATGAACTGATTTTCCAGAAATCTGAGACAGATTTAGATTAAAGATGCTTTCTTGGAAAAGATATCGTCTTGTTTAATCATTAAAGCACATGCTGAATCACAGATGGCGCCTTATTTCCTCATGCTGGATGAGATAATAGCTTCTACACCTAGGTCTAATAACCACCTGGTATTTAGTCAAAATACTGTATGTAGTATATGCCTTGTCATTCATGCAGTTATTTAATCAAAACTCATGCAGATACAGGTTGAGCTTCAGATTCTGGTCTTACCTGACAGGAGTGGAAAACGATGTGGTCTGTTGTAGCCTCAAACACGAGATGCTTTTCTGCTCACCACGGTTGTAAAGAGTTGTTATTTGAGTTACCGTAGCCTTCCTGTCATTCTCCTGGCCATTCTCCTCTGACCTCTCTCGTTAACAAGGCATTTGAGCCCGCAGAACTGTAAGGTAAATTAAAGAAAAGAAAGGTCAATTCTAGAGACCGTTGTGTGTGAAAATCCCAAGAGATCAGCCGTTTGTGAAATACTCAAACCAGTCCATCTGGACTAAAACCTCGGATTGGTACATTTTAAAACTCTGATTTTTCATCCCATCTTATGTAGTGCACCATATGCGTATTAGTGAGCCTTATGGGATTCAGGCAGTGTGTAACTGGAAGTGTAGGAGTGTGCGATTCCAGACCTTGTTAAAGTGGGAAGACCCGGTGTTAAATGGCCATGCTTTACTGCAAAGAAAACGTGTAAGCAGTTTAAATATTGGTATATAATGTTTCTTATTATGAGATTAATCCAAGCAATTTTAAGATTATTGAAAGCATTTCTAGACATTTTTTCTAATTAAGCTGCAAATTGAAATTGGTCAGTGGTACATTTTTGGCAGATAAATTTGCCTCCCTATAAATGCATGCTAGAAATAGACAAATCTGCCAATAGAATTAAATTATCAAGCCTATTTCTTATAACCCAGAATGAGTAAATGAGCCATATTAAATTTATTCTAATCTCATAATAAAAAATATTACAGGGAAGAAATCACTCTTTTCACTTTTAGATCTTTTGTTTTTTGGGGTTTTTGTTGCTTATGAGATTTTAATAGTTTGTTTTTAGCTTGCACCAATTTGTATGAGTGTATGCTGTGCATGATTTTGGGGTTCAGGCTACACTGTGTGTATGGGTGCATAGTCAACGATTTGTTTGTTTTTTTGTTCATCACAATTTTTAGACCTGCATTAACCCATTCAGAGCCACTCATTATAACAGAATAACATTAGCATTCATTTAATAGTAACTTCATAACCTAACATATTGTGGATGTTCTGTTTCCAAGAGTCGGTTCATAAACTCTACACATGACTTATTCTCTAAAATTAGCTTGTTGTCTTTTTCCTTGGATTCAGTGTGTTTCTTTATGATGTGTATGTTAGACAAAACACATATTATAGCTGTTATTGGTCCATGTTGCGTTTTTATTCCTCGGACTGATTTTCGGTTTGTACATCGTGATCTCTTATTGTACTTTCATTTTAAAGATACTTTGAAAGATACAGACCTCAGAGCTCGCAAACTGAAAACCCTCCCTAATGAACTGTTTGTAATATTTCAGACAGATGTCTCAGTACCAACCAGCGGAGCTTTCCTAATTATCATTCAGCGAGCTCGGCTTCTGGAATTTTCCTCACGTAAATTCATTTAAAACATGTAAAATCGGGAGATATTTATGAATGTACTGCAGAGTAATTAGCTGATGATGGAGTGTGAGAGGACAGGATGGATTTGGTCTCTGAGATATTTAATGTGTCCACTATTTGGTGTTCTTATGACTTCTTGTTGCTGTGTTTTGTTCTTTATTAAACTGGAAACAGACAAACAATAAAACTGATTGCGTCAGTACTACCACTGTGCATGAGACCTTCTTAATGCTTAACAGTCAAATGTTTTCCCCCACCCCCCCCTATTAATAGTAAATAAATATTTACTATTTATAAATAGTGTAAATATAACACTCATTAACGCACATTTGGTGCTTGGCCCCATAAATCTGAGGCAAAATCTACATTACAACTGGACCTGATTTGAAGAAGGAAGCATATGATATCCAGCAGAGTTTAAATTGATATGTCAAAAAGGTAAAGTATTCAAAAGTTACAGTAAGACAGCAAATCGTGGGTGTACATATTACTAGAGAGTATTTATATTACATTCAGAAACTGATTCTGATATATTTTCTGTAAATCATAATGATGGCCATTATTTCCAATTATGAATGAACATCTAGTTTTTAAAATTCATCTATTGCATATTCATATAGTACTGAAAGTCATCTAGTACTAGAAAATCATCTGGTACTGCAAATAATCATCTAGGACATACAAGTCACCTAGTACTGAACATTACTGTACTTTATGAATGTTCAGTATTACTGAAATAGAACACATAGGAATGACTTTCAACAAACAGTAGGTTATTCTTATAACAAGCATGAAAGACGAGGCTTATATTTGAGTTTATGGGGCATAAATAAATGAGTCGTTAGAAGAACAGAGGAAGCATCAGGACGTCCTTTTCTCCACAGCCTGGTTTGACATGCTGAAGTGGTTTGCTGTTCATTACTCCTTCATTAGGCTTCGTCCCTTTGGAAGGACGTCTCTGTGGATTTATTATGGGATGTCTGCACTCAGCTGTGGTACCTGGACCACAGAATCACACACACACACACACACACACGCACACACACACCTGCTGTTTCTAAAGAGACTATATAGGTATGTACACATTACTAGAAAAAAAAAAAAGGTTAAGGGGTTAGGTTGAAAGCCTGAAGAGTCCATCAGTGGGAGAACCTTTTAATATTCTACGCAGATCTGTACAACAGAGGCTTTTCCTGCCAGACAGTGCTGTAAGAAAAACATTTTTAGGAAGTAAAGAATGCTTAATTAGCCAAAGAATAGTCTTCAGGAATCCTTTTAGCTAAGAATCACCATCTGTGCAGCGTTAAACATGTTCTCCACATGTTAGTGCAGGTTTTCTCTGGGTTCTCCGGTTTCCTCCCATTGGATTGGCTGTGCTAAATTGCCCCTTAGTGTGAATGACTGTGTGGATTTGTGTACGCATGGTGCACTGAGATGCCCAGTGTTCCCAGGATCCACTGCAACTCTGAAAGATTGACGAATAAATGAATGAATGATAATGAATCAAGTTTTAAAGTTTTTTTGTAGAGTTTTATTTCTTGCCTCATTAGAAGTTTGGTACATGATGTATAAATACATATTGTTTAAAAAATGGGGGGGTGGGGTTAAATCTTGAACCCTACAATGTTTGGTTTGTGCTTCTGGTGAAAGCTTAAAAGGTTTTGTGTGTGAGTGTTTTGCTATCTGAAAGGGTTCCAAATGCAACCTCTTCAGGAAGCAAAGAGCCACTAGCTATCCATTGGACCCCTAAAAAGCTCTTTGAATCATACAGTATGTCAAGTGAATGACACACACACACACACACACACTGCAGAACCCATTTTCCCATGTAGCCTCCTGTGACTTCTGCCATTAATACAAAACTAATAGTTTCACCACTGAAGCCTGACGTTGACTGAGTTTAACTGTCATTTCTGCTGTTTACTGTGAGCAGATTTTCTCCCAGCTTGGGCCGTCCTCCCCTGACTGCTATCTTCACACACGCTCCACCTGCTCGCTCAGCCTTATTCTCCCCTCATTGGCTAATGGGCTGGAAATCGGCCGTGTCACCTCTCATGAGCTGAGTGCAGAGCCAAGCTGTTTTCCTGCAGGCTGCTGCTTGCTGGGGCGATCAGGCCCAGCTGCTTATTCTTTCATGCAGAATGCAGACGTTGTCGTTCTAATAGCTTCTCATGCACTAGGAGTGCTACAAGTCAAATTAGACCTACGATGTGCATCACCAGTGTGCACATACAGTACATTATGTTTTAGAGATTTTTCTTTTATGATACTGTTGTTTACTATTAAGTAACTGGACACAGACAGAAACACAGAAATCAACTGAATGAGACCAGGAAGCTAAGCATAGTTTGACTGATAATATTACACTTTAATCTTGGAATGACACATATAGGCATCCTGGAGTACGGACATTTCTGCCAAATAATGAACTGGCGGCTATGTAGTGGTATGACAATTCATGGCTACAAGATATTTAGTTTGTTACCTCCAAATATTGAGACCATGCATTAGTAATAAAAAAAACAAAAAACAAAACACCAGGTCATCGCAGCAGCTCCTTAGACTTTAGTAGAAACTCTTAATTTAAGGTCTATCTATCTTACGTCCCCATACATAAACTTTTCAAACACTACAACTGTACAGAAACCAATACAATGACATAAAACCGCCGATGTTTCAATTCTGTGGAATTGATTTGTTAAACAATCTGATCATAATTGTCCTTTCTTCCCCATCTGAGATCTGATATCATTTTCTTCTTAAATCCAAACAAAAAAAAAACAAAAAACACTTTTTACCGCTTGCATTTTTATTTAGACCTTCAAAGTAGTTACATTACAAATATTGTAGAGCTCTTCTTCTCTCATTTAGCCAGTTTAGCATCCAATCAAGTTCACCAGTCGCAGAAAAAAGCATCAAGAACCATGCCAATTCGTCAGCTCTGGTGACTTACTCATGCTACATGATGTAATCAGTGATATAACTATCTATGTGTGTTTGAATTGCATAAGCTGTGTAGAATTTGAGGATAAGTGTCCCTAGCCCTACCACAGATAAATGTGAGGAAGCAAAGATTCATATAAAATGAAGCGTATCCTTTGCCTGCCTAAAAGCATGAACTCTATCAAATTTGATGTTTATTTTTTTGCTAATTTGCTCATTTTCTATATTTAACTACAGTTTGTTAGCCTGTTTGCTAGTTAGTCTGCACTGATATTAGTAGCTAAGGTAATTGGCTAGGCAGCAAGTCAAATTCAAGCTAATGTTTAAACTAACATATTGACAATATGTTTTACTTGCACTTAATTCACTGGTAAACTATGTAGCATCAGTCCAGCAAACTTACAGAGACTGAATGATGTTTTCAGGCAAAACTTTGTAGTTGCTTTAAAGCAAAAATCATCTTCTAACAGATTTAGATAAATAATAAAAGTAACTTTTCACATGAAAACATGACTGTACTTAATTTCATCAATTATTGAGTGCTTTAAAAGGAGCAACATTTTGACTATAACTCGAGTATGTTATGGTTGAATACGTCCACTTTTATTTGTCACTACTTTTTTCCACTCATGCTAGTTTTTCACATCAACATCATGTGGTCTTATATGACGATCATGTGATTACACGTTGGTCACACGTCATTCACAATTTCAGGGCAAAACGATCAAATTTGCTTTCACTTGTTTTTCCATATGCGATTATGTGAATGGGATGTTATGAACATGTGAAATGGGTGTACTTTTTTTTCCAAACCTTCTTTTAATAAGTGGATAACACTATTAATGACACAAGATGTTGTCGTGGACTCTGTCCCATGGACTATATATTTCATGTTATTTTACCACACTGTGCTCTTTTAGCCTATTCATTGGCTCCAGGAAACCTTTTCAGCTCCATGGAGTGTGTAAGATGAGGTTTGTAAACCCTGTGCACACGGACTTCCCTGCAATAATATCATTTATTTCTGACCCCGAAGCCAAAGTAAATTTCTCAGAGCAACAGAAAGCGTTCTACAGACTACCATCAGACCTAATCTCCTGCTCAGCTCGGAGAGTGTCATGACCTTCTGTCCTGCAGTCGTCCTGCCATATCACAGTCCAATTTCTACATTTTTTCCTCTCGGCTGAGAGGGAACCATTCATCTTAAACCCTGCCAGCAGCAGATAAATGAAACCAAATTGAAAGCCTTTTGTGATTTAATGGTGTTGAATTTACTCAAGTCGCCAGTCCTTTGTTGCCTTTATTTCACTTGCTGCTCAGGAGAGCATGCTATTTTTCAGTCGCTTGAAAAGGCAATTTTCACATTCATGACTCCAGCTGTTGTGCAGCAGTTGTGAGGGAAGAGTGTTTTAGTCACAACACATTAAAACACATCAAAACTCATTTGACTTACACACAAACATACTGATCAAAAATAATACAGTACATACAATAGCTTCTTTATGTCTCAGTGTCCAAAATACTTACACTTAGGTTAGGTTCTTAGGTATGATGAACTTGAAATTTGAACATCTTGGCCTTGTTTTGGTGGAATCCCATCACACCCCATCACCCCGAGAAGAGCATCCTGAGATTGAAGCATGGTGGCGGCAGCATCGAGTTGAGCATTACCCTTGGCCTCTTGGTTGTTTATCTGGCTAATCCTTTCTTTACCAAGTGACTTTCAGTGGATTCTTGTTCAATTTACAACCTGAATCCCAGACGACTAAGACTGCTCAATCATTACAATAACTTTTAAAATGTTAGTTTTCATCCAATTTTTTGAATGCGTTAATTTGACTGTTATGTGGATTGCCCACATCATGTGTCTAATTTGGTCTTAATCATTTTTGGACTAACCCCTTTTAGTGCTACAATCTTTTCTAAATTACTCAGACTTTTAAAAAATCCTGGATTATTAATATATAAACCCATTTTCTAGCGTTTCTCATTAAAGGCCAGCTAGGAGCTAGAATTTCTCATTAAAAGGCCAGCTAGGAGCTATTTAAGGGTCTTTTTTTAACACTGATGGCCTGGCTGTTACAGAATGTTCCCCGGCTTTATTCTCTGCCTGAGTTTGAAACCTGGATTTGAATCATTTCATTACCTGTCACTTCTTTTCATCACATGGTTGTACCTTAAAAGAAAGACATTTGATTTCTCAGCGGGAGGTCGGCCTATTATCTTTAAATACAGCCACTTTTGCAGACGGTCACAAAAGAGGTCACAAGTAACGTGGAAAAAGGAACAGAAATGATGAAATGATATGAGATGTTATTATTCTCAGCTACAGAAAGATCTGGAATAGCTCCCACATATGGACAGGGTTTATACAGTTTTGTCCCATACCAATGAAGTAATATATTAAAGCCATAATTTGGTCTAGGGTGTTGTTTTAGATTCAGCATTTTAGTGTTTGTGTTCCTAACACCTCTACATCTAAAAGTGCTCATCTCAAAAACTGCTTATTATCATTGGAGAAACAAAGCCAAAATAAGAAATATGCTAACCTACATGACGCTGAGAAAAAATTGCAGGCTTTCATAACATCTTGATTAGACTATTGTAATGTGTTGTTGGCTGGCTTCCCTGCTGCTGCTTTAATGAATTCTCAGCCTCTTCAAAACTCAGAAGCCTGCATCCTTACCAGCAAATGAGCACTTTATCCTGGTCTTATACAAGCTGTATAGGTTGCCTATTACAACCCGAATTCCAGAAAAGTTGGGACGTTGTTTAAATCTGAATAAAATGAAAACTAAAAGACTTTCAAATCACATGGGCCAATATTTTATTCACAGCAGAACATAGATAACATAACAAATGTTTAAACTGAGAAATGTTATAATTTTATGCATAAAATGAGCTCATTAAAAAATGTGATGCTTGCTACAGGTCTCAAAATAGTTGGGACAGGGGCAGGTTTACCATGGTGTAGCATCTCCTCTTCTTTTCAAAACAGTTTGAAGACGTCTGGGCATTGAGGTTATGAGTTTCTGGAGTTTTG
>JAQMYM010000018.1:13214256-13224668 GCA_030014255.1 Parauchenoglanis ngamensis
ATATATTAAGGGTTAGGACATGTTTAAGTTGAAATCAACACTTTGTTTAATAATGACATTAATAGATAATCCTTCCTTTCATACTATTTTAAGGAACACAGATAAAGGGTTAATTAAGATTCTGTTTGTGGTCAAATTGGATGTTGTAAAAGGTTTATTCACTATGTATGTATTCATAACAAGATGTATTGCAGCAGTGGCACATAAGCATTGATTTTGTTGGGGCAGGACAACATTAACAAAGACGTAGCCTCTAGCAAAATTAAGTCAAGAAGCTATCACAGTTGGGAATTTTTAGAGTAAACCTGTAATAGGCAGTTGAGAGTTATATACAACATACACTCATAGTTGATAAGCCTAGCAGCTCATTTGGCGTGGTTATAGACGTACCATTGCTCAAAATGTTCAGTACAGCAGGCGTGATCCCCATCGCCATGTGCAAGACACACATAGTGTTGTACTTACATACCCAATACCAAAGCACTGGAAGTTTCATTCACAAAAGCAATAATTAAGCTTCATGACTTAAGAACAGAAGTAAAGGAGATGTAAAATGGGCATCAATACTGGCTAAACTTGGCATAGCAGTAGTGACTTGTGTAATTGTCTTGTGGTGTGTTGTGTCATTCCTGTTATTAAATCACTGATTACAAAGTCTGTATTTGGACGAATGGCAATGTTGTGCGAACTTGCAAAGGCTGAGTGCCAACTGTTAAAACTGTTGCACCCTGAACTTGAGTCTGTGCATGTGATTGTCATTACCAATGTCACTAACAAACTGGTGTATGAGACTATCAAGGATATACTACATGTTAAAACAAAGAGTGTTAAATACATTGATGAACGTAGCGATGAAACCAGTGATGATGAGATGGACAGTGGAGAGCCTAGTAATCATGAATGGACCACACCGATGATGCTGATTGACTGCTTATTTTGAGAATGTATCTTTAAATTTAATCCTCAATGGGGGACCTAGAGGCAGGTAGAGTGTGAAATTTCCACCAAGATTTGCTTGAACATAGGAGGTGTTTCACCCACTTCTGAGGAATGAGTGTGTTCTGCTCAGACCTAAAGAGTTAGGATAGGATTTACATAAAATGAATATGATCGTCTGTATAATGCTGATTGTTTTTAAAGACAAAAATGTATCAGCTGCATGGTAGAACATGTGAAGGAGAAGGTTGGTACACAGATACGAAAGTGGGGTATTGTGTGATGAACTGAAACATTGATATTATTAAGGACTGGCCTGACATGCCAGAAATTTTGTTCTACGGCTATCCTGTGATGGGATTTAGAAGATGGCCACCTTGTGGTCACCCTTGGTACCCCAACGGTCTTTCTGCTTCTCGTAAAGTCACAAAGGACAGAAGTTCATGAGACACTTGATCATGAGAGATTGTGGACTCAAGAGTCAAAAATCATGGTTTTTTTTACCTTTTCTTTTATTCTTTTTGTTTATCTTTTTACTTGTCAAATGGACTTTTACTCACCTGATGAGCTATCTCTATCTTCTGTTTGATTCAATTGCCTTATTAACACTTAGAGGATTACTGGATCTAGTCTATTACTGAGCTATGACATTATATTTGTTCTACAACTCATGAACACTGGAATGCTGGTTGGTCTGACTTGAATCTCAGAAGGAAAGGGGGGAAATATATGGTGTTTTTGATTGACTCACAGTACTGAATCCTTATATTTTACTGTATTGAATCATTATACTTATTATCACAGTGTTGCTTTGAGTAAGCACAGATTGTGTGTTTCCCTGAAGGACAATAATGAATAAGCAAGCGCAAGGATAAGGATTGAACTGCCAAACAGGTGCAGACTTGGATATAGTAAAATAAGAATGATAAAGAGTTGAAGGATAGGGTCTTGGTGAGAATTGCTCATGTTAGAAGTGGTTGGATAAGCCCAGTGATTATGTCTTCACATATATGTATTTAGCAAATGTGTAAATCATTGAACCAAATGCATTAAATCATTGAATAATCACGTGAATCGCACAGTATTAACAGAAACATTTTATGGATTGCATCGATCAGTTTATCTCATATTAGACATGATAGAATTATTTCCACTTATTTGTGTTACACTTGATCACACATATTATATTTGATTACATTATTCTTTACTGAAGTAATCATTTATCGTTTATTAATCGTTTAATATGATATTGTTTTATTTTTTAACATGCTTTGGAAAGTTCTGGGAATATTGGTCTGTATTGAGTCTGTATTGAATGTAGGCCACACCTACGGGCCGGCCAAAGAAGCCTGCAGGTTGTTTGCTACCAATAAAGTCAGACCAGTGGGATTAAAGGAGGCAGAGTGAGATATTCCAAAACTATGGTAAATATTGGTTGCGAGCAGCCAGGGGGTGTTAATTATTTGCATAAAGGGTGTTGTCATTACTGTCTCCACTGGCACAAAAAGGGTGGTTTAGATTTTCTATGTTAGCTTCACTTTTTTGACGACTGGCGGAGCATTTATAGCTCTGGGGTAATAAAGCTTATTATCTGCAATTTTTGACTCTGTGTGGGTGATTTGACTACTTTCCACGACAATAGAAGAGGTAATATCGTTTCATGTTGCCTGGGTTTAGCAAAATTTCCAGCCAACAAAGCCATACAAAAGACCTGAAACTAGCCTGAAAAATCCTGACACTGAAAAATAAGGACAGGTTTTTTTCTTCTTTTTCTCAGTCCTTGCATAGAAAACAAGGTCACCATGGTGTGGATGCATTTCTGGTGTAGAGATATTATCCACTCCATATTCCCCCTTTATATTCCCCCACTATACTGTATCTTACCATCGACATGGTTTGATAAAAAACTGTGTCCATGGTAACTCTGTCATAAATTAAATGGACATTTTGAACAATAGTCTATAAAGCAAGGTTTTAATCAAATGTTAACTGAGAATTTCTACAACTAATAATGCAATTATAACTCATTTTTACACAACTGGTGTCTAGTTATGTAGCAAATATTTTACAAGTGTCCAGTCTGAGCTTTATTAAACAAATACCATGACCATCAATAACCGGTTATTTGTGTTTCTTAAAAACCTCTTTATTAGTCAGTATGTCAGCCAAAGGTCACAAACGGAGAATGGTTTCTGATTAACAGCATTGTTGCAAGAGCTTTCAGTCATTCCCTAGTTATCTTTGTGAAACAGTGGGGTCAGAGTTCACTAGGCCAGGTATAGGATCATTGAACTTCTACAGCCTGCATGATGCCATTTATAAAGCGCAGAGCCAAGAGGCAGGGGTTTGGCCGGGCGAGCAAAATGAGATTACATACACGTAAAATCTAATCAATAAAACCTCAGACATATTACAACGTCTTTTGCAACCTGTGCCTTCCCGAGTATAATAAACAGTGCATTTCACAAGACTACAGATTCATATCAGGGAACATGCTTGCAATATGAGCTGCTGGTGTGCTTCTTTAAAAAAAAAAGTTTTGATTTGTTTCTTCTTCTTTTTTTTTCATTCTAAAGATCAGTTTCAGCCTCCTAACAAGCCGTTTGATATAAATCCTCCAAAGCAAAAACAAGCAACAGTGATGAAAAAAAAAAAAAAACCTAACTAACAAACATGATTAGAAAGGAAACTGTCTACAGATATGAGAACACTTTGAGAGACAATCACATTTTTTGTACATCACAATGGCTCATTAGGAAGAGAGGATTTAACTGTCAGATCATTGCAGATACCTTTGCAGATAAATACAGCTTTGAAATCAATCCTCAAAGACTCACAGTATGAAGTAATTCTACAGCCAGTGTTGTGTTGGCAGAAACGTGTGTGTCAGAGTCCAGAGTCACTGTCTGGATTGCATCAAATGACTCATTCTTCGAGCAGAGATAAGCTCTAGGACAGTGGAGCTGATTTTAATCCACACAGCAGAGACAAGGGTCATTCAGGAGAGGAGAAAAGAGGTGAAGTCCACCACTGGGTGCTCCGGATTCCAGACACAATCAGGAGTCTCAGTTCCTGTCTCGCCTATGTGTCTTAGTTTGAAGGTTTGTAGAACATTTGGTGTGCTTGGGATGTATGCCTCTACTTGTGCTTTTTGTCGTTGTCTGTTTGTCCTGGAGGCACCGGCTTCATGAAGAAGGCTGGGTCTATGAAACAGCGTGCCGCCAGCAGAACAGGAACTGCCAAATACACAAGGTTCAGGGTCATGACAAGCCTCCACTCCTCTTTCGGGATGCGATAGGTGAAGGGTGTCCGCGAGTGCACGGATGCACCGATGTACGTCCACTGCATCTGCAGGTGCAGACCACAACATGGCACATTTAATCACAGTATTCTTTGATATAAGAATTTTAAACAATCTTGGTTTTAATATTTTAGTTATATTTAGCATGTCTTGTATCACTACACAAGGGGTTTTAGAAATACAGCTGAAACTGTGAACTGGTTTTCATCCAATTCCTACTCCTATCACATAACAGCTACCAATGCAGTGATGCCAGACATCATATCTTTTCCAAGTTGCTGCTCAGGAAATATCATAGTGCAGCTGAACACACATGGTGGAGAGTGATAACATCCCTATTTTGTATCCATAAGTTAACAGCTGATCTGATAGACAGGGAAGTGAAGGACGCCATGCTTCCCACCATTCAGTGCTGATCTCTTAAACTCCTATGCACTGGCATGGAATGGCAAAAACATAGCCAATGCTTCGGCAATTATTATTACATCAATGTTATTATTCATAAAGGATGGTATGGCTGATCATCAAAACACATGACACTTATTTACCTGAGCTATGGCTCCAGCGAGGAACAAAGTCCAGTCCAGCATCCAAGTGCATCCCGGAATAGTCAGCCCGTAGACTAACAGGGTTAACAGGGGCAAAGCGTAGAAGAGGAACACCAACATCTACAATGGGACAGAACATTAACATACATCTAAAACAGGCTCTTATGGGCTGAAGAAGCACTTCATCCACAGGATGCTCTAAAAGGTTGAGCAAGCAGGGTTTTAGCATCAGTGATAGTCCTATTAGATCCTGAATTGTTTGTACTATCATGAGAATATGTTTTTGATGGCGATTACAATGCACTCTGGAGAAGGGCGCCTACCAAATGCTGTAGAAGTAAATGTAAATAGGCTCATTAATAAATATCATATAATAAATATCAGAGTATTGACCAGCACATACCATGACCTTAGGGAAGGCCACACTGTCCTTCATGTAAGGCTCGTACTGGTAAATATAGGTGAAACACACATCCAGCGTGCACTCAAGAACAACCTGTAAAACATCCCACAACACCGGATTAGCTACAGCTTCACTTAATGAAGGACGTAAAGGAATACTTAACCCGAAAACAAAATCAGATTCGGTAAGTCAGACTAAAATATAAATGATAATGACTTCCTTGACCAGGTGAATAAGGAAGGAAGGAAGGAAGGAAGTCTAATTAGGCTTATGTTGTTTCAGGCTAAGATATAACATGAAGAGAGTGAAGAATGGAAGATCACAGTGAAGGAGAAAGAAAAGGGCAAGAGAAAAGAAAAGAAAAGAGAAGGAGTGGAGAAATAGACATACAAATCCTCTGAACACGGTGAAGGCCATGGCTCCGAGCAAAGTGAGTGCGAGCAGGAGGTCTTTGGGGCGAGACAGAAGCCTTTTCTTCTGTTCTGCTTCAACCTACAGAAAAACCCTAACACCTTTAAACACACATGCTTTCTATTTACTATACACTATACTCTATACAGTATACAGTATGCACTATAGTCTATAAACTTTACAGTACACACTATACACTATATGCTATGCAGTATAATCTATGTACTATACACCACACACTATATGCTGTACATTATACATCATACATTATACTATACACTACGCACTGTACTCTATACACTAGACACCAGTTGTCATCAACCATGTTCCTGGAGATTTACCTCCTTGAATACATTAGCTCCAGCCATAATTGTGCCCATCTGATCATCCAATCATTGCCTTAAGAACGTCTTGATCAACTATAAGTGATGTGTTAGATTTTGGTTGGAGATAAAACCTGCAGGAAGATAGATCTCCAGAAACAAGGCTGGTGACCACTGCAATACACTATACTGTACACTACACACTGTGCTCTATATGCTATACACTGTACAATATACAGAATACACAATACACTATACACTACACACTATAATCTATACAGTATTCAATACACTTTAGAGTATTCCCTATATATTATACAGTGTAAACTATACACTATACTCTATACACTGTATTCTATACAGTATGCTCTACACTGTGCAGTATAAACTAAACACTATACAGTATACTCTATATATTATACAGTATACATTATGCAGTGCATACTATGCTCTATACGCTGTACACATTACTTTTTATGCATACATGTGATGTGGTAAATGTATAGCTGGATTTGTCTTCCTCCTCACCGTGTCTGCTGGAATGATTGGCAGCTCTCTTGGCCTATTAAAAAGCTTCACTGCTGTCCATATGGGCAGGATAAAGAAAAACAGGTTGAGCCAAAATGCTGGATAAATGTTCTTAGCGTGTTTACCTGCAGAAAAAATAATCCAAGTGCCTTATTTTAGTAAACTATCACTATATTTTCCTAATACAATTTAGATCCTAAGCATGTTAGGCTTCCAAGATGGAAGGCTAAAATCTGATATCTATCAATAACATGACAATGAACTGGCATCATAAGAATTATGTGGGACACACACACACACACACACACACACACACACACACACACACACTTAATGGCAGCTGCATTATATAAGTGTTTCAAATCTGTGGTTTCACTGAAATTAAACAACAATGCAACAATGGATCTGGAAGAGTTCATTTGTTTCACCTATAACTATACTTGGTATAAAGACGATCTGAGTGGCTATCATGGAGCCAGCCCAAAGAAGAGCTAAACTCCGATATGGCTTCCTGTAAAGAAAGTGAGAGAAGCATATTGGTACCATGGACATTCTAACCATTTTAATAAAAACACAGAATGCAGTGCTTTCATAATATACAGTATATCTGAAACATTCATGATATATTGAAATGAAATGTTTTTAATAAAGGGGCAGTATTCACCCTTTCCGCATACGGTAGATGATGGTGAGGAGCAAAATAAAGTGCACCCCTCCATTCCAATAGTTCTTCATGATGCAGTGTGCCGTGTTCAAATATGGTTCACCCTGTACCAGAAAATGAGTGGGTTTGAATCAAATTCTTAAGATGTGTGCACATGTGTGTGTGTGTGTGTCTTTGTGTTTTACATTAACCTTGTTAATGTAGAAATCCATAAAGCCTTTGATGTATCCATCCAGCTCAAGAGCACACGTAAGGTCAACAATGCAGGTGAAAGAAAACACAACGAATACTGAAACAAAGACAAAACAAAGCAGGAAAAATGATCACAGTTAGCCCCCCGGCTCTGTGTTTCTTTCTCTGACTCCCTCTCCATCAGCCCATGCTCCCCTTTACACTGTTCTCTCCATCACTCTTTCACTTTTCTTTCCACTCCAGCTATTGATTTCTCCCCAGCTGTGAGTTTATGATGGCCCGTGGCTATGTAGGTGAAGCTGGATCTCTATCACTGACAAACAGACCTGCCTTTCCTTTGGCGCACAACTACAGTGCTGAAAAGGGCATCTCCTGATGTTTAAGAATAGCCACATCAGACCTAGCAGCAGGGTGAGGGTAGAGGCATAGGGCTGAAAATGAGGAGTGACAGGAAAACAGAGCGAGGGAGGAGAAAACCCAAGGGAGCTGTGAGGCCCAGCTGCTGATTGATTGCTGTGTTGTTTCAGAGGTGAGTTTTCGCCACTGTAGCATGCTCAAGGATTAAGGACAGGCTTAAACTACTTTCTCTGGCTTTCAACCTGCTCTTTCACCATACATACAAAAACACTGCAGTATTATCTGAGAAGAAATATAACTCTTTTCCTAACAGTTCTGCATAGACCATCTTACCATAAAACAGGAAATCCAAAGATTTATCTTTTCGGACACACAGATATGCTACGAAGAAAACTGCAGCAAGAATAGCCACTTCAACTCCCAGTATAACCAGTGGCCTAAAGGAAAACAAAGAGCACAGTTAGAGATGAAGATCAAAAACTAAGGATATTCCTTTAATTCCTTCAGCCCTTTAAATATGGGGAAAACATATCACAGACCACTTTACGACTGCAGCACAGATTCATTAATCAAATAAATACAGTATGTTTCATCATGTATATTCATTGCATCCATTAGAATTATTATCCATAAACTTTCCAAATCAAAACCAACTACATAAAACACTAACCAGTTACATTTGTATATTCTACATTTTTCCCAGTTTTATTAATAGCACAGTTATGTTTCGATCGACTCTATTTTTGTATCTTTTAATATTATCAAGCTTTGGATTAGGAAATGAACAAATGGCCTAAAACAAATGGCATTATTGTGATTGGCACTAATTTAAACCCATTTAATTCAAATGACAGTAAATAACTACTTTCAGAGCAGTTATAGCAATACATGTCAATCAATATATGCAAATAAATAAATAAATAAACAATTAACAGGCTTTGATAGGTTCTTAGCGGTCAAATTCGGCACGTTTTCCATGCTTGCTTTTACTGTTGAGAAGGTAGCAAAGTGGCCAGAATAACACTTTAGAGAATACTGTTAAAAATAATCAAGGACTGGGTTGTATGATGTGGCCCAGTGTGAAGCAGGGTTACTGTTAACACCCTGAAGTTGATTATTTTCCTAAAACAGCACACCCCAGTGTTTCATTCCTCTTATCCCACAGCAATTTTCCAACAACCAAACTTTTTAACTCATTAATGAACAGGTCATATCAACAGCCTCTTTTGTATTCATCTGAAGATTTTCTTGTGGCGGTAAACTATTACAAAGCACTGACACTGACTCCTTCTACAAGAAATAAATAAACTTCTCCCTACAGAAAACTTCACCATAATCAAGCCATTACACATTATGTGAAGTAGTGTCTCTGATAAACACATGTTTGTTACTATGAAAACAAATATAATGAGAAAAATATAATAAGAAAAGCTGGAACTACTCTCTGAGCTGCTGTAATAGAAAATGAATCAATGCCTTCTGACTACTCATAGTTGTCAATTCAATGCATTAAAAAATTTTTCCTAACATCATAACTTACTTTTGCAAAGCAGAAATGTTGTTTGCTGCGTAAAGAACAACTGGTGCTGTTAGAGATAAAATAAAAGTAATGAGCTCCTTTGGATAAGCCATCCTCTCTCCAGTCGAAGAATAAAAACTATTGAAATTAAGTGAGAGAGTGAGAGATAAAGGGAAATATATTTTAAAAAGATATTCATGCAGACTGTTCCTAAATGCAGTATCAGGAGGTGAAATGCAGCTGTGTCCTGCTGCCAGCTCACTGATTTCATACAGGCTGCAGTTGAGGGTAATATAGGGCTCTGAGTCAAAGTCCATGAACTGAGGAAGAACAGTCAATACGTGTTATTGATAATGAAGTGTTGTATTTACCTCTCATTTCCATAAGGGGGCGTTAGAAAGCCTCAGAAGGACATGGCTCAGGAAGTTAGTGGGTTCCCAAGGGCCATTGTCTTTATTTAAATGGCTGATGGCGCCATACACTGATGCACAAGCTAAAAATTGAACTTATAACTCAAAATAAAATATCAATATTTAATCAGCACTGAACACATGCTGGAAATAGCATTACGTCAGGGGCATACTTGCTGCGTCAGTACATGTCTTTTATTTGCCAAAAGTACAATTGATTGCACAGAGTTTGCATACCTCAGGCCAGAATTTATTTATTTATTTATTTATTTAACAAGACAGTTAGTCATTCATTTGTTAATTCATTCACAGTGACCCTTTTATCCGTGATGGATTATAGTTTACAAATTTTTTTCTTTTCTTTTGTAGTTTTAGTTTTCATTAAAGGCAGGGTAAGTAATTATGGAGACACAAGCAAGATTATGCTAACCAAAGAATCCTACCCCTCCCTTCTGCCCTTGTTCCAAAGTCACTCCTCCAAAACACATTAACACGCCGTGCCTGATTACTGCTGAGTGTTGTTGTTGTTGTTGTCATTGGTGGTGGTGGTGTGTGTGTGTGTGTGTGTGTGTGCATAGCGCATCGTTGCCATATTATCCAACTCTTGAACAATTAACAATTAATTAAATAAACAATTATCACGGCTATTATTAGTACTCACAGCTGTTGACTAGCTCGCTGTGTTTAGCAATATGTCTGCAATATGTCAGCCTAGCCTTGTGTCACATGTAATGAGTGCATGCAGGTTGGCCATCCAACTATATTTAATATGATACACATAATAATACATAATAATAGTGTATGCAACTGGACATATGTA
>JAQMYM010000018.1:13238114-13255653 GCA_030014255.1 Parauchenoglanis ngamensis
CTCTCTCTCTCTCTCTCTCTCTCTCTCTCTCTCTCTCTCTCTCTCTCTCTCTCTCTCTCTCTCTCTCTCTCTTCTGGACTTTGTCTAGCTCCCTGAAATCGGTCTGATTCCACCAGAGGAGGAAGAGGACGCAGATGAGGAAGAGACGGAAGAACTCGGTCACGTAGACACCTATGCTGAATACAAGCCATCCAAATGTATGAACACACTTTAACCTTGTAAAGCTTGACGTAAGCTAAAAACTCACTGGTGTTCATACTGTGTTTTATTCCCAGTGTTGAGCTCTTACAACTTTTCTATGGTAGCAAATACAATCGTATACAGTAAACAGATGAGAGCACTCATTGTTGAGTCATAGCAAATACGCTTAACAGCAAAGCATACCTCGGAGATGTACATATTGTTTGGTTATATGCATATTTCTCCTGAAACATAAAGCTGTTCTATTCCTGTGCTGTCATTTATCTTAACTGTTATATCCTGATTGCCAACTGGGCTTTTTCCTGTACTTGTGCAGCTACTATAGGAATTTCTCATCCGGACATTGTGGTAGAGACCAGCACTCTCTCCAGCGTCCCTCCCCCAGACATCACCTACACACTCTCCATCCCAGAGAACACTATCCGGACCGGCATGCTCTCTGCCCTGCAGCTCGAAGCCATCATCTATGCCTGCCAGGTACACTGATTAGCCACGCTCAGATTAGTTTGCAGCAAGACTAATGAGAGCTATAGGAGCTTAGTTTACACAGATGGTTAGTCTTAAATATCCTTGTAATCTGATTAAATCAAAAAAAGAATTCAGTGGTCTGCCTTTTTGGAGAATTTGCTTAGTTTCACCCAGACACTTGCCTTCTTACATATTTATCTTACTCACTTTTTAAAATCTGTATTGATTGCATATTAGCCTACACAACTACTTGATAACTCGCCTGCTTACATAATTGTCTACTAGTATTCAATCCTACTAGTCTAGGATTTTATCTTGTTAGCTTCATTACCTCTTTACTCACTAGTCTCAATGCCTATTTTCATTCTAGTAATCTATCACACTGCCTACTTAAATATTAGGGATGACAAATTTAATACCCAAATTGTATTGTTTAACTGATACAATTAGACATTCATGTGAGTTAAAACCAGCGTGGAGGAACAAAAAAAAACCCACTTATTCTGTATGACAAGAGAAATCTTGTCAGCTGACTACGGCTCACAGAGTGTCTAGAAGAGATGGTGAAAATATAAGGTGCTCACACTGTACGACACATCACAACGTACGTGTGCACACAGCACGAGTGTAGAACAGTAAATGCAGTGATGCCACAAGTCATCTAATTCTGAAATGACGACAAGCAGACAGCTTGCGCCAGCCAGAGCAAATGGACCTATTTTGATTCACTCACCGCTCACCATACGTTTCACATCACATTCAGCAACTGCAAAATCATATCAAAATTGTACTGGGCTGTTTTGTTTGTACCTGCCTAGATGTGTCAGCCTGCTTAAATTGTAATGTTACTGTTGCATTGCTGCTTGCTTACTACACTGATCCTGTAATGAGATTGGCAAACTCGAGCCAAATCTGGATGTAGATTGTTGAACACTGTTTGGGTGCCAAAAAGTTTTCAAAAATAAAATTCACAGATCGAATTGCAATGTAACTGTGGTGTCCTGTGTTATTTCAGCTGTTCTTGGAATGGGCTTCTGTCATTTTGCACTTGCACTCGATTCTCAGTTCATCAGAAAATTCCTTTTATAAGTAAGCTTGTGTTCCAGAAAACATTGGGACTTTCCCGTGCATTAATTACGGTTTTGTTTTCTTGGCCTATCAGCAACATGAGGTTATCCTGCAGAACGGCCAGAGGGCGGGTTTTCTGATTGGGGACGGAGCCGGTGTGGGGAAGGGTCGCACCATTGCTGGCATCATACTGGAGAACTACTTAAGAGGAAGGAAGCGAGCCCTGTGGTAAGGCATTCATTTTCAATGATCTAAGATCCAGTTCCAAAGAGAGTAACACACTTCTCTTGGCCGTTTTCACTAGCAAGCCTTTATATTTTACTTCTCTGCAATTGTTAGAAATGTTTTTGGTGGAATAAATCGATTGTAGTGCTCAGGCTATTAAATTTAAAATCAGCTCTGTCCCTAAATTTGTTTTTCTTTGTTTTCATTTCAGGTTCAGTGTGTCTAATGATCTGAAGTATGACGCAGAAAGAGACCTCAAGGACATAGATGCCACAAATATTCCTGTTTTTGCTTTAAACAAGGTACACTTCCATTCTTATTACATAAGGTCTACCTACCTAATTCTCTTTTGCTGTGCTACAGCGTGTAATGACCTGCTTCTATAAATAAAGAATTGTACTACGAATGCCCCAGTGCCCTTTGAAAGTCTCTGATGTAACTTGTTAACTTAACTTGTATTTTGTCAGATTAAGTATGGAGACACAGCTACCTCAGAGGGCGTCCTGTTTGCCACATACTCTGCGCTGATAGGGGAGAGTCAGGCAGGGGGACAGCATCGCACCCGACTCAAACAGATATTGGATTGGTGTAAACCTGGCTTTGATGGAGTCGTATCCTTTTTCTTTAAGCCTCTGGGTAGTAATCCTAGAGTTGAAGTTGGAGATGGTAAAACAGCAGTGTCAAAAAAACAACAACACAACACTGTTTTTAATGTATTATTTAACACAGAAAAAGAAGAGAAAATAAAATAATCAGTGTAAAAAGTTGATTTAGCTTCTATCCTGCTCCTTGTTGCTGTTAGTAACAATGAATGAAACACTCATAGTAATTCATAACATATGGGCTGGTAGTACTAGATGAGTGTCATATGCTGTTATGGTTAATGCAGAGTTTAACGTGTAAAGAAACTCGGGCCATGTTTTTTTTTTGTTTGTTTGTTTTTTCCCTTGACATCTAAACCCTCTCAGATTGTATTTGATGAATGCCATAAAGCCAAAAATGCAACATCCACGAAGATGGGCAAAGCTGTCCTGGACCTGCAGAACAAGCTTCCCCGGGCCAGGGTGGTGTATGCTAGTGCCACAGGTCTGTAGACTTAATCCTTTCTGTGGTTACACACACCTAGCATGCTGATGCATGTTAACCTTTAGTGCTAGTCAGGGCATAATTTAAAACATTATGATACTATGAACCAAAACATCCCTAATAATGATATAAGCGGTATTTCCTAGTGCCAATGTGAGTGGCAGGGGACAGAGAGTAATCTCAGAGAGCATGGCCAATTTTGCTTCTGGCCACAGTGACTGTCGCATCATCGGGATTTGAACTTGCTATTTCCCGATGATGATGGATGATGGGGACTAATGCTTTTCTTTTGCTTTTCACTTGGGAGCAAATTTAGAGTTGTAAAAGTTGCAAAGCATTGCTCAACGAAATTAATAATAAATGATAATTAATCAACCAAAGGAAATGGTCAGATATTAAAAACTCCTTACCTTTCAGCAAAATTCTCAGTTTTTAAATAAAAATAGGTCATAATAGGGCAATAGGATTTGTACAGATCTGAGGAGAAGATGCTTTTTGGGTGTCCGCAAGTGGAAACGTACCCTTGCGAGGGAGCATTTCTGCTCAGCAAGCACACTGAACAATATCCACAAGTAGCTTGAAGCGTCCAAGCGAAACCCGATTTTTTTGGACGTGGAGCAGAACTGCTCCCTCGCGAGGATGTTTTTCAGCTTGCGTTCGGTCCTGTGCACTCGTATCTTTTAAAAAAAAATTTTTTTTTTAATTTCAGTAAATGCATAATGTTTCCAAAGTGTTGCCATAGTCAAGCAGCCCTTCCCTAGACATGCCGATAAAGAGTCATTTTGTATCTGTGTGTTTTCTATATTTGATTATTATAGCGTAGACATTGATGTTAAACTGGCTTTAAAAGTTTGCTTTGAGCAGGTTTCTGACCTTAGTTTTTTTTTTTATCTTTTACACCTTACCATTTGCATCCCTGAATAATGGATTTTTTTTTTTTATTTGGATTGTTTAAAGAATTTCTCACATGCCTCCCAAAACCACAAACACCGCATGAATATTTGTTGTTCTTTACACATTAGCGGGGGGGAAATCCCTTAGCCACTTATGTTTATATGTTTCAGACGTGAAGCTAGTATTATGCATAAATAAACCAGATTCTAGTTTCAAGACTTGACTTCCTGTCCTGTCTCATCTTGCCTCTGTTACAGGAAAATAACACTTTTGTAACACTTTATTGTATTTTTAATACAGGCACAGAAACTTCAAATCTCAAAAATCCCAAATTTAACTATGCTTGTATAGTGCTGAAGCACAGATTTGAGACTTTACAATCCTACATGGCCATTTCTTTATCTCTGCACTGCCTTGGTTCTGTTGTTCTCTAGGTGCCTCTGAGCCAAAGAACATGATCTATATGAGCCGGTTGGGGATATGGGGAGAGGGAACACCCTTCAGGACATTTGAGGACTTCCTACATGCCATTGAAAAGAGGTTAGTCCTACTAACTTGTGATGTTTGAAAGTCAAGCTCCCTGAAACATGTGTATATATGTATGAAATAGTTACTGGGAGGAAGCTCCTTGCCAAAAAAAAGTTTTAATTATGTGTGTATGGCATGACAAATGAGGATCCACCTTTGTAATTTCTGCACCATCCAACAGTTATGCCTGCTTGCTGTTCACAGGGGTGTCGGTGCCATGGAGATAGTTGCCATGGATATGAAAGTCAGTGGCATGTACATAGCCCGGCAGCTCAGCTTTTCTGGCGTGTCGTTTCGGATTGAAGAAATCGCACTGGATGAAGATTTCAAGGTGGTCTACAACAAGGCAGCCCGACTGGTGAGAGGCTGTAGGCTATCGCTGAGTGAACATGACTGTGCTGCAGAAGGAAAACGCTTGTACACAGTGACCAATATTTGTGCACCTATCTCGTACAAGCACTCCTTGGCCTGTTTCAGACATGGCTATTGTATATCGATGCAATTTGTAGATATGTACAATTACAGACTGTAGCCCATTTTCTGTCATGCATGATTTGCCAGGCATTTTCTGCACCGTCCATCAGCGAAACCATGTTATCACTGCTGGAACCGATAATTGAACGATTTTCTCAGCCCAGCTGATATAGTGGCATGATATGTGGCATCACATTGTAGTGAACTAGTTTCATGTATTTGAGAAGTAGATTGATTTACAAAAGCCTAAACCCAAGTGAAATTGGTGAAATTCTGTGTTTGGTAAGTCAGAGCACCTGTCTGTAAGTTAGCTTCAGTACTGAATGTTATTAAAACCTAAATAAATTAGCTAACTAACTAGGTCTGGTGTACTATATGTCGCACCTATCTTGTACACTGTATAAATATTCTACGATGCGTTTCCAGGCTTCATTTCTGTTTCCAGATAGAATTTCTCACTAACTGACTTGTAGCTGAATTATGCTCCAATTGCTATAACTGTACGTAATTTATGAAGTAGCTAATGGTTACCTAAACATCTGTCATCTTTTTTTTTTTTATAAGCAAATCATTTCAAGATCAGCTTTTATAAAGTTTTGTGTGTATCACTGTGTTTGAAATTGAGAAGCTCCTGCTTATGTGTGCAAAAATGACATATCCTTAATGTGTTGATGGTGAAGTGACCATTGTGGCTTTATGTTTAATGTAACCTCTGCTTTTCCCCAGTGGGCAGAAGCGCTGGAAGTGTTCACCAGGGCAGCAAATATACTTGGACTGGTCTCTCGCAAGTCCCTATGGGGCCAGTTTTGGTCCTCGCACCAGCGCTTCTTTAAGTACCTCTGCATCGCCGCCAAAGTGCGCTGCCTGGTGGAGCTCGCGAAGTCTGAGATGAATCAAGGCAAGGTGAGACACTGTAACTGTGTACAGCAATCCTGAAAGCTTTTTGAAATAGTGGGCAGACTGAGCGTAGAGGTAAAGTGCGTGTTTACTCTAGGTGTGGATGGATGAGTTGATATGATTGCCTTACCGAGGTGGAGCGGAGGGATGATGTAGTGATTGAATTTGTTAGTTCCCTTCAGCTGAGAGTTCAGTTCAGCTTTCATATGGTTGATTTGAAAACTCTGTCCTCTGTGTGTGTGTGTGTGTGCAGTGCATTGTGATTGGGCTGCAGTCAACCGGTGAGGCCCGCACTCGTGAGGTTCTGGATGAGAATGATGGACACCTAGACCGATTCGTCTCTGCAGCTGAGTGAGTGTCTGGGGAGCACCATCTGTAACTTAATCAAAGCTGCTTGTTCTTGTTCTTTCCTCCTGACCCTGGCTCTATCCTTGACTCTTCACTTGCATTTGATTGAGGGATTTGATAAGTTTGTGCATTACTCACGATCCAGGCTAGCGACTTTAAGAACAGAAGGTTTAAATCTCATGTCTGACAGGAGTTACGTTCTCAGTACTGAAATTACATAACATGGGTTATTGTTCTCAGTACTGAAATTACAATTCATCGAATTCAGGAAACATACTTTTTCTGCATTTTATACAGATTAAGGGATCTTTCAAGGCATATGTCTAAACATAGACACAAATAAGTACCACACAAATAAAGAAACAAGCCACCTGAGTATGCAACCAAATAGTTAACACATGCATAAAGTGAGCTTGTGTTTGAGATTTTCTGCAAGGAAACGTTTATTAAACACGTTTGGAAGGACTCTCCAGTGTCAGCAGTTTGTAGCAGTAAGAGGTAAAGTTTTCAGACACAGGAAAGTCTTCAGGGTGGAGGGCTTTGTGGTTTCTCTGTAACATGAAGCTGCTTTTTCCATCTTATTAACTTTGAGAGATAAAGAGAGCGGCTGGTGGTGGAAAATCTGTTTATACCCATTATAACAGATGTGATAGGAGATAAAGGAGACATGCCATACACTTTTCAATTATTCCCTGAGATGCTTTTAGAAAGTTTGCAAGTTTTTTTTTTTTTTTTAATTGAAAAAAATGCCATGGTCCTTTTTAGCATGGTATGGATGTCCCTATACGATAAGACAGGCTGATTTTTGCGGCTGTGATTTGAAGTATTAAATGTGTAATTAGCTTCGCTCTGATCGGCTAACCTCGTTAAACAAGAGCTTTGTCATCCACACCCTCGTCGCCAACGTGTGTGGAATTGTAGAAAGCTGTGAGAGGTAAGCAATGGTGCTTCTGCACCAACATTGCCTCCTTGTATCCATGGACCTGAGTCAGAAGAGGAAAATGAAGGTACAGACACCAAACCAGATTCAAGATGACCACGAACCACAATCAAGATTACAGAGGCTGGTCACCTTGGATACCTGCTGCAGATATGGTAACACCTGGTGCAACATTTACACCCTCTCCTCTGATTTTCAAGGGCCAGAGAGAGCTCACTGGACGCTTTGGAAGAATATGCAGACTAAGGTTTTCTATTATGCGTCCTGGAACAGCACACTTGCATGTTCTCCCCGACGTCTCTATTTGTTCCTTCCAGGTGTCCTTTGGTCAGTAAGTAGGAGCAAATGACACCTGGACTCTTAATTCAGGTTGCTATGAGTGGTCATATATTTATGGGGGTGGCACCATAAAACCGAGAAGAGGTTCTATGTAAGATTCTTGCACTTTTATAATTGGCCTGTTCTGTCCGCCTATCGTCTTTCCATGGCCATTGCAGACTGGGAAGGTTACAGTCCACTTTGAAAGGCCCAGTACGTCCCCAAGTCACATCAACCTATTTCAAAAACAGCAAGGAAAAAAAGCTTAACATGACATTTCCACTATAAGTTTAACTATTAACAGACAGAAAAGTATGATGTGTCATTGCTGTGATAATAGATGAATAAAACACTTTAGGACTCGCTTTAGAAAAATCAGTGTCAGGAAGGTAATGTATTGTTTTGCTGTAACAGCCCACTGCTGTGCTTTAAGTAATGATTATAATTAGGAAGTGATTCATCTTGGCTCTTGGGGTTATACCCCATTATCTGTTTCAGTCCTTTTAAAGGGCTATTGAAGCCACAGTCAATCTAAAATTTTGTAAAATGAGTAACAATGAAAGAGATGGTGGTGTAAATGCTGACATTATTTAATAGCTATATTGGCTTTCTGGTAGTTCAGCTGTCCGCTTCAGGAGCTCCGGTCCTACTGTTTTTCTGTTACTGTGACTCAGGGACAGAAGTTGGGATAAGCAGCAGAGAAATGTCAGCTGAACAAATACTGTTTTTGCTCAGAGAGTAACTGGCATGGAAATCAGAGGGTGTTTAAGGTTTGCCCAGAAAGTCTGTTCAGTAGCATTTTTAAGCATGAACGCATTGTACAGAGCAGCTTAACTGGTCATTACAATGTCTTAGCAGAACTGCTGCAAAAGAAAAATTACCATTTGATAAGCATGGTACTCCATATAGTCAAAATGAGTCACCCTGCTATTTCACTATTTTGTTATGCCACATGATAGATAGCAGGACCGAGTCTACCTGAAGCCGGCAGCATGAGCACCAGATGACGAAACCATTGAAACATGAACCAAACTGTCTGCTGCTAGAACAGACTTAGAAGTTTTAACATTAGGTTAGATAAATGCTCACAGGCACAGTGTCTTGCTTGTAAGTTATTTTGTTTATACAGTGACGTGAACATGAAAAATGAGGAGGCGTGCTGGACTTGGGAAATGTAATATTTAATTTTCTGTAAAATCTTACTCATGATATTTAGTGCCATTATTATGAACATGAATTTTCTATCCACCATTAAAATGGTTAAATATATTTATGGATATAATAGTTTAAATGTCTTGTGTTAATTGTACCTATTTGTTGCAATTACATATTAAGTCACTGTGCAAAAAATAACAGCCAATTAACATCACCATGGATTGATCTGTTGACTATATGACAACATGATATCCATATTGTGGGGATATTATAGGACGTGTCTCTTATTTTATTATTGTACTGTAATCTTTTTGCCTCATCACCCCTTATGGTCTGAATATAATGCAGATTATTCAGTAGGTAATGATCTCATGATAATACTTTACCACATCCTCTTTGTGTACTGGACTTATTTGGTTGTAAGCAGAGTGCGTGCGTGCGTGTGTGTACAGGTCCAGACTATGGTATTGAAGGTTATTGTAAATGAATAATGCTGAGAATGTTTGGATTGTGTGTCTCCAGGGGTGTGTTCCAGTCTCTGGTTCAGAAGCACTTTCCATTAGAGAAACCGAAGAGAGAAAAAACTGCTGGAAATAAAAGAAAACGTAAGTAACTTTGTCTCACGTCCAAGTTAATATTAATGTTAAATAATAAGTAGTAATATTAAAGCCTTACAATATTAAGTATTTCAACGTCTGTCTGTTTATTGCATCTTGTCGTGTATGAAAAGGTTATAAGGACTATATCTATTTGGGCTCTCTTAGGAAAACCAAGAGGTCGGCCACCCAAATTTTCAAAACACTGTGTAGAGGTAGAAGGCGTCATTAAGATCAGCGATGGTTCAGATTCGGACTCTGAGGACATGGAGAGTGACTCAAACTCGTCCCCTGATTCACTGCTAGACAATGATGATGTCATCTTCGTCAACCACATCGATGGACCTACTGGTAGGTTGAGGCTCTGTAGCTACTGAGAAATGGCGTTTTAGCCTTGTATAGAAAAAGAATTGTTCCAGCTGTTTCCCAGTAAGAGTTATGTCACAGTTTCAGTTTGAGATTTTTTGTTGTTGTTGCATTTTAAACATATACAGCTGCAAGCCATTTTGGGCCTAAACTACTCTGGTTTAAAGCATACAATGTGTAAAATGACTTCATTTATAGGCATGTAAATCTTACTGATACTGGAGTGCGTGCAATAAATCACCGTGTTTCAGAGTGTCTACATTACAGTGCCGGATGTACTTATTGAACCTGAGGTTAAATTTATGTCTAGACTGTTAAATCACATGGGAGAGATTAGGCTCGTCCTGTTTCTCTTAGCCGAAACTGCTCTGAGAGACTCCAGGGGTAGGAGGATTTGACAGTTGTGACCTTGTGGAGGGGGCATCTGGCTGGACCTTATAAGGAAAGCTACCTTTTTACAAAAACAGCAATTTTATTTATTTATTTATTTATTTTTTATTTAAAAAGCTAAATGTGACTAAAGGCTTTATTTTGGTTGGTGAGGTCAAGGTTAGGTTTAGGCATAGCATTAATTAGCTGACTGTGTCAGTGGAAGGTCCTCACAAGGATAGGATATGGAAAAGACAGACGTGTGTGTATATGTGTGTCTGGAGTAATATAATAATAGTGGAGTAATTTTCTTATGCCCTCAGCAAAACTGGAGGAATTGAAGCAGGGGCTACTGGCTAAGATAGCAGAGCTGGGAAAGGAGCTTCCTCTTAACACACTGGATGAGCTAATTGATCAATTCGGAGGGACAGAGAATGTGGCTGAGGTGAGGGTTTGTATGACTTCAAAACAAACAAATAATTTTCTGAAGTCTGTGTGAATGCCTGCTTACATTATAGTCGTGTGTGTAGATGACCGGTCGCAAGGGCCGAGTGGTGCGTAGGCTGCATGGAAGCGTACAGTATGAATCACGTGCTGAACAAGGATCCACCATTGACCACGTGAACATCAGAGAGAAGGAACTTTTCTTGGAGGGTAAAAAGGTAACGATTCAGTTCATGCGAATGCTTCGTAACATCTTGCAGCCACATCCTGCTGGCAGGTGACAAATTAAAAAAAAAAAACCAGCAAGTGTGAAAGCAGCCTTATATGTTTCCTCTCTCTCTCTTTCTATTTCTCTCCCTCTCCCTCACCCCCCGTCACACAAGCTGGTGGCGATCATCTCAGAGGCTGCAAGTTCAGGGATTTCTCTACAGGCAGATAAACGTGTGAAGAATAAAAGGAGAAGGGTGCACATGACGCTGGAGCTGCCGTGGAGTGCTGACCGTGCCATCCAGCAATTCGGTGTGTGTGGAGAAAACGCTGTAATGAGAAAAGACTCCCATGGTGTTAAGACATTAGTTCTAGTTGAGGGTGCACAAGATTGAATAAAACAGTGTGTGCTGTTCAGTAAAGTGTGTGTGTGTGCTCCAACAGGTCGCACTCATCGTTCTAACCAGGTAACAGCTCCAGAGTACATCTTCCTGATCTCAGAATTAGCGGGAGAGAGACGCTTTGCTTCCATCGTGGCCAAGCGCCTGGAGAGTTTGGTAATCATGCACCACAGTCATTCCATTTCCCTGTGACCTGTTCATATGCATGCACATGCAGGGTCTTATATGTCTGTGAGAAGAGTTCATGGATCTGTCTTTCTCATCAGGGGGCACTGACACATGGTGATAGACGAGCCACTGAGTCCAGAGATCTGAGCAAATACAACTTTGAAAACAAAGTAGGAGCATGCACACATGCTTCTGAAATATTTAATAAACATAAAGTTTAAAAGGATACAGTATTGTTTTCTGATTTCCAGCAAACACTGTTTATAGCATAATATAAAAATCCGTCATCTAAATCTCAACTAGGTACATTTTAGTAACAGATTTATTATAGTAGACATAAGTCAGCATATTTGCAGTCAGTTAAATGAGTTAATTTACATCTCTGTTCTCCACATGCTGTAATTGTAAATATAATTTAGCTAATGGCATAAGCAAAGATTGAACATTTTGGTCTTTAAGATTGTTGTTAAAATTGTCCTGAATATGGATAAATATTTTGTTTATATGTTTCTTTTTCTCCACAAAGTATGGCACAAAAGCATTGGATAGGATCACTAAAGCCATCCTGGGATACATTGAAAACAAAGTTCCACTACCAAAAGGCTATGCAGGGGGTGAAGGAAGATTCTTTGCAGGTTGTAATTCAAACTTTATAGTCTTCCATGTTCTATGTTATGCACATGTTTTCTATGAATATTAGGTAGACTTTAGTGCAAGAACTGTTAATTAATTCCTACTAATTGTTCTTATACCCTGTGTGTGTGAGACAGATATGAAGAAAGGGATGATCGACGTGGGCATTTTCTGTAAGGAGCCACGCTTTGGGCTCAACACAGAGAAAGGTAAATATTTACACCCCTGTATAGACATTTATGACTTCCTGAGTTTTTCAACCTAATCTCAATCTAATTCATGTTTGGTATTACAACATACAACAACCTTAATTCCATTGTCTCTTTACTAAAAAAAAAAAAAAAAAAACGTAAATGGAAAACTTGTTTACTTGAAATATGGGGAATAGATCTATTTCGTTAATCTACCGCTGTTACACTCTTCAATCACTGGAGCAATGCAGTAAAAAATAAATTCATTTGTTTTATTGAATCCTTCCGTGACTATGCTGCTATGCCTAATTAGAATAGATTTGCATATTACATCAAAGCCTAGTCCACACTGACGCACGCAAATTTGAAAGTGCTTCTTATACGTTGTCTTCCCGGCTACATTACTCATCTTTTCAAATCCACTCTCTAAAACGGGGAAATCTGAAAAGTGCCATGTGATCAGCAGAATTCCAAAATGGAGGAATTTATCGTGATGCTCCACTGTATTTCTCAGTGCGTTCTAATGAGAATACTTCATTGCGTCCGCGTTTAGAATATAAAATGCTCTTTGGAAGGGAGGTCCGTAGACGAGGGCATTAAACATTAAAGATGTCTGGGATTAAACCTTAATGAAGGTCCACATTGGAGTTGTCTTCTCTGCATTTGTATTTGCCCAGGATGATGCTGTCAGAAATTATTTGAAGGTCTCGTCAGTCCAGCTTAATCATGATAACATTTTTTTCCCCTCATCCCCTATCCTAGACTGCACCATCACTAAATTCCTGAATCGGATTCTGGGCCTGGAGGTGCACCAGCAGAACTTTCTCTTCCAGTACTTCACCAACAACTTTGAATACTTGATTGAAAAAGACAAAAAGGAAGGCAAATATGACATGGGTATACTTGGTAAGCACCAATCCTGCACTGTGTCTGTACGTTCATTCTGAATACAGATTCCAAACAGTTTGCTTTACACTGCGCTCCATGTATGCTTCATGTAGTCTAAATCAAATGCATATACATGTGAGGAGTGGCGTTTAATGACTCGAATCATCTATGCAGCACATTTTAGTGTTCCCTAGCTTACTGTGGGTTCAATCACATGGATTAGTCGGGCAACACCACTGAACTGTGTGATACAGGAAAAACAAATGTCACTGGGGTTGGATAACACTGATTTAGAGCTGTAATTTATATCTGGTATTTGTGTGTGGTTTCCCTGATCTGTGTGTTCTCTCTGTGTTATTAGATCTGGCACCAGGTAACGATGAGATCCATGAAGAGAAACAGGAAGTGTTCCTGACTACTGGGAACCCCCAAGAAGGCCAGGTCATCCTCTATAAGGTATTTGGATCCTGTGTGCTTTTCGGTTGTTTTTTTGTTGTTGTTGTTTTTTTGAATTTCCTCTTAATTACCTAATGACAGAACTGGGGACTTTCTGTATTTAAAGGTTAGTCACGTAATGATGTTATTTCAAATTTCAAAACAAGTGCTGGACTACACTGTACAACGCAGGAATGTTGTGCAATGTGTATGTCTACTCAAACTCCTTCATTGCAGTAAACAAAACCATACAACAAATAAAAGAAATTAACAGAGGCTAGAAATGTTGCTAATTATAATTAGAAAGCAAATGTGCATTATTTCTCCTTTCCATTCGTTTTTCCATGTAGCATGTGAATCATGTTTCGGTCTAGTGTGGAACATTTTCATTTTTATTAAAGATCAGACACAAAAATAGAAATTACAACTGAAACTAAAATGAACTATGGAGTTATGGAGTGACCAAAAAGGTGTTAAACAAATGGTTTTCCTAAGTTCTAAATGAAAACTACTTGCAATTTGACTTTAAAAGTACAGTACAAATATGATTCGGAAATAAATTTGCACTTTTTACATTACAACCATATGGCGGCATCAAGGTTTTTAAGACTATGAAATTTATGCATGGAATCTAACGTGTGCAGGCTTTTTACAGGTAATGTATATGACTTGACATGCTTTTGTCATGCTGTTTTTAGATCAGTGTGGATCGGGGGATGCCGTGGGTTGAGGCCTGCAGTAAAGCAGACACACTGACTGGGGAATATGAGGGTTTCTACCTTTCCCATAAGGTATTTAGAACCATTGCAGTAATAATTAATAATGAATTTTATGCTGTTTATGCTTTCTTTATACCTGCTGGTGGCTTGTTCAGTTATGGTGGTCATTTTGTCTGTCTCCAGCTGCGAGGGAGCCAGCCGTGTGTGTTGTTGGCAGAGCAAGGGCGAGGTCGTAATCTCATTGTCTATAAGCCTAACATTGGCAGGCAGGCCCACCCTGAGAACCTGGAGAATCTGCTGCAGCGGTACCGCAAGGTCGGGTGTGAGCCAGAGGCACAACTTCATTCATTCCCTCGTTTGGTCTTTACCTTCTTCAAAAGCATCTTAATGTTAAATACATGTAACAGTTGGAAAGATGGTCAAAATTGATACTGTTTCATCTTAGTATGTTCTTCATCATAGGAAGCACTGTAAACTATCCATCTATTATCTATACTGCTTAGTTGTTAAGGGAAGCTGAAGCCAATCCCAGCTGACTTCAGCGAGAGGCAGGGTACACCCTGGGCAGGTCGCTCCTCTATCACATGACTAACACGGAGACAAATGACCATTCTCACTCATATTCTCCCCTATGGGCAAATTAGAGTAGCCAATTAACCTAATCTGCCTGTCTTTGGGCTTTGGGTGGAAACCGGAGTGCCAGAAGAAAACCCATGCATGCACGAGGAGAACATTTAGCCTGTTAGCCAACAGGTTCAAACCGGAATTTCTTGCTATGAGCCGACAGGGCTAGTCACTGCAGTACCATGCCCTGCTACCGCACTGTAAACTTAGTGTGAAATTCTTCATGAACATTATTTACGACACTGTAAACCAGGAATGTTCTGCCGATCAGCGTTGCACAGCGACACCTAGTGGATATCAGTGAATACCAAGTGGTCATTTCTGTTTTTGGTTTGTTGTACTGTAGGTGACACCAGAAGAGGCCAAAGATTGCTGGGAGAATCAGTTTGTTTTCTCCTTCCAGAAGTGCAGCCATGCCAACTGGTGAGTAGCAAAAGTGTTGATCTATGCATGTGTCTTCAGTATATAATCAGGTTTAAGCAGATGACAGGTTAGAATTGGTAGTTGGTGTTTGTGTGTGTCCCAGAGGATTTCTTTTTTTAAATGACATATTTGATATTTACACTTCATCTTTTTTCTTTAAAAAAAACAAAACAACTTTTATATATTAATATTCATTCATTTTGTCAAGGAGATCATACTTGTGTGAAAATATCATTGATGGTTATGGAAATCTGCTGGATTCGTGGAAAACATAGGATAGGCACTTCCTTCGTATGTCAATTTCATGCAAACATGTGTATGTGTGTGCGCATTATATAGCACAGCAGGTTGGTTCTCTTGCAGCAACCTTCACAGCACAAGGATCTCTTGTTGTGCTTTTAAATGTTAGATTGCCTGTTGAAGAGCTCTAAGGCTGACCATAGTCCGTTTAATCACATCAAGGTCAATTAATCACAAAACTGTCTATCCAGGCACAGTGTTGTGACTTCTTTTGTAATTAGTGATTTAATTTTTTATTTATTTTTTGGGGGTAATCTGATGTATTGAGTTCTCAAATGTATGTATAAGGATTGAGTGCATGTGTGTGTGTGTGTGTGTGTTTATAGGAAAGGTAAGTGTAAGCAGTTGGAGCAGGGTCAGGAGTGCTGGCTGGGCATGCGCCTGCGACAGTACCACATGCTGTGTGGAGCCTTGCTAAGAGTGTGGAAGCAAGTTGCAGACGTCGTCTCTGACATCACCAACTCCAGCATCCTGCAGATTGTGCGCCTCAAAACCAAGCAGAACAGCAAGCAAGTCGGTAAGATAATTTGCGCATACACGCATAAGACCGACACTGTTCAAACTATACACACTTCCACCTTAGAAGTAATGGTATAAAATCTTTGTGTTCATTAGTCATTCAGTCAGTCATGATTGTTTTATTATGCTTACATCATGCAATGGTCTGTTAAATCTCTTTCAGGTATAAAGATACCAGAGAACTGTGTGGAGCGTGTGCGCAGTGAGCTCTCTCAGATGGACTCCGAGGTGAAGCGAGCTCGGCAGAGGAAGGAGCAGCAGGCGCAGGAGCAGCGCGCGCAGGAGCAACGCGCACAGGAGCAGCGCGCACAGGAACAGCGCATCCGCCAGGAGAAGCTCCAGGAGTTTCTCCTCTACAGCCGCAAGGCCTTCAGTCACCCTGCTATGCATCTACCTAGCCCTCCACCGTATCCAGGCACACGGCTTGGCCGGGTCGCCCTGCCCAAGAGCCAGGCTGTGGATGAAGTGCTGGACCTCACACTCAGCCCCAGCCCGGCCCCTGAGCCCAAAACGACTCATGCAAACGGAGCACTGAGCCTGAACGGAGTAGCAGGGATGAACGGTGTCTATGGCATGCGGAGAGGTGCAGGGGAAGGAGGGCTGAAGTACCCTGAGACGTTTCACCTGGAAGATCTGATCTCACAGGAGCAACAGAGGGAGAGCCGACCGCCCTTACAGCACAACATGGCCCATAACCGCTTAGACACACTGCAAACCATCCACACCCTGAAGCAGCACACGGCGCTGAGCGTGCTACAGCAAAACCGGGCAAACCAAGGACATTTGCTCGCGCCCCAACAGAACTCTGGTCAATTCAGCACGCAGCTGCTGAGACACAATGGAAGCAAACCAGACATTAACACGCTAACCAACCAGAGCATACGTGTGCAGCAGTTTCAACAGCATGCAAACTCCTTGCCTCGGCCACCTCACTTGCTTCAGCCCTCTCCTATACAGCAGGATGCTCACCAACACTCATTGATGCATACACGCACGCACAGTTTGCATACACATGTACGGGAAAACCAAATGCCAGTCAGCGAACCTGCTCCGCTTTCACTAAAACTGGGTCAGCAGGGGTCACTCAGCGGTCAGTCTGTCACAGAAAATTCTGCCACTCCACAGGACGACTTCAGCTTCAACCTTGACCTGCTCGGTCAGTCTTCATACACGTTAGCCCCTCAGGCCCCTCCCTCTCCTTCATTTTCTTCTTCCTCCCCTGGGACATCGTCACACTTCTCCTCAGACCCCCAATCGTCTTCGCTCTCGGACTCCATCTCCCCTTCTTCTCTGTTCGCGCCTTCTTCCGAGCGACTGCCTCTTCCATTACCCAACGGCCACTGCAGCATGGATGCCCAGGATGCCCACAAGGCCCTCGACCGGATGGCTCGCGGAGGTTCTGCAGATCGCCGCCACTCCGTCATTCAGTTCAATCCTCTAGACTGGGACACCACCTAGTGGCCACTAACGCCTGCGAGCTCACATCACCACTGTACATGCACATGGCAGTACTGTCACTTTTCTTTACTGTGATCTCAGCATGTCTGGCTGAGGTATTTTGCAGTAGGTGTTCTTCAGTGTGGGGGGGGGGGGGGGGGGGGGGGGGGGGGGGGGGGGGGGGGGGGGGGGGGGGGGGGGGGGGGGGGGGGGGGGG
>JAQMYM010000018.1:13286507-13305176 GCA_030014255.1 Parauchenoglanis ngamensis
TCACCCGAAGATGCTGGGATTGGCTCCAGCTTCCCCGCGACCCAGACGGATAAAGCAGTATAGATGATGGATGGATGGATGGATGGATGGATGGATGTCATACAAACATGATGAATCAAATTTAACTGCTAAATGTAAATCATTTGTGTTGCGTGAAACTCTTATGAAGCGAGATCGAGTTATTAGTGAATACGACAGACTCATTCGTGTCTGTACTTTTTTTTTTTTGGTCCTTGTCATTCCCTCTACAGCTGCCTGAGCCCATTATGCCGTTCCGGATGTATAACGAGCTAATGGGGCTGGCGAAGGAGAGTCTGAACACTGAGAGCCCAGACAGAGGAGACGGTGCGAAGGGCCCTGAGCTGCGTGATCAGGGCGAGCAGACCGACCCCAAGGTGCTCAACCTGGTAGAGAAGCTCCGAGAGCTGCTGAAAGATCTCCCACCAGGCAACACCGCCACACTGAAATACATAGTACTACACCTGCGCAGGTGAATGGAACAGAGTCAGGTGTATTACATGAATCTTTAGCAGTGTATGATGGATATTAGACCCTAGTGCATATTATACAAGAGACAATACTTGCAGTATTGTGTTTATGGTATACTCCAGTCTTCATATGCTACAGTTTACAGTTATATTTGTTTAAAATGACATGTTTCAGCTTTCTCCACATAAGACAGGATACTCTGGGTGTCCAGATTTTGCTTCTTTGGTTTTATACTGGAGCTACAAAGCAAACGTAATTAACAACTTTTGCTTTGTGTATATAGATTCCCAAAAAACATTGTTTGACTTAATAATAGTATTTTGGACGTAGGATATGTTCCTATAATATACATATTAAAATTTACTTGAATAACTAATATACTTCAGATAGTAAACATGTCTTGGCTAATGGGCAATAATTGGGATAGATCTAATGTTAACCCAACTATTCCTTCAATAATGACCATGAGTCTGTCTCTCTCTCTCTCTCTCTCTCTCTCTCTCTCTCTCTCTCTCACTCTCTCTCTCACTCACTCACTCACTCACTCTCTCTCTCAGAGTGGCTGAGTTAGAGGACGATAACAAGATGAGCTTCAGTAATCTGGGCATTGTGTTTGGCCCGACCCTGATGAGACCCAAACCCACAGGCGCCACCATTTCCCTCTCCTCCCTGGTGGACTACCCTCACCAGGCCCGCATCGTGGAGGCCCTCATCGTCTTCCAGGGTCACATCTTCACCCTTTCAGACTCTCGGCCCACATCCTCAGCCTCCCTGACCTTCACCAACCAGGGCCAGGTAAGAGCAGATGAAAAGCACACAGAACTGAGTGTGTTGAACATGTACAGGGTGTGAGACAGTCAAAATCAGAGGTTGTGCATCAGGATATTTCACATGAATACACATGAATGCATGAGCAGCTCAACAGTAGACTGCAATCAAAGTCAAGCAGGGATTCTGGCATGTCTCACCTGGGCTGAGTCTTGGCATAAACAATACAGGCAGCCTCCTAGCATGGCATCTAGGGGGGGCTATTTTACAGTTCGTCAAAAACACCTTGTCTAGTTAGGGTACTTGAGACTTGAAATATTGGTACCCCATTGGTATCTCGATTGACAATAACTCTCTAAATGTCTGAACCATGAAATCTAGCATAAATGTTTCGTTACTATTTAAATAGAGCTCATTATGTGAGTGTTGCCTTGTAGGAGAGTACTGATGGAGCTCAAGAGGTGGAGGAGGAGCAGAGCACCTTGATCTCCGAGCAGGACTGTGGTGAGACACTAGCACAAATCGGCATTTACGATTCCTGTTAGCTTCCAACTCTGATTAGCATTTTCCCATTCGTTTGACCTAATTATGGAAACGTTTTCATCCAGTTAACTCTCTGGGGTCATCCGGCTCCCGCGAGCGCTCGCTGGACTCGGACTCCGAAGGCGAGGACATGGGGAAGGTGAGTAAACGGCGCATCCTGGTGAGCCAGGAGAGCGAGACCAGCACGGAGGATGACCAGCTAAGCCCCCGAGTGAGTCTGGACCTGAGCACAGTCGTCCCAGAGACCATCCCCGAGCAGCCCAGCAACACAGATGAGTTCAGAGGAGCAGACGCAGAAGAGCTGGTAGACCAGTAGAAAGCCGAAACATCAGTTCATCCATTCGTTTCAGTCTGTAATACTACTACGGTAACTTTTTGTTTTGTTTTGTTTCCAATCTTAAGCAAAAAAGAATCGAGCTACTCTCAGATTACTCATAAAAGTCTAATGCACTGAAAAAGTATTTTTATATTATAATAGCTCTGTGTGAGATGGTGGAAAGTACAGTACGGTTGTGTATACGATGGGGTTGTGTTGTTTTATACTTATCCTTTTCTATTTGAATGTTTTTAGGCACATCTCTTCTAAAAGGAGTGAATGTAACAAAAATGAGCTGATAAACGTGTTAGAAGGGTAGTGATGAACAGTGCACTTATCTTGTGGAAAAACTCGAACTTTTCAAGACTCGTTCGGCGTTTTTGCTACTCTTGGGGGGGGGAAATGAAACGTGATGAGCGTTAGGGACTGAATTCGTGCGTACAACTACTGAATTCAGTTCTGGAAAAGAGTGCCACTTTCCTACAACTGTGATGAGCACAATAATGTCCTTATAAAACATTTTTAATCTTTATAAAGCCTTCAGTATTTTTACGAATACTCCAAAAGTACAGTTAACGAGCAGGAAGGCTGTGCGCAAAGGTGGATGTGACCAAATATTCTATAACATAAAAGAAAGGTGATCCAGAAAAAAAAAGCTTGTAAATAAAACTATTAAAATGCAAATGACGTAATCGGGGCTCGACTATCATTAGTCAGTTTTATGCATTGGCCACTAGGTGGTGGCATTATATGTTTTCAGGATGTCCATGACAAAGCGCAAAGTCGTCGGTCACGATGGATGGAAAACGTACGGACGTTAAAGAAAGTGTCGACACCGGAGACGTTTCCATAAATGTCTCTGAACGATTAGATGTTTTTCGTTATTAAAAACCTGCGATTTGGATTACAGCAGTAATAGAAAAATAACCAACGATCAAATTCTGACCAACAGCTCCGTGTGATAAGACATATCAAATTTCTGCTTATTCTTAATTGGCTTCATATTTCACCATCTTTCTATCAAAGAATATTAATAATGCTCTAACGCAGGTATAAATGATAAAACATGATCCACGTTTATAATTAATCAGTCCAATTTCTTTTTTTATTTACTTAACTGCTTATCACTTACCACTTTAAATTTTTTTATTATTATTCATTTGCATTTTGATCAACTCCGCTTTCACGTCAGTGCATTTTTACCAAATCCGTTTGCCCTCTCGCGCGTCCCGAGAGATTAAACGTCTCCTAACGGCTGAAGGACAATGTCCCAGCGCTCGGCGCGCTCTGCAGTGGTGAGCGGATTGTGGAACATCTTGGATGGTTGTTGTGAGATTCCCAAAGAAAGTTAAATCACAGTTTAAAAGTTTCACCTTTACTACTGAGACCAGAACTACAGTGCTGTACAGATTGATATTAATCTTTCATTACTTAGGTTTTTGTACTAAATTATATTTGTTCTATGTTATTCACTGATTTTAATGTGTTCTTGAACATTTCATTCATCTCATTGACTTGAATATGGAAATAGCTGGGTATGTTAATAATAATAATAATAATAATAATAATAATAATGGTTTTGCTACAAAAGAAGAGGAAATAATCGTGCTGTGGTTTGAACTGGAGAATGAATATGATCTATATACAGTATACTACTCATTTACTGCTGGTCAGTACGAAGTCATTTTTATCTAAATATTAAGCCTTGGATTTTCTCTTCATTATACATCCTGGTTTCCGTGTAAAAGGCACCGAGTGTTCTTCATTTCAGTAAGAACTACTGAGTACTTAAACAGGTTGAGCTACTTTACAGAGAACGAGTGAGTGATATTTCTGCCGAGATTGAGACGAGTGTTGTGTTCAACTTCTGTTTTTTTGTGGATGTCAGACTTTTTTTTTTTTTTTTACCGAGGTTCACTTTTTAAATCCATACTAGAAGACTCATTTTAGTGTTTGTTACTGTAGTCTTTGTAGTAGAAAAATGATATATATGGATTATAGCTTTATACAACAAATCTATAAAGGGAACGAACAAAACCACAGAAGTAATTTGTAGTGTGAATGAACATCATGGACATCAAGCCATATGATGAATCTTTATATGTTGTTATTTTCCATTAATAAATCTGAACTTTTGGTACTATGGAAAAAAAGAGAAATAAAAAGAAATCGACAAAAAGTTCAAGAGATTTTATTACAAAAAAAAAAAAAACATGTTTATTTCAGCAATTGTTATAACTACAATTTAGTTTTCAATGAAATGAATATACAACTCTTCTGCTACAACTACAATGACTGAAAAGTTGAACACTGAGACGTAAAGGTCACCGAACGCGCCTCGTCACCTCCAGTTCGAAGAATAACATCCTAATGGACAGCCTGAAAGGATAAAACACACTGAATAGCGTAATTCCTCCAGGACAGCGGCACAAAGCTGCCAGTCACAGTAACGTCAGGATAACGAACACTGCGTGCGAGTAAAGTCCCGGTTTAACACCTCACCGCTTCAGCGTCACTGCACCAGTCTGTAGGTTATATAACGGCCTGCAGTCTCGCTCGGCCGGATGATCTTCACCACCTGCAATGAGCCGAGTGCATTTCTTATCATTAATAATAATTAATCTCAGCGGCAATAATAATACTCCCCCCCCCAATATTTTATTAACAACTATAGCTATGAATTATTTATATTAGCAGTAGTATTAATCATAATTATACAATTATATATTAAATACAAGTATTATAATTCTTTATATACGATAATCATCTTTTTTTAAACTATGAACTCACTATTTGTCATAAATATAATTGATTTTTACTGTATAAATTATCAATCGTAAAAGAATACAATGATACAAGTATTAATTCTTTTCATGATGTGATCTTTTTTTCAATTAAACTCTTTCACTAATTTTAATATATATACACTTATGATTTTTACTGTATAAATTATATTACTGTTAATGTTATTTAGTAGGATTGGTATTAATAATTATAAAAGAATAAGCTATTTCTAAATGACTTAATAATAATTTGAAATATAAAAATAAATGAAGTAAAAGCTTATTAATTATTATTAATCATGCTTTACCTGGCCTCTTTTCAGCCCGAAATATCGAGCCACGGGGTCTCCGGCCTGAATCCTGGGTAACTGACTCTCCTTCAGTTTACTTAGCAGAGTGAAAGAAAATCCTCTCACAGCACAGAGCAAAACATGTCCGATTTATTTACTTAGATCTGCCCTTAATCACCTAAACGCTCACTAACCTGCAATTTATTTTTATTGTTGTAGCAGCTGCCGTGTGTGTGTGTGCTTCTGATACGAAATGGTAAGAGCTGAGCTGCAGATAGATTACTGTACTTGCTGTACACATCCCTGTTACTTCTCTTTGTTTATTTCAGCCGGGTTTTAAACCCTACGAAAAGAAATGTTTTCTAACATGATGTGCTAAACGCTGTTCGACATCTCGCACCACAGAAATGTATTTATTAGAACTGCACCTGTGCGTCTTGCATAAGTATTCCCACCCTCCCGCTTGAACAGGTGTTACAACCCGGAACTGAAATTGACTTAACCGGGATTTTACTATTTGAAAGTGCAAAAAAAATAAAATAAAAAATGGGGGATGGGGGGGAATACTTATGCAAAGCAAAGCTCACTGGAAATGAATGTCGCCTGTCACTTGCTGGTATGACTTTTAAATCAAGAAAGCAAGTGTAAAGAAATCCCTGTATTGAACCGTCAGTGTTAGTAAGGATACTATCTCGCTAGCAGCTCCGTCACTTCTTCCTTCGTCATCACGATGTGCTCAGGGACCAGCTGCAAACACAAAACAGCGATGACCATCAGCAATAACGTTCGAGAGAAACCGCAGAAGATCCTCATCCTCCAATACGTTCGCTGTAGGTTCACCGTTTGAGAAGGACGCCTTTCTCACCTCGTGCTCCGTGATGTTGATGAGCAGCTCTTGCTGCAGAAACTGCTCCAGGATGTACTTCGGTGCCATGTCCACCAGCGACTGCAAAAATATTCAACATGTCAGCTGTAAACACAGATGTGTCTACCGTCACACAGCACTTACACGTGTGTCCGCTAGGAACGTGAAAAACTAAATAAAACCAACGTCAGATTAAAGAATTATATCTGCAAAATCGCTTCATTAAATCGGGCTGTGACGTTTCGCCACAATGTTTGAATGGACACGCCTCCCAGCCTCGACCAATCGATGCTGAGCTGAAGGCTGGCTGATGTGCAGCATCATACATAAACACAATGAGACTCGTGAACCTCTGCATGTCAGGCTTACCCATAATCCAATTCTCTGCATGACTATGACAATATACTACAGACTAGAACTATAAACCAGGTTGATGGAACCTGACACATGATTTTATCATTTATAAATATGTGCAATATCCCAGTATTAGTGTTCACTCGTTATTATAGCACGGGATTCATTTTTCTGATGTCCGAGCTACTCTTGCATCCTGTTAGGCGCAGAGAGTGGAATAAAAATGCCGCCACATCAGTAAACAGTGTGTGTGTGTCACCTGTTTCGCAGAAGGGGTCATGCCCATCTGGACCACAATAATGGCGCGGGTGATGTTCTCCTCCTGCATGCGCTGGCAGTACATTTTGATGGTTTTAATTCCCACCTTGGGCTCCTCTGCAGGAAAAAACCCCCACAATGAAGCACAAGCTCGAGTATCAGTTTCACACGAACTCCCCAATGAATTCAAATGCAGTAAAACATAATCAGCCACAATGTTTACTTGGTTTCCATTCCTCATTAGCCTCAAATCTCCAGCGCAAAACTAAACAAGCAAAACCTGCACATGAATTACAAGACGTCTGTAAGAACGTTTACAATCACAATGAGGTAGAAATCTCTCAGCTGTGCAATTTCCCAAACTGAAGTTTATATAAATACTTATTTTGAATTAAGATAGAATCTATATTTGTGTGTAAGGAGGATAAAAGGTGAACTACAGAAACCGATGCTGCCAATTCCTTAGTAAAGCCACTCTACAGTCACCTGGGAAGAAGACGAACATCTGGTCAGTGGGATCGTCGTTGTGAGCCACGAGCACCGTGAGATCTGTCCTCCGAGGACGACCCTCGCTCGGCTTGTCCCCGAACTGACCTTTAAACTCGTCTAACGTCTGATCCAACTCATCCTGCGTCACCAAGTATCCCCGATCGTGGCAGAGCTGCAGGAAGTAAAGGGGGGAAAAAATCCACTTTGAGCGACTTGCCTGTTAATCTTTATAACGAACATGTGAACTTCAATGGCGTCCGAGATTCATTTTGTAATGAAAGTTGATTTTTTTAAAAATATAAATCTATTTTCATCTCTACCTGTCCATCTCTCAGCTTCTTAAATGTACATTCTGCTTAAACGGATCAGCTTCACCTTTGGTCATCTCATAGATGTAAACCTGACCTGCTGTAACTCCGCTGCGCCATAAAGCAGCATTGCATTCTGGGACTCTGAGTCCAACGTTAGTATCAATGTCTCCACTATCACTACATCACTGGAACATAGTGACTGACAAATGAAGCTCTTGCACTTTTGCTTTTAGGAGTGACACCTGACAGTTGTTACTTATGCTTGTGATCATTTCAAATTTTCTCCTATTATGCCCCGTCATAACTCCACCTGTGACGTCAGAACAGCGCTGACCAACAAAATCACTAAACACGTCACAAATATTTCAGTATAAAGATGTTTTCCTTTCACGGAGTTCCAGTATGTTGACTTACACTACAGAGGCTCAATCCTAAAGCACTCAGCGCTCACTATAAAGGAATAAATGATTAATGATAAATAAGTGCAATAATAAAGAATTTGGGTTTCAGTAACGGGGAGTTAAATAGGAGCCAAGGCTAAACACACACCAAATATTTTTGTTCCACAAATGTCATTGTGTGAAGTAGCGTTTGTTGAATCTGTTTGTTCACGTGATCTCAGATGCGATTTGCTCGCACTTGTGTGCTTCTTCTGTCTTTTGTGGTTCCTCGTTCTTCACTAATAGTAATGTTTGTGTACTACCGTGGCTTAGATGATGATGTTGACGTGTGATCCACGGAATGAGCCCTCTGTATATAAAAACCAGTCGCCATGTGGTAATGTGTAAACATCAGTGCATGCTAACAGAGAAAAGTCTCAAACCTGCATTATCGTCTTCCGGATTTTCCACAGGCGGTAAGTCTCCTCTTCATCATCCATAACGCTTTAAATAATTAACTATTATTATTACAAACGTCCTCTACCTCTTTAATATGAGTGTGTTTTCCAGTAGTAGATAATTATCTAGGCTTTCAAACGAAACACACTACTGAAAAATCACTTCCGGTAAGTGACATCACCGACATTAGGCCCCAAAATGGTGTCCAACTATTTGCCTGCATTTTACTAATAATTTTAACTAATATGAAATAACATTATTATTATTTACTTTAAAATAATTTATTGTATCTACGAGAATGTATCTACTGTGCGTTAATGTTCATCCTGTATGTTTTGTGTTACCATGTTGTAAAAAAACAAAAAAACAATGTCCTTAATTAATTATTTCATTTATTGTTTTGTTTTTATCACAGGAACAGAAGAAATAGCCAGAATGTTCCAGTACTTTATTAATCAGTTGATCAGTTTATTAAAACTAACTTGTATATTTCACAGCCGTAATTTTGTTAAGCGCTTTTATTACAGTTTAAAATGATGTTTTAGCATTGCATCATGCATCCATCAATGACTTACAGTTTTCTTCTTCAACATTTTTTGAAGTATAAGTATAAATATTGGTAGTAGTAGTAAAAATAAGTATTATTATTATTATTATTATTATTATTGGTGCTAGTAGTCTATTGATATTAGTGTAAATAAGTATTACTGGTAGTAGTATAAATAGGTAGTAGTAGTAGTAGTACAAATAAGTAATATTAATAGTGGTAGTAGTAGTAGTACAAATAAGGAATAGTGGTACGAGTAGTAGTAGTAAACACAAGTAGTCTTGATAGTGTAAATAAGTAACACTAGTAGTAGTATAAATAAGCAGTAGTAGTAGTAGTACTAAAAATAAGTAATATTATTATTTGTAGTAATAGTAGTAGTACAAATAAGTAATACTAGTAGTTGTAGGAGTACAATAAGTAATAGTGGTACGAGTAGTAGTAGTAAAAATAAATACTATTGATAGTGTAAATAAGTAATACTAGTAGTAGTATAAATAGGCAGTAGTAGTACTAAAAATAAGTAATATTAGTAGCAGTAGTAGTAAAAGTAAGTACTATTAATAGTGTAAATAAGTGGTACTAGCAGTAAAAAGTAGTTAACGGTTCTTGCCGCGACAGAAGGCGTGGTTAGACGAATGCATGGGCGTGGTTTGACGAGTCGTGGGCGTGGTTTGACAAGTCGTGGGCGCGGTAACACAATAACACAATGTGGTTATTGCACCGAGTGCTGGTGTTTGTTGCGCTCGGAGGCAGAGGGTTGAGCAGAGCCATGGTAAGACTTCCACCTACCGGTCATGCGCCTGTGTTTAATGCGTTTTTAATTCATTTAATTATTTATTCACGTGTGAACGTGTGTAAGAGTCGGAAAGGTTTTGTGTAATGTGTGGGTGAAAGGGCAGTGTGTGTGTGTGTGTTCATTAAACTGCTCAACTGCGGGAAGATGAGCACGAGCTGTTGGCTGTGCTGCTAGCTGGATTTAACCCTGCACTGTCAGCATAAACAAGCTGCCTCATAATTATACACTAAACCACATGTTAGTGTCCCGTCTGTGTTTGGTACATGACTTACAACCGGGTTTAAAATGGCGGTTATGGCTGTTTGATTATTGCGACACCATAAGAGGGATTCATTAACCCGAGTTAGCCAGTTAGCTTAGCATTGAGGGTTAGCTAGCTAGCGCTGGATTAGGTCACAGTATAAGGTTATAGGTGAAATAACAGAAACAGTGAGGTAGCTGCAGGTTGGGGGTCGACATTGGAAATTAGTTTGATTTTAAAAAATGTACACTTTTGTAAATGTAACTGGAAAGTGTAATTATTTATTTTTAAGCACTGAACATAAACTAATAGACAGCTGTAGAGTTTATAACTGATCAGTGTATGAGGATAACAAGTAAATTAACATAAACTTAAATGTAACATAAACATAAATGTTAAACATAACATAAAATAACACAGACGTTATAGTTTAAGGTTTTTAAATCACGTGATTACAAGAAGGCAGTGACGTTTGCAGTTGGTGTGCTGACGTCATTCTGCGCGCTGCTGGTTTTGAAATGCTTTACTTCTGTTTTGTGACTGTTACATGAGGCGCCATTCTGACTTTAAGGACCAATGTCCTAATCAGGACATCTTCTTTTAACACTAAAGCTCGCCTGCTCAAGCTTAGAGGTCTGACACTGAGCACCGGTATGGCGCTGATACTGGACCGAGATCAGAAGTGACCCATTTTCTAATCCGATTCACTGACCAGGGTGTTTTATGTCATGAATGTGTGTTCTGTTTGACAAGCATGACACATAATCATAAGACCTGTGATGTTTAACGGAGCTTGTTGCTGTTTGGCAGGGTGTGGGTGTGTGTGTAAGGTTTTCCCATTTGGTGTAGAAAGCTGCTCTGGTGTTTACTCTGAAGTGTAGCAGAGGGATTATTATTAACAGCTCCTGCGTGCATCATGAACTTATCACAACAGCCACATCTAAAGACCTTTGACTTATTGTTATGTGAGTTATAAAACCCAACGCAGCGTGCTGTTATCGGTCGAATGATCCACAGTGGTGATCTGAAGCCTGATGTGACGCGGCGCTACTGTTCCCACCCGGATGCTGATTGTTTTCCGACAACACCACAAAGTGTTTATTTTCTCTTGTACCACAATGAATTGCCAATGATTACAGTTTTTAAAATGTATTACTAAACAACAATGTCATTCTTTTTATCCATTTGTAGTTACCTTTAATGTTGACAAAACCTGAATAAGACCCTGTTACAAACAGTCGTTCCCTCACCAGTCTGTCTTTTGTTCTCACTAGGAGTTAATAAGACAAAAAAACCTAGTAATTAACATTGATTGTAATTATCATTGTGGTGCAGAGTTTAGCACTGTCGCCTTACAGCAACAAGGATCTGGGTTCAAGCCTTGGGCCTTTCTGTGTGGAGTTTGTATGTTCTCCCTGTGCCTGCGTGGGTTTCCTCCAGGCACTCTGGTTTCCTCCAACAGCCCAAATTTATGCAGATTAGGTCAACTGGCTACTCTAAATTATCCAAAGGTGTGAGTGGTTGTTCATTTCAGTGTTAACTCTGCGATAGATTAGTGTCCTGTCCATGGTGTGCCTACAGCTCACCCGAAGTCAGCCGGGATTGGCTCCAGCTTCCTGATGAGCCTTAACGGATAAGTGGTATAAATAAATAATGGATGGACGTCAGCTCAGCTCATGACACTTGACTTCCGGCACTCTTTCTGGGTGTTTAATGCAAAAGATTATGCAAATATGGTTTTGCATGAAATCTTCTCAGCGCACCACCTTCAGCAGTCATGGAAACTATGTTGGAGGGTTGCGTAAAGATGGTTTTGGGTGACGGATGATCAGATCGAAACATTTTTAAACACGTCTTTGGTGAATTTACACTCGCATCAGCCGGTTTTCTCTCTCATTCGTCACACGTGTCTACTCATGATGATGAAAATAACGTTGACTGCTTGTGAAAGTTGTAGGGTTAACTCGCATTTGTCCTTTGACCCTGATTGCCTTTCCGTGATTTATTGCAGTGTGCGCAGGCCAGTGACTGGAAGAGCGCCAAGAGCATTTACGAATTCTCTGCCAAAGACATAGATGGAAACGAGGTGTCTTTGGAGAAATACAGGTGAGGATCGAGTCTCTTTTGTCCCATCAGTTTAATCTGTTCTGTGTTGCATGTTTGTTTCTTTTTAAACATATAAAAGGTTTGAGGTCGAAGTCTTGGTCAAGTCGACATGCATGCAATCAGTTTTAGGGATCGCAATAAATTTCGTCCTGCTATATATGATTTAAAGTCCACATATTGAATCATTTAGGCAGACGTTAACAGCGATCCCTTTCCAGTGGGAACCAAAACAACCTTCAGCTATTTATTTTGTTGCTGTTTATTTTTATAGCAGACAGAAGAGAAATTCAAAAGGCAAATAAAAGCTCCAGTGTTTTGCCTGGAAAACTAATTGACTAGGCTAAAAAGAGATTCCCAAGTGATGTAATAAAGCATGGCGAGCTAGATAAGTGCAGTAATAAAGCCTAAGAGAAGTAAGCATTGTTGGGCGACTGTGTAGATGCAGTCATTATCGTCTCATGATAAAGATGTAGCGCATCGTGAACCGTTGCCAGGTTTTCAGCCGTGAGCCGTGGTGTTGTCCTCAAATCACACGCAAGAACTTGTAGAATTGGATCATATTCCTCAAGGATAATCTTTTGCTCTCATTTGTTTAATTGGATTCTCCTTATCTACTTTAAGGACTTGCGTGATTATGCAGAAACGCAGAACATACTGTTAAAAAAAATGCAGAAAAAAAGGGTTCACAAACTTTCAAGCACCACTGTATGTTGAAAACATTTTCCAGTGTGTCATCATATCATATTTTTCCCAATGTCCAGAGGCTTTGTATGCATCATCACGAACGTAGCCTCTAAATGAGGCAAGACCCCTGTAAACTACACTCAGCTTGCGGCCATGCACACCACGTACGCTGAGAAGGGTTTACGCATCCTGGGCTTCCCGTGTAACCAGTTCGGAAAACAGGTACGCTTCACAGTACACTTTCCAAACGCTTAGAAATGTCGTACTTCTGAATCGCAGAGGTAAATTGTGATCATGAATGTCCAAGTAATAATAAAGAGCCATCAGGTTTTGTTCATAGTGTCCAGAAGGGTGTGAGGTCAAATCCCAGGATGGGTAATGAAAGCAAGAAATGTACATGCAAACATAGTCTTATGTCTTGAAAAGCTGGTTTAAGTTGTACTGTAGTCCAAGTCGAGGCTTCAGATCAACTTGAAGCTGTTAATCCTGAGCTATAGTGACCTCATATTCCACATCCACATAAATATTCCTTTTGTCAAATAATAAAAATAAATAAATGAATAAAAACTTTTGTTTCATTTTCTTTACAACACACCATTAATTATTTACAAACATTGGAGTAAAATATAATAGCCTATCAGCTAAAATATTCTTTTAATTAAAAAAGGGGAAAAAAGTTAACAAGCGTTTTCTTAATCATTAAAAAAGCTTACACACAAAACATTTGCTTCTCGTTTCTTAAGCTTGCAGCAGTCTGTAAACAGATGGCTCCGATTTCTTGTTGAAGCTGTCTGTAAAGTTAAGCGCACAACAGCTCTTTATCTGTATTTCGTGTGTTTTTGCAGTATTAGAGCTGTGATACTTCCGCGATGGTGACGTCACCAGTATTCCCACTATTGTACGTTATGCCCTCTGCTGTCTAAAAACGGTTCATTTTTTAATTTCTATTTATCCGAATCGTCATAAATTTGTATGCGCGGCTTTGCATCAGCGCTTTGTGACGGTCGGTACGTTTTCCGTCTTCTTCAGTAGAGTAACTTTGCGTATTCCAGTTTCGCAGTGCCAAGAAAAGCTGCGTTTTATTGTCTTATTAACGTCGAGAGACAAGCGTGAGGCTTCTTTTCTCATGGACATCCCACAACATTGAAATGTAACAATAAATGAATAAAAACTTTGACGTATCTTATTACTATATTGTAAAAAGTTAACTGTAATTGCTGTATAAGAGCAATAAGACACTTTGTGACATTAGCAAAAATGAGCAACTTGGCTTCACATGGTGCGGCATCACACCATCACATCGTTGATTATTTTCCTGTAGCAGCATGCTCTGTTGTGTTTTCTTCCTTAACAATCCCGTCTCGGTGCTTAGCCTCAACCGTATCAGTAAATCAGGTAGTGTTTTCTAATGCATGCCAGAACACTGACTTCACATCAACAGTCGTATGATTTAAAACGGTCCTTAACGGTGCCATCTCTTTCCGTAGGAGCCTGGTACCGAAGCCGAGATTAAGGAGTTTGCGAAAGGATACAATGCAGAATTCGACCTCTTCAGTAAAATAGACGTAAACGGAGACGACGCTCATCCTCTCTGGAAATGGATGAAGGATCAGCCGAATGGAAAAGGCACTCTGGGAAAGTGGGTTCCCTTTTATTTTTTCCCCCTGAATTAACATGATTAGAATTATGTGGAATTTTTCACTGAAATCGTAAACGTTAATGTTGCATGTTTAATTCTGAAATGAATTGTGTGTGTTCTGTTTTTTTTTTTTTTATTAAATTATTTTTTATTTATTCCTTTTTCTACTTTGCTTTTTCTTAGCAACATCAAGTGGAATTTTACCAAGGTAAGTTTCTCTACAAGATCCTCAGATTGAATTCTTTCTTTCTATTTATCATCGAATGCGTATGCATCATTTGTATTAACTTTATTCTTTTTTGTCTTCCAGTTCCTCATTAACAGAGAGGGGCAGGTTGTGAAGCGATATGGACCAATGGATGATCCAAGTGTAAGTCCACAGATTATTATTACATTAATTTAGCGTAGTTGGGTTCCCAAAAGCTTTACGTTAACCACCCCAAATTGACTTTATGCATTTTCTGTGACCCCAAGCTTTCACCGTCCTGTTTTTTCACTCCAGATTTATAATATGGGACTACTGTACCATTTGAGCCCTTTATTATGTTAGTAACGTTCTTGCCTGGTTTATATTTGATGCGCGATTTTGCACGCATGTGGAAGCAGTGGAAATGTGAGCAGAATTATTATTCACACTCTCGCTGCGTTTCTTCCAGAAGATTTAAACGCGTCCTACACTAGATTGCACTCAAGATGCACAACATCCTTATCCGTCAGGTTTGTGTGTCGCATAGTGATTTTCTAGCAACTCACTGAAGAGCTCGGTCTCTTTTACAGTTTTCCGCTGTCGTCATGGATCCGTCTTCTCAGAATTAAACAATAACAGTAATAAGAAAACTGGCTAGTATTGAAGAACAGTTTAGAATTAACACGTAAATATGTAATGTGGGGAACAATAGCGGAGATGGATGGGAGACGGGGAAATTTGTCCTTTTTCCGCATATAGGGATAGTTAAGAAACCTGAACTAGCATGTATTGATTGATTTAAATGTGGCTTGTCCGAATGTGACTTCTAGTACCGTTTCAGAATATTACCACACAAAATCCGATCTTCGATATTTCTAATAATAATTGAGTGAAACAATAAAGGAGATTGTGAGTTTCCTTCGTTTGCTTTGGGAGCCCTTGATTTAGCACAGTCATTTTGCACAAAGTTATGTTTCTTTGTTTTGTTTAAGGTTTAAATATGTTCTTGATTTTTTTTTTTTTTTTGGTCATAGGTTGTTGAAAAGGATCTGCCAAAATACTTATAACCAGTGTAGCTAATCTCAGCCTCTGCCCTCACTGACTCACTGACTCGCCGTCTGCACTCCTGTAGCCTGCTGGGAATTTTCAGGTCTTTTCCCAAACTAATGACGGCCTCTCCATAAACCTGCCTGCAGGTAGGACTGGCCTGATGACCCCCTGGTGTGCAAAACCTCCTCTGGGAAGCCTGCATATACCCAGCTACTCCTGCAGAGTGAAGACTCCCTGAATCCAACCCTACACTGACTGATGATATTCACCATGTAACTGATGATGATTAATAATAATAAGTAATAAAGCATGAACAAATTTGCTATGGTGTGATTTGACATGTTTTTTTTTCTTCTTTGCGTTGCATTTTTCTTCTGGTTGAAGGCAGCCGATTATTAACCCTATAGGCACTTAGGATCAGGGAGAGTTAAAGAAGCTGTTTGTATTTTTAGCGCCCTCTGCTATCCCCAGAGCTAACTGTTATTAAAATCCTGACAAGCCTTCCAAAATCCTTCTGTTAAAGCAATGTGCATTATTGCCTTTTAAAGGAAAAGTAGTGCCGCTGATCAGCTCCGTTCTGAATGCGGCACAGGGCTGATTTATGGCCCTGAAAAATAGCAGAAACAAAAACTAACATGCTCTATTACACAGCAATATACATTTTCCACCATGCAAATTCCACTTGTGCTAAGGTATTCTTTAAATTGATAAGATTATTACAGGTCTGGAAACACCTCTTAAAAATCACAGACGCAACCTTTAAACGTATTTTGAAGGCTGCAGTTCAGTACAGTGCAGTTTGTGTAACTCACTAGGTGGCAGTGTTTCTCTTCTCTTACACACCTCTGAGGTGTTTTCCCCCATAGACCATCCGCACACTTTTTCACAATGTCTCTGTGAAACTGCCTCAGCGATCCACTTTTTACTGTCTCTAAAGCATAAAACATAAACAACAAAAAAGCAGCTTTGGGTTTGTGTTCGTCTTTGCACTAAACTTCAACCTCGCGTGTGAAGATCCCTGTTGAGTGCGCGTGCTGCAGGCTGAAAATCGGAAGTTGACATTCAAATCCTTTTCATCGAAATCCACCTTTTGTCTTGTTCCATTATAATTTCGTGATTGACGTCATTTGAAAGCTGATACTACGTACAGTGACGTCGCAGACCTGCCTGCCGCGCGCGACGTAGAGAGGCTTCAGTGCGGTTCATTTGTGGCGAGTTGATTCTTATGAACAAACCGATTTGGTGAATCGATTCGAATGAGAGTCGCTTGATTTGATTCAGTATTGTGCAGTAGTTAATAGTTTTACGGGTTCATAATGACAATTTGTGTACATAACAGCCAATGTTTGTGGCTAAGAAAGAAGCAAAGAACACGTTTACGATCCATTTATTTTAATAATTCAAAAATAACAGGCTGTAATGTCAGACCATCAGTTTCCTACAAACTAGTACTACTACTAACCATACAATCCAGACTAACAAGCGTATAGTAATCTTCCTTCACGCTTTCCGTTAGTTCATGTGAGTTGCGAATTGATTCGCTAAGAAAGGAATCGATTCGCTCAACGAATCACCCATCACTACAATCCGTTGTGAGTTTCATCGTAGTGTGTGTGTTTAAACGGGAAAACCTCACACAGAGGGGTTTGTACACCAACATGTAGCTTTATAACAACACCACCGCAATGACTAGGCATCCGTTATCACCGTCTACTTCACCGTAAATACACGACGCTTTTCGACCGGATCCGATGGAAGGAGCAGTGAGGGCGGCCGAGGCCGGAGAGAGCTCATCCTCAGCCGGGGCCGCTGTGGCGGAGGACACGGAGACCGTCATTGGAGTCGGATACGGGATAGAAGGTTTGTGAGGGCGTTTGGGAGTTTTTATTTATTTTTATTTTTATTTTTATTTTTGTACATTTACTTTCTTTCTTTCACGCTGTAAATGTTGAAAATAACCGTTTTCCGTGCTGTCACGAGACGAATTTGAAACAGACCGTTAGCCGGTGGAGGAGGGAAAAAATGCTAAAATGCTAAAAATTGTGTGCGCGCGCGCGTTCTGGTGCATTCCACAAGATTTCACTAATGTCTTGAAGGCGGAAGGATAAAATGTCTGAAATAACTATAGGAAGAAAAGAGTTAATGAACTGGCGCTGTTTTATTTCACATGGTTGCTGGTCCTCCTTTTCCAGTATGCTGTGTGTGTGTGTGTGTGTGTGTGTGTGTGTGTGTGTGTGTGTGTGTGTTGACAGCTGTGAGCTTCACCCTGAGGCTTGTTGTAGTCCCACACGGCTGGGTGCTCTCTCAGGTCCACTGATTGCCTGCAGTTTTGGCCCATGCTGTGCTGCTGCACTCTGCACGCTTCTCCACTCTTCCCTCCTGCTGTGCAGATCTGTGCTCATCTCGTCAGACCTGCTTTATAGGCAGGACTTCCTGCACAGCTGTTTCTGATCATGTATACCAAGCAGCATGTCCTCATATTTATCCACCCCATGGGCGTCGCCGCCATTATAGCTGAGGGGGACGTGTCCCCTTCACATTTCATAATTATTCATTTTTACCCCCCTCACATTTAACATAAAATATGAGTTCACCCAGCACGCACACCACTGAATTTCCATTCCGAGTTTCCATGGTTACCTACAACAACAAACCACACGCAAGTGAAGTGAATCGTCAGTGTAGCCATAGACTGTAAAGGTGCTGCTGCTCGATACTGGAGGAGGTAACATCAGCCCCATTGCCATCACACAATGTCCAACTTTTGCTAAAACCTTATTCTTTTGTTATATGCCCTCAAAGTTAACCATAGGCCACATCAAATTAATGTTCAACTAAACACTGAAATATTAAGAGTAGCCTAAGCTTTGCCTTATTTACTGTAAGTAACAGTAGGGAATTCCTTGTTGATGATCAGTTGTTTGCAATATTTGCTCCCCAGACACAACAGACATACGAAAAGTTTTTACAAAGAAGTGGAAAGTAAGTCCAAATTTCTCCACAGGACAGGGTTTTTTCCCAATGGAAATGTTAATGCAGTTAGCTGGCCAGTCAATGTTAGGAGATGTACCAGCTAGCTTAATGTTAGCTATCATTACATCCAAACCCAGT
>JAQMYM010000018.1:13334953-13351028 GCA_030014255.1 Parauchenoglanis ngamensis
TGTGTGTGTGTGTGTGTGTGTGTGTGTGTGTGTGTGTGTGTGTGTGTGTGTGTGTGTGAGAGAGAGAGAGAGAGCGCGAGAGAATGTCAAAATGTCTCCATGTGATGGATTTTCCAAGACTGTGGTACATATAAGTGGTGGCCAAACTCCTTATAAACACTAGAGGGTGCCAAGCTCATGTGTCTAGAAATAACTTCACCATTACACACTTTGTCCTCACTCTATCTCCCTGTTGAGGCTTATTTGAGATGAAAATGAAATATGATGAGGATGATAATCTGGTCATCAGAGCCTCCCTGAGTTTTGTCTGATGCAGCCGCAGGCCTCTTTGATAAACCGACTCTGTTGTGTCCTTGCTAACTGTAAATAATTCTGAGGCAGTAATATGAGAAGAGCTAGAAGTTCTTAAATTCTACTGCTGTGAAAGTAATTAATCATTTGCGTTGGCTTTATAGAGCCAAACAACTTCCTGTTTTCTGTGTGTTTGGCCTTGCAGTCCTGTAAAATTCCTGTACAGTGAATTACAGTCTTTATTATTATTATTATTATTATTATTACAGTTTACTTTGTTTTGACCCTCTTCTCACCCTGTATGGAGACATGCACCATGATGTAACCTTGAAAATGTTTTGCCACTCATCCAGGCTGTGAGGAACTGATGAGGGGCAAAACATTTTCAGTTTTATAAACTAGTGTTAATGTAGAAATTTCATTAATACCAATTTTCCTGTCTCTTCGTGGTTGTCTTTCAGCTGGCGATGGGACATCACCATTCAGGCTCAGGTCGTCAGGGTGATTTGAAGTCCCTAAAGGGATGTTGTGGAGGTTGACCCAGTGAGTGGATTTAAAGTGTTTAACATAAGCAAAGCTCCTTTAGTCCTTTAGGAAAGACTGGATACAGTGTTAGACTCTTACCTCTGACCAAATTATTAATTATTTTGTTTATGCCCAAATGTTTCCTCAGAAGATGTCATGTTAACCATTATTCTGTACAATAAAATAATCTATAAAGAATAATCAATTGTTTAATAATGTGCATATAGGACCGTGATTGAACCAAAGCTGTGAAGGTCATTATGTGGCATCACAAACTGATCTCATACATGATGTCCCCTGAATTACGGAATCACAGAGAAAAGTCTGTTTTAAATGGAAAATGTGAGTTTAGTGCTGTGTTGAAAAAATATTAACCCTTTAAAGTTCACATTTTTGAGTGCAGGAAATTGACTTAAGCAATGTGTTTGAGAAGAAAAAGGTGCTGAGGATGATTTACAGGTAGATGCCATGCAAAGGCCAGGAAGAGCTGAATCCACATGCTACATGGAGACTACTGGACATTTCAGCTTCCAGTAAAGAACAAGAACTTTGAAGAAACTTCTTGTCTCACATAACACGCGCGCACACACGTACACACCAGTCGCATGCTAGCAGCAGTGAGTGAGACCTGGTATATATAAATAAAAGTTAGTTATGTGTGAGCTGCATTTCATGCCCACAGTGACAGGAGGAGCTGCAGCTTAACACTTGTCTCTCTCTTATCTCACTGAAACACTTAATAAACCCCACAGAAGAGGAATCACAACACCTGACCATGTTTCAGTGTATACAACCAGACACACATTACTATCTCGAGCAATCACCATCATTCAACTGTCTGTGTGATGACATAAATATGCGTCAGTGTAAAAGTATAAACCAGCTTTTATATGTCTCTCATTCAGGAACAGTGGATGTGTGAGACAGGAATTGCTCAGTGAGTCTCGATCAGCATATACTTTAAAATGAAGTTGGTGTTGCAGACTCCCGCTCAAGGGTGGTGCCTGGGGGAGGGTGGGCTGCCTTCCTCTGATAAGAGGGTGTTAACATTTTTTTTTTTTAATCTCATGATGGAGAGAAGTACCAAATGGTTAACTCCAAGGTTCAGGATGATTTTAACAAGTAGATCGTGTTTTGAGTGTTATTCAACACATTAACTGCCAATTTTTATGAAAATGGTCATTCTGTCAATATTAACCCCAACATTGATGCATTTCATTACAGTAGTCATATCATTTAAAAGAAACATATTCAAATGTCCAGTACCTCTTCCATATCAACCAGAGTCCCCAGTTCTCTATATGAGATCACTGTAAAGCAGTTTAATGTCTATACACAGCTATCAAGTGTTATTGTGAATAATAATGTTTTGGTTTACAGCCCTAGAAATTAGGCCACCATAATAGCAAGGTCACCTTCAAACTTCTGCTCTATTGGAGACAATGGACAAACATGACTGGTTTAAAATTCTTATTATTACATCTCTTGAACAACAAAAAATTACATATGTAGTGTAACTGAGAAGTTACTTTTTTGTAATTTTAAAATTATAAAAATTTTGCACAAACCTCAAAAGAAACAGGGAGCAGACCAAAAACATTATATAGGCAGACTGTAGTATCCTTACATTTTGGTTTTGATTTTTAATTTCAAAGTTAAATGCACATATGTTTTTGGTAATGTTAACCATGCAATGCCATGTTAGTCTCTCTTAAAATTCTTTAAACACTAACCGGTTTTATTAACCAGGAATTTACCAGTTATTTACCATTTATTAATTCCATGACTTTTGAATTCAACACAGCAATTACAGTTGTGTGGCCAGTGTTGTACTGGAGCATTTGAATTCAGTAGAGAACCTAGTGTACATCAGAATGTTCATTATGTCCCGTTGTTGTAGTTTTGATTTTTTTTTTGTTTTTTTACCCTAGATTTGGCCAATGCATAAGTTAAATTTTTGTACCTGTATTGGGAAAGTTGCATTGTTAATTGTCATTATTATTATTATTGTTATTATTATTATTATTATTATTATTGCCAAAACTGTGTAGACATGCATAAAGTGTTTTTTTTTCTTCCTCTAAGCCATGTTTCTGGTCCTTGTGTTTTTGATGTAGTTATTATCTATCACAGAGTATATAAGAGTGTCTCTTTGCTCCATGTGGGTACTTTAGATACAGAACCTGCATGACTGATCTTTAAACTAATCCAAATTTGGATTCTAATTCAAATAATAATAATGGTTGTTAATTCATTCACACATATTATATGGACAAATCAAAATAAAAATTTTAAATTATTCACTATTGACAAGTTACAAAATGTAGCATGAAAGGCAGCTGTGAGAAGTGGGTTTGGGACTGAAAGGTCACTGGTTCGATTCCCTGGACCAGCAGGAAAAATGTGTGGGTGGGGGGAGTGAAGGAATATCACTTTCCCTTCCCTCTGCATCCATGGCTGAAGTGCCCTTGAGCAAAGCACCTAACCCCAACTGCTCCCCGGGCGCTGTAGCATAGAGCTGCCCACTGCTCTGGGTATGTGTGCAATTCTCACTTGTGTGTGTTCACTGCTTGGATGGGTCAAATGCAGAGGACAAATTCATACCTTGCTTGGTTCAAGGTATGCCACAATCACAATTTATATATTATATTATATATGAAAAAAGTGTATATTTTTATTTAATTTTGTGAAAAATAAATAAAATTCCAAAGTATGCAAATGTCCTGATACTGTTCATTTATTCAGGAGTGGTGGCAGAGGGACTTACTGAACATAGCCATGGTCGATGAGGTCACTTTAGGTCACCTATGTTATTAATCACATGAGCAGAACCTCTGTGTCAGGCTAACAGTACTGTTTCATTGTTAGTCTAAAACTAGTTTCCATCAGAGATGCTAAAACCCATTACGTATCACAGGCTAAATTCACATATAAATTTGTATAATTGTAGTATTACCACTCTACCACATATCACCCCTCACAGCATCTCTCTTTGCCTTTTGTATTCTGAATGTTCAAATTTAAGGGGTGATGAGGGGAAAAAGGAAACCTCACTTAAGTTATGAGCCAATACAGCCTCAAAGTCTGATTTTTTTTTTGTTTGATGTTGTGCCATAGAGCATAAAAGTGAAAGTGATTTTTTACATCATCTTTTACATCTGCTAGATCTATAATTCCATAAATCCAGTTAGGCTACATTACAAAGAGTTCTGTAATATCTCATAATGGCTTTATGCCAGTTAGAATGGGCATTAGGTAAGCTTTAGGGAACATTACTTCCTAAATTTAATATAATAATGGATGGTAGCAAGTCCTAATGTAGTACATTATTAAAGCATTGGAACTTTGTTTCTGGCTCTAGGAGCAGTTTTGTCTGTGTCCTGAGGGAATGCAATCACAAGTCGCTATCTTGCTTCTTTTTTTTGGACTGAGAATGTGTTGCCTTTCAAAATTTCAAACTCTGATAAAGTAACTGTACCTGTGTGCAACCTTACTTTCACTACACTTTCACTGTTTTCATAGAAAAGCAAAAAAAACCCCTAAACCTCTAGTTACAGTAATCATAAATGGCAAAGAAAGGTTCATACCAATTTAGGACATTAATTTTTTTTACACTAAATACATATTGTTACTAAAAAGCTGACTGATATGTTGATTACAGCTGGTCATTTCTCAATTAAAGGATGTCTAACATTAATCAGTTTAGGTCTAATTTCTAACATTGCAAATCACAAATTGTAGCAGTTGATAGAAGCAGATAATTTGTACATCAGTTAATGAATTACTAATTAGGATTTTTGGATGATATTTATCACAGAAAATTTCTTAATTAGTCCTTAAAGATCTCCTCATAACTCATAAATCCCACATCTTGCAGCACTACCCCATGACTTTCTAGAGAAAGGTGGTTAGCATTACTGTTTTCAAAAGCTGTTGTGTGAGCAACCTAATTCAGCTAGTTTGCTACAAGCAAAACAACAACGACGACAACAAAAAACACCTTTACCAGAAAAGATGCAGTGTCTCAGGAGTAGAAATCTTTGTAGCTTGGAACAAACTTTAACTTTAGCAGGAAAAATACCTAACTAGCTAGCTGTTTCGCAGCATGTTACAACATCTGGAAAAACAGCAGTGATAATATTTCTCTAGACATTTCTCACAAGTCATAGGGCAACACTGAAAAATCTAGAAAAATACAAGCTAAAATACTTTTACAACTTGTAGAAAACAAGCTTATTTTCTAGTTCACACTACAGTTAGCAAAGCATTGGTATTAGCTAGCTGGTAATGTACTCTATCTAGCTAGCATTAACGTTTCACTGACAGTAGCATGAGCTAGCTGATTTAGCTACTTTGCTACAACAATTTGCCGCACAACTGAGAAACATTTGTTAAGATATGTTCAGTTTTGTTCTGTAGCCTTTTAGTGGGCTGGTTTTGGTGGTGCTAACAAAAAGGCCAAAAACTAAAATAGAAGAAATGTTGGACCTTTGTAAAGGCTTAAATAATGATTAGAATTTATTATTCTGTTAGCTAGTCTCCGTAAGAATTGTTACCATATTTAATATTTCCTTGTACAACCCAATACTGTTTAATATAAATTCTTCACTGTGGTTAGAACTGTCCACCATTTTAGTAACTTTTCTGTACACATGTAATCCTACACTGTATTACTGTATGATACTCTTTGGAACAGGAAAAATGCTGTGTAGCCTAAACTGAATTCCAGAGCTAAATAGGGGAAATAATGAACTCTCCTGACAGCTGGCCATATTTTTGTGAACTCTTGCATCATTATAAAAAACTTGATTGTGACAAAGACAGGCTATACTGGACCTAGCAAGCAACTGCTTGACTTCTTGTTCAAATATAAGAAACCAGTATTGTGTATTCTTCTCGCACAACACTTTCCATTTAACTCTCATAGCTATTTAACTTTCCAAATGTTACACATTTTTTGTACATCAGAATTATGCAGATTAAATTGAGCAGCCAGAGTGAACGTAGAAAAATAAATAATTGTCTGTCTCACTTTCAAAGACAGAGATGGCAATGATGATGATAATGATTATACAGCCTGTGGTGAGCACCACTGAAGGCATAGGCTCCACAATTAAATCTTGTAAGCAATATCATGACTAACCCGGCTGGTACAATAGACATTGTGTGTGAGTCCCAAAACTATATGCAATTTGTTGAGCTTCCTCAGGATATGTGTACCTGTTATAAGTCAATTATTACCCTTAGTAAGACTTCTGGGAGTATGATTGGATAACAGATGGACAGTAGGAAAGAGATTATATTATTATAGTGTTATATTGGACAGGAAATATACATGACATAAGGCTAAAAAAATAAGTGCTTGTAAATTGACTCCATGACTAAACTGGTTTTAGTCAACCTTGGCAGCAGCGTCTGATCATTTCATCTGAATTTAATAATGTATAAAGTAATATGTACACAGAAAATGTGCTCAGTGATAGAATCTTAAAAAGAAAAACACTCTTAGCTCCACCTTTTTAATAGCTAAAATGGTTTCGCCCAAAAGGGATGACTCAATTTGCTTCACATTGGATAGTGTCATCAATAATCATTGCCAGCTTTTAGGAAGGAAGCTTTTAAAGTTATTTTTTTAAAGATAACTCAACAGTAAGACATTTAGAATATCTCAAACATTTATTTTAGCACTTGATCACTTTAGTCAAGTAATAAGGAAGGTGGAAAAAAAACTCCAAGATCTCCCAGTTTCACCAGCTCGGCCTGTGTTTTGGCAGCTAGAGCTGATCAGACAAGCTGCATGTTTCAGCACAGGAACGATTTTCAATGGCAAGAAGAATAAAAACATGAATTTATATTATTACATTCTCAGAAATAAAGGTACCAAACTACACTTTACCTCATTTCCTTGACACTGAGGTAGTACCTTCATGGGTACATCATTTGTACCTTGTACCACGAAGGTACTACCTCAGTGGTTTTCTTTTTATTAGCTTTTAAAACATTAGTATAGCGTTAAAAGTACATATTATTATTATTATTATTATTATTATTATTATTATTATTATTATTATTATGTAAAGGAATACTATATTCATGTTTCCAGATGAAAGATATATACTAAATGTATAAATGATGTAACCTTGATGGTACCAGCCCAGTACCTGGTATCAGGCATAATAATAATAATAATAATAATAATAATAATAATAATAATAATAATAATAATAATAACTATGATGATGAAGAGAAAATTGTGGGGCTGAGGATAATTATGTGGTTAATGCGGAGGAAGAGGAGGAGGAGGATGATGATGATGATGATAGTTGTATATAAGTTACGGTTTGAACTTAATCGTGAGTGGATCGCGTTTGAGCGCGTGCAGCCAATAGGATACGGCGCGTGAGGGTGAGTTTAGTGAGCTCGCCGGTAAAGAGCATAAGCTGCAGCTCTTTCTGAAACCGCGCCTTCCTGAAACAGGGATAACAACCAACTGCTTAGGTGACATGGATCGGTGAGTGGTGGACTTTCATTTCTAACAGTTTCCCCTTGTGATATGAAGGATGTGACGTCCATTAGCGCTTGCTTTTTGGAGTTATAGACCAGTATAGCACGGTAGAGATGCAATCCTGAATGATTTGAAAATAAGTTTTGTATTATAAAACTTTGATGTATTGTCATACATGCATATATCTTTGGTTTGTTGGTTTCATAAACTTACTTTTCTGGACTCAAAGGAAAAAAACGCATAGTGCGTAATTATGTATCTGTTTTGTGAATTAGTTGATCATGGTTATATATTATTCAAATTCAAATAATATTTTCAATAATGGAGCTTCTGAAGTAAACATGTCATTTGTGATGGGAAGTTGTCCCCTGTGTCCTGTAAGGTCCTAATAAATCTTGCTGTTTCATTCCTAAAGTGCTAAAAGTATGTATAATTGAAAGTACAACATGAACCGTCTATTTCTATATATTTACAGCAAATTATTCTTTCATAACGCATTCAGATATATATTCTCCAACACCTGTCCTCACAGAGAATTACAGCGATTGTCAGACATTTTATAGTTGATCTGAAGTCTAGCCTCTGCAGTCTTGTTTCTCTTTAGCGCTAGTAAAGACTGAAAGTACTTTGGCTTATCTTCTATCCCTGGATATTAACCTGTCTCTGTGGATGAGGCAGAGGTGCCAGTTGGACTAAAATGTGCTGACAGTATATGGAGTTGCTGAGCTCCTCTATTTTATTAAGGTTTTGTAAAGATGGCGTTCTATGGGTGCAGTTTATTGTGGTGAGCTGTGATCCTATTTTCATCTCATGAACAGTAACCTATAGAAGAGAACTGTCCCAGAAGAACCCAGATATAGGCTAAAGAATATGACCAGAAAATGCATTTCAGTGATGTTTTTCATAGACTTCACAAACACATCCCTCCTCTCTGTCAATCATGAAAATGGTCTTCATGAAAATAATCATGAAAATGGTCTTATTAACCTACATGCATTATAGTTTAGCATCATGCGTGTCTCTTTAATGTGGCAGATATTGATCGAGTGTTTCTTAAGATTGAAATCAATCACTTCCTTTGTATCCCCTCATACTTCTTCATGAAATAGCAGCTTTGATCAGTCTGCATGATTTAACCTTACCTCTGTCATTCCTTTAGGTGAAAATTATGCAGCTTGGCTTAGGAAGACAAGCGAGGAGGTAGCTGTGTGCACAATCAGCCACCGATCAAAATTCAAATGTATGTTTAAATAAAAGGGAGGGTATGAGTGTCCGAAGTACATTCTCGCCTCTTATTTGCAATAATGCAAGGTCATAGTTTACCCCCTTTTAAGCATTAGATGTTTTTTCATATGAGGCCTATTGTTTGTACACAGTTACTGCCATCTTTCAAGAGCATGGATAAAACTAAAGCTACTATAAGACATATATTACACACAATTCTTTTCATTATCCACTCAAACAGCAGGGGAAAAACTACTTACCTTAACCTTACAAAGAAAATCATTTCCATTTGGAAATATGGTGGTGGATCACCGATGCCTCGGAGCTGTTATGTGGGTAGTGAAGTAATAGTTGACATTTGTGAAGATTGATGGCGCCACAAATTATTTCTCAGTGCTGTTAGTTCTCCATGGGAGGATTCACTATATATTAATTGTGGGGTGCCAATAGTTTTACACCAATAAAAGGGTTCAAAAAGTAAACCTATGCAGCATTTCTATATGTTTAAGCATATAATACCACCTATTGCATGTCCTAATAATTTGTATAGCACAGAATAGTTGAATGCTTGATTCTGATTGTCAGAGGTTATTGATTAGTTTAATATAATATCAGCTTGGACATCAGTAGTTCAAGCTTTAAGTTTTATATTCATGTGATTGTTCTAATGTGTTTTCTTTAGTAACAACTTACACAGGGACTTTAGAGACAGATGTTCCATGCAGACAGATTTTAAAAATGTGTGATGCTTTCTGTGAAGAGATGTTTATTTAAAATTTTTGTAAGGAGTCTCAAGTTTCAGCTCTGTAAAGTTTGGAAAAGCTTGGAAATTTAATTTGTTTCCAATACAGGAAGTATTCATGGGAAGTAGTGAGGGAACAACTTAGCTGCTATAATGTCAGCTGTAACAGGAACTAACTCGTTTTGTTGATGTTCCCAAACATTAAATGTAACTACAAACAGATTAATTGTATGTGTCAATTTTTAATTAATTAAAATTTTTTTTATCTTTGGCAAATCAGTATGGTACAACGTGAATAAAGCACTTTGCTGTTATTGAAAAAAATGATCAATTTTGGGGTTGCAACGGATGGTCCGCTTTGGTTCGGGCTTTTTCACCCCACTCTGTGGCTGATTATTTTGTTAGTGGTTAGCACTGTCACCTCACAGCAAGAAGGTCCTGGGTTCGATCCCCGGGTGCCTTTCTGTGTGGAGTTTGCATGTTCTCCCCGTGCATGCGTGGGTTTCCTCCGGGTGCTCCGGTTTCCTCCCACAGTCCAAAGACATGCAGATTAGGTCAACTGGCTACTCTAAATTGCCCATAGGTGTGAATGCGAGCGTGTGAATGCAAATGTGGTGGCGACCTGCCCAGGGTGTACCCCGCCTCTCATCCGAAGATGTGTGTGTGTTGAGGCATGACTTTAGAGGAAGCTGTGTAATCACATACAAACAAATACATACAAATTTGCATTGGTCAGTCCTAAATGAACATGAATACAAATGCAAACAATAAATACAAATTCAGTTTGAAAAAATATTTTTTCAAAAGCTTGCCAGGAAACTTTTTGCATCGCAGTGTTGAGTCATATCCAGTGTGCAATAACTCATAGTATTTTCTAGCAATGGATAATTTACTAACACCATATTTTCCTCTGCCAAAACTAGGCATGTCCTTTGCAGCCATGGATTCGTCTAGGCCCCTCCCCTCTTTACAGGAAGCGCTGTCAGAAGTCGAAGCCGTGCTGGAGGCGGAGTCAGCGGCTCGCCACGCCCTTCTGTCCCGGGTCATGGAGGTAACTGTTCCTCTGTTGTGTAGCTACATGTGTCGATGGGCTGAAGAGGACAGTCAGGAGTCTGAGGGGCAGCAGGGGGCGTCATGCTCCGCTCTCACACCCTCACACACTAATGCCCTGCTGGGACAAATCCTCACCATCATCCACGTCCACATGGGCAGACACGAGTGCACCTGGATGAGACGGATTGCAGGTGAGTGAGAACATTGTTAGCAAATCAGCGACTGACCCACGCTACGTGTTAGGATTATTTTTCTATTAAATTGGAAAATGAAATAAATTATAAAAAAAAATATTATTAAATATTCAGTGCATTTTATTATGATCTGCATGTATAAACATTAGTAGGTGTGACGTTTCATGGGTAGAAATTCTGTTTATATTATTTTATTGAAAATATTAAAATAATTTGCAAAACAAATTATTTTGATCATTTTTTTAAATCAAATTTATGTCAGAACTTTTATGAGAATAATAATCTGTCAAGCCAGCCATGTATATTTTAAATAACTTAAGAGTGCATATGTAATAAATAACTTTATTTTACACAATTCCTGGAGTTTTATAAAAATCTTTTTTCGTCAGCTTTTGTACAGCCGATGGTCCGTAAGGCGGAGCCTAGTCTCCTGACGAGTCACTTCCTGCCTCTGATGGAAAAGCTGAAGAAGAGGGCGGAGTCAGTGCTGCAGGAGGAGGAGCGTATGAAGATGGAGAGGCGTGGTGATGTGGCAGAGATGGAGCTGGCTGTGCAGGAGAAGTTTGCGGTGTTGGTGCAGGATATCTACGCTTTTTATCCCCTTCTCATCCTGTTTGTCGAGCATCACAGGTACTTTAAGAGGCAGTGCAAGGACCATCAAACCAATAAAATGAAGAAAACTGATAAACATTTATTTATTTATTACAGTCTATATTACAAATATAATATTTATAACAGTCTTGTAAATGAATATTTCTCAGGACAGCTTTGTATGTCTATAGATGAAAACATTTTTGGTGTATGTGTTTTTTTGTGTACATTATAGGTAAAAAAAAAATCCTTATGTAGATTAAAAACACTTGTTTCTTGAATAGTAGTACCAGTTTTATGTGTGGAAAAGTATTTATTATAAAAGTTTTTTTTTTATATTTGGAAAAGTAATGTTTGGGAATCTAAAATGTTTGCATACTGACTCAATATTGCAGAATTCATAAAAGAAATATCTGTAACACAATTTGTACTTAATGTACTTGTACTTAAAATAGGGTGGTTCAAGACTTTCGCACAACATTGTATATTAAAATGGATGGATGGATGGATGGGTGGATGGGTGGGTGGTTGGATGGGTGGGTGGGTGTTTGGGTGGATGGATGGATGGATGGATGGATGGATGGATGGATGGATGGATGGATGGATGGACATTGCAGCTACTTCAGTAATGGCGAATTTCAGCCTAAATACAGGAGAGATATAAACGTCAGCTCAATGAGACGCCTCTAAAAGCTTGTACATGTCAATCACCATGTTTTTTTTTTTTAATGAGTGACTTTTTTTTTTACCCAAAGTTTTATTTACCTTTCTGATCAGGATCCTCTGGCTGAGGGAGAAGAACGCAGATGCTGAGAGACTCTTCAGTCTGGTCGCTGACGTTTTCACGTTCTGGGCCAAATCTCACGTGAGCCGCTTTTACAGTCGCACTACTTCACATCACATATCACGAATACAGTCACATAGATCTAGCATTTCCTAGTCTTGAGATCCCAACAATCCAAATATAAGATTATGAAACCTATTTCTAGACATTTCTTAATCATTCCAAACTCGATAGTCTCGTTCTATTGACAGATGATAAATGCCGATAAAACTGGCTTAATTGTCTTACATTTGATCTCATAATAAGAAATATTAGATAAATTTGGCCATGTTTAAGATATTTGCAGTTCTCCAAACCGAACACATCAAGTCCTGTTTGTTTGCTTTATTTAAGCAGGCTATTTCTGTGATTTCTATTCATTTTGTGTGCAATCTGACAAATCTGTGGGTGTTTCATCTGATTTACAAAGAACAATTGCTTTGATTGACATCGAGTGCAAAACAGGAGGGGAAAAAAAACCCCCAAGATTTAAATGAAAGTTTGGCATGTGGCGAGCTCCAAGCTCAAAGAGACTGTGTAATTACATGTCAATGTATTAATGCAGATTAAAGGCAGTGAGACATGTTGGGAAAACTTTTCAAAATACTGTACGAATAGAAAAAGGCGTGAATGACAAGCTTTTTACAGGCTTTTGACTGCTCTTGCCAATGAAGGTAAACACCTGTAGTGAACATCAAATATAAAACAAAGTTACCATGGCAATATGGTTCAAATTTTGAGCAACAGTTTTCATTATATTGAGAAATGTATTATTGAGAAAATAGTTTTTTTAACTTTATTGGCAGGAAAAGGATTCAGTCGTATAAATGTGCATGCTGTCGTTTTCTAACGTGACTTCAGGCTGCGCTAATGTACACTGTGTGTGCTAAATTAATCTGTTCTCATTGATACCGTCCTGTATTTACCACTTTCAGATAAAAACACACAAAATTGTTTATTTATTAAGGCAAACATTAAAAAAAACAGAAGGTGCCATTTTGCTTATAGGAAAGACCCAATCCTTCATAGGCGCTGTTATTAAATCAGCTTACACATTGGTTTTTATGGTGGTTGTTATTTTTCGTTTGTTATTTCATGGTGTAGAACTTTAAGTGGGAGGAGCAGAACTTTGTAGTACAGAATGACATCAACAACATGACCTACCTGGTGGATAGCAGGAACAACCAAATGATGAAGGTGTGAGGTTTTTTTTTTTTGGTATTAAATTTATCTTCGGTCCATTTCTAAAGAAAGTTTAATGTGTACATGAAGTTATTGTGTACATACAAACAGGTGACAAATTAAAAGAAAAACCAACATAAAGTGTGTAAGTCCGGCGTTGGGCTTCCACGAACCAACAGAACAGCTTCAGTGCGCCTTGGCTTTGGAACCTCTAGAACTTTACTGGAGGAACAGAGTACCTTTCTTCCCAAAGATGTTCCCTCAGTGGAGAGCCCGCTATGTATAAGACGTCACTCCAAAATCTCACACAGATCTTCAACTAGATTGGGATATGGTGGGTGTGAAGGTCACAGTGTATACATCATTTTCATCCTCATCAAACCATTCAGTAACCTGTGAATGGGGGCGGAGCCATCCTGGTAGAAACCACGCCCACCAAAAGTTTCATTATTGGATAAAGTCGATCCTTCGGAAGATCTTCGGATTGATTTGCAGTCACGCTTCTCTCTAAAGGGACGAGTAAAGCCAAACCATGCTGGCAAAATAAATCAGTGCCTAATATGGCATAATAATTTGACAACATTTTTTTCCTTTAATTTGTCACCGGACCGTACAAAAATCTACAAAAACTATAATACACAGAATATGAAAATTGTTCACTGTAATCAATGCTTTCTCTCTAGCCTTTAAAGTTTATTAACCAAGCAGGAATATAGGCAAAATGGAATATCATATGGAATTTTAACACATTTCAGAGAGTGTGTGAAGAGGAGAGGAAGAAGCTGAAGAGGAGCAAAGATGAGCGTTACTCCGCACACACGTCTCTCATCGTGGCCTCTCTGAAGAAGCTCCTCTCCGTCGGTCTGAATCGATGCTGTCAGGGAGATCGAGACCTCGTTATTCTCGCCAAGAACCGCTTCTCTGAGGTAGACGGCCTTGGAAAATTGTCGAATTGTACGGTAGTGATACCACAGTGCTGCTGTTGAATTATACATTCTGATTGGCTAGAAGGTGTTTAATTTTCCATAACCTTCTATAACCGCAGCTGTGACAGTAGTTCTGGCAGCAAGGCAAGTCGTGGCTTCAGCTAAAATTTCAAAATTTCATCTTGGTGGAATTCAATATTTAATCAAATCTCACTGCAGTATCGCGCTGTCCGTTCATTAACCCCTAGCTCTTTCAGGTGAACAGCGCAGCCTGCGGGAAAATCGGCTTTCACGCCAATTCGTGTTTGTTAGGTGTTTGCGTACTCACTGGGATGAAAGATTAATGCCCATTGGACGACAGGCTTTTAGACAAATCTTTGTTTGTCCTGCCTGGATGCACGGCTTCTCTTTATGAGGATTGGTCGATCTCTCAAAGGGGAGGAACCTCATAACTCGCTGCCAATCCCTGAAACACATCTCAAACGTAAACGTGTCAGCGCCGGTCAGAATCACTCGGAGCCTGCAGTAGGTGGAATTTGTAAATATTTAAAATAAATTCTAAGTATAAAGTTCTGTTTGATTATTTATATTTGTGTCTGAAAAGTGTTGCTTATAAACCTAGCTAGCGCTCATCTCCTTCAGCTAGCAAAACGGCTGACGCTGCTGATGCTGCCCTGGTTTTAGAAATGTCTTTCTTTTACTTATGATACGTATGATGAGAAAAAAAACTAGACAAGATGGCAGATCAATGGCCAAGATTTTTAATTCAAAAGTCAGGGAGCAAAAAAGGCCCTTGGACCTTGTGTTTATATTTAGTCTTATATTCCAAATCCCTGTGAATGAGTGATAATGTGTTACAATGAGAACATATGTAACACACACACACACACACACACACACACACATGCACATACACACAGGTCTGTCTTATTATCCTTGCAAGGACCTTCCAATGACATAATTATTAACACAGCTAATTAATGCTATGCTTAAACCTAACCTTAACATCAACGACTGAAATGAAACCATTTGAAATTTTTTAGATTTTAAATTGAAATATTGCACTTTTTGTAAAAAGGTAGTTTTCCTTATAAGGACCAATCAGATGTCCCCACAAGGTCAAAACTGTGAAATATTCATGTCCTTATGTGGACATCAGGTCCTCACAAGACATAAAAACCTACAAACATACACACACACACACACACACACACACACACACACACACACACACAATACTAATATATTCATCTGAAGTCATGTGTCTCTTGTAGAAAGATACGGAGGAGGAAGTTCGAGTGTTTATTTGCATCAAGCTTCGACAGGTAAACTTCGACCTAAATACATTTTATATGCTCGATCCGAGACATCTCGACTTTCTATCATCAATCCAATATTTCTTAAAAACATTTTAATGCTCTAAGACTATTTATTATCAACTTGTATCAGGACTAATTAAGCTTCCCATAATGCACTGCATTTTAATCTGTTTATTTATTTTATTGTACACATATTTTTTCCCTTTCATATCTCCCCTTCTCTCGCTTCTCTCCCTCTCTTGGGAGTTTTGATAGTCCAGAAAGCATCATTTTATATATTGATGTATATACTGATAGTTATTATTGTCCTCTGGGGTGGTGGCAGGGTTTTTAAGTGTTTTCTTTATAAGAAGTATAATGCCATACTTAATCATGTTTCCTGTTGAACAGTACTTTTTTAAACCTAAACTGAAGGTATTTTGGTTAAGAATACAAAACATTAGCTTGAGCATGTCAGACTGTGGATACTGAAACCCTCGTCTCTTTTTTAAAGCACAATACTTTATTTCTCTCCCTCGTTCTCGCTCTCTTCCTCCCTCTCTCTCTCTCTCTCTTCCTCACTCTCTCTCTCTCTCTCTCTCTCTCTCTTCCTCACTCACTCACTCTCTCTCTCTCTCTCTCTCTCTCTCTCTCTTCCTCCCTCTCTCTCTCTCTCTCTCTCTCTCTCTCTCTCTTCCTCTCTCTCTCTCCCCCCCTCTCT
>JAQMYM010000018.1:13361051-13417169 GCA_030014255.1 Parauchenoglanis ngamensis
GGCCCTGTGGTGGACTGGCGACCTGCCCAGGGTGTACCCCGCCTCTCGCCCGAAGATGCTGGGATTGGCTCCACCTTGTGGATGGAGTTCACGTTCCCATGAACAGGAGTTCCCTGGGTTGCAGGCAACCATTTTGGCCCAGGTCTTATCGGCTGTTGCTGATGATGGAAGAAAAGCTAGTAATTTGAAGAGTAGAGGGTAGACATATTGACTAGTTCCCTGATAGGAATTCAAGATGTTTACAGGATTCAAGACTCCCACAGCTGCAGAAATCCCAGGAGTGCGCAAGTGGGAGTGTTGGCTTTCAATTAAGGCTTAAAAACAAGTCTAGATTGTAACAAGTGCAGTTACAATAACAGATTAGACAATAATTTGGTTGTAGTTAATGTCCAAACTTTTAAAGATAATGGAAAATTAAAGTATATTTGAAGCAGACTGATCAACTTAGTCTCATTGGTAAAATCATTCTTTTTTTGTCTTGTCTATTAACCATATGCTAGCATGTAACAGTACTCTGACTTTTTGTGAAGAGGGGAGGGCTGTGCTAACTGTGGGTCTGTAGGGTTGTGTGATTGTCCCATTGCTGGCTCAGGGGACCAGGAGACAGGGAGAGGGCGAGATGCTGAATCAACAAACTGCAGCAGGATGGCGTACAGCAAATGTATCTGTGTCTGTATGTGTGCGTGTGTGTGTGTGTGTGTGCGTGTGTGTGTGTGTGTGTGTGTGTGTGTAGATGTTACTTTATTGATGTGGCAGCCGACCACTGAAATCTGAGAGGACCTGTGGTATCACCTGATCAATTTGTCCCTCTCATCCATGTTTGATCTCATCTTTCCTGGGTCTAATTAGTGTCACGCACACACACACACACTCACACACACACACACACACACACACATACACACACACACACACACACACATGCACACACAACAAAAGAAAATCTTGTCCAAATTTGATCCAGTAAGAACTTATGAAATGAAGAGCTTTAATGTGTGTATGTCATGTTGTTTCTTATTTAGGAGCATAGCTGTTCATCTGAGCAGACTGCTAGGGGTGAAAGACAAGGTGCGCTTATCAGCCTCACCTGCTCCAAGCCTGGAGGCCTTTTACACCAAACACAATAGGCAACCTGCACAGGTGAGCTCTGGGAAAATAAGCACAAACGCACACACACACAAAAGATGTATTGTTCATCAAGGCAGAATGTGTGAAGTCCCAGGTGACTCATGTAGTTTTGCATACCTTCTTCCTGGAAAAAAAACATCCATGTCACTTTACAAACAATTATGGATGCTAACGGGATGCTAACCACTTTTCCCTGAGCTATGTCTAAAGTCAGAGTTTGATGCTGAGCTACCCAAGACCCTGTTTTTGGCATGCACATTCAGGTTTTATTATGAGACATGATCAGAGGTTTATCAGGGTTCTTTTGAAAATGCTTATAAATTCAAGGAACTCGTTTAAATATTTGAGAATGTAAGGTAATTTTTTTTTTTTTTGGAAAAGACACCAAAGTTGCAAAAACTTTGTCTACATATATTGCATTTTTCTCTGCACTAATACAGCCTTCCTAGTAGATATGTCATTTAATGTTTTTAAGTAAGAAAACTTAACATTGTTTGGAAAATTGGGGGAAAAAAGGGCAAGACCCATGGCAAAGTCATCCCTGATGGAGTAAAACTGCTGAAAAATAAATGAAAGATAAAAAGGAAAATTTATTTGCCTGTCTTTGTCATACAAAGAGATGTCTTGATAAACATCTGCGTGTACATTTTGCTGATATATTTACGAGTGTCATTGTCAGTTCACAAATAAAACCCATGGTAATCAGCGTCAACTGCATCAGATAAAGGTCTATGTTAATCCTCAGCCTCCCAGGTTACAGGTAGCTATTAACAAACCAAGAGGGGATGCAAATGACTCCAAGTTAGCTTTCAAAATTATGTTCAGTTCTAAAACAAACTCGTTTTAATTTTTCCAGCACTGACAGAAAGATACAATCATGATGGTTGCTTCTACCATGAGGTTATGCATATTTCATGCTTCTACACTTAATAAACTAAAAACAAACCCCAGTATTTTGCAATACTACAGCATGTGCTAATCTCATGATCTACACAAAAACTCTACCGGCTTGATGCTCTGTTTTTGATAGTAGATCTCTGGTCATTTCCATTTTCTAGCTTAGAGAACCAACATGTCTAAACATGCCATACCTTATGTTTTTTGTTAACTGATAAACTTTACTTTGGTGAACTGTTTATTAGAATGAGCTCAGCAGTCTAATGAAGCAGAGCAGTCTAACCCAGAAACAAGTACAGGTCTGGTTCCATCACCGTCGAAATCAGGACAGACCCAGCAACACCAAGAAGTTCTGTGAGGCAAGGTGTGTTCACATGCAATAATCAAGGGTATTCCCATGTAATAACCACTGAGGTAATTATATACCACTTAGTAGCTGCAATTATCATGTCGGCATCTTTTAGATAATGGTCACAAAACATTTGACTGTGTGCTTGTGATAGTGTAGATGACACATCATATCCAGTCATAAAATGCATTGTGTGGTTTAATGACCATGTGTACTCGCAAGGTCTTTTTATGTGCAAGTCAAAAAAGTTTTTAATTTTGTTTTGTAGCTGGAGGTTTGCCTTCTACTTGATATCTTTCACTGGTGGACTCGCATCGCTAATCAATGTGAGTGTGTCATTGTAGTATTTTGTCCATAGCATGTTGTGTGCGAGGTATTATGTTCATTCTGTGATGTTATTCTTTTTAAATGAGTGTGAATACATTATTTGGAGTGTGCAAATAATGTGTTATAAACATACATGAATACAGATACAAATAGGAACCTTTGACTGAAAGGTTCACAGGGAGAATCTGGTTGAAACTAGAGGTGTGCTTTGCGACTGGGGTTCCATGGGACATACCAAAAAAGTCGTGTGCAGAAGGCACAAGCGAGCGATCAGATATAAGACTTGCAGGATAAGGAGCAATCATTTATTAACATTAATATGAAGCTTGCAGGACAACGAGTGATTAATATTAACATTAATATGTGATACTGCATGATATATTACAGCATCCTTAGTAACTGCCTGGTCAGGAGTTGTACATTAAGTTAGTAATTTGTTTATATTTGTTTATAAAAAAGAACCAGTTAACCAGTTAAATTAGAAAATATCATGGGTGGGTACAAACTAAAATAATACTGCGTAAGCAGGAGTAAAAAACAAAACAAAACTCACATTTCTACTTTAGAACAATTAGAAATGTGAGTAATGTAGTTGAGATTGGGGATCTGTCAGAGCCTGAGTTGGCAAACCATGCTGATACTGCTGGAATTTCTACCTCTGGGTGTTTTCCATTCTTTCTGAAGGGTTCAAATTTAAGTAAAAAAAACCCCAAAAAACCCTGCTTAGGCCACGCCCACTTTAAATACAGATACAGATATTTGAATACAAATCTAAATACAAATGTGGATATTTGGAGCATTAAACAGATTCTGATACAGACATAACAGTACACCCCTACATGACAAGGGAGGCTATTCGTTAAGTAGCTTTATGTGTGTGTGTTGTTGATAAATTGGCATGAACCTGAACAAGTGGAATCTGAGCAGTGTGTGTAAGTTTGCACTCTCAAATTGCTTGAATCACAAATTATATGAAGTTAAACAAACTCTACGCAGACACAGACTACTTTAATCCAATGTATTTCCCTTACTTACTTACATCAGCAGCATTTACTCAGTCAGACCAGCCTGATGATTATTTATTCGCCTTGTGTATTGCCCCTAAAGCACTGTGGCACATGATACATCTTTGTCATCCGTGTGCCGCCAGTGATTTAGTGCATTCTTTAACCAAGAGCTCATGGGCAGGATAAGTTCTCAAATTACTGATACTGGGCAATCAGAACGCTTCATTGCTTACTGAATGATTTCATTTGTCACATTGTCAGTTGTCACAGTAGAGTCTGTACTCAATCCCAGGAGGTGATTTGATCCCTCTGTCATTGTGATCATCACCTCTCATTGCCGTATGCACCTGAGTGAGAGTGAGAGTGTGTGTGTGCGTGTGTGTGTGTCAGTGTGTGTGACAGAAGCCTGTTATCTGACCTCATTCTCTTTCTTCCATTGCAGACACCTTGGTTTTGGGAGCAGAAGGAGTGCTGGAGGGGATATCCCCAACAAGTGAGCTTGCCTCTTGCTTCTACACAAACACACACTGCTAATTCACACAGAAAAAGAAGAGCAAGGCAGGGGAAACACACCACACACGTTTTTTTCTGCATCTGCTTGATCATTTCCATTTATCCAAATCATACGTTTGTTAACAGCTTCCTACATTCTGAAAGAGTGGATTATTTGCCTTTCGAAATTTTGTGAGCAAGTGTAAGAGTGAGTGTGTGGACAAGTTTTTGTTCTCGGTGACAGTTTCATTTACAAAAAACAAACAAAAAGCACCAAAAGCTTCCTTTTGGTTACTGTGGTTACAGTAAGAGTCAGATTTATGTAGCATCGTGTTAATTAGCTGAATAATTATGGCAGTGGAAGGTCCTCATGAGGATGTGTGTGTTTGTTTGAGAATGCATGTCTTTTACTTTGAATAATTTATGAAATAGCACACTCAGGGTGGCAATACAGGTGCACACACACACGCACGCACGCACGCACGCAAGCACACACACACACACACACACACACACACACCCAAAAACACCTGGACACAAGAGCTGTCACATTTTTGCCTTTGGCTGTTTATTTATTTGTTTGTTTGTTTGTTTATGGCTTCATCATCATGTTTGTGGCCTCCATCTGCTGCTTTTTTTTATTATTTAAGCAAATTAAATCTGTATGTTTTCCAGCTTTTTACAATGATGTATCTCCTAATGATGCCATTGTTTCAGCAACATTATCATATCTTTGTGTTCAATACATTTGTGCAGCGTGTGGAGGATGTGCATTACTGGTATTACATGCTGGAGCTGGGCTTCTACTGGTCCTTGCTGCTATGTGTCTCTGTGGACGTCAAGAGAAAAGTAAGTGCTACATATTTAGCACAAACTTGCAATACACAGAGCTCAGTAGCGCATCACCCAAATAGAACATGACTTTCACCTGTTCTTATGTTGTGCAAAACATACACTAAGTATATGTCCACCTGACCATCACAACTACTGTATAGGAGCTTGTTCGACATGCCATTCCAAAACCATGGGCATTGATATGGAGCTGGTTACCCCTTTGTAGCTACAACGGCCTCCACTCTTCTGGGAAGACTTTTGAACATTTTGGAGTGTGTCCATGTGAATTTGTGCCAATTCAAAAGAGCATTTGTGAGGTTGGACACTGATTTTGGAGAAAAAGGGACGGCTCACCAGTTCATCAGTGGTATTCAGTAGGGTTGAGGTCAGGGCTCCACACCAAACTCGTCAAACCATGTCTTTATGGACATCACATCCACTTCCTGGAACAGGAAAGGGCCTTCCCCAAGCTGGTGCCACAAAATTGGAAACATACAATTGTTAACAATGTTTTTATGTGCTGTAGCATTAACATTACCAGAATTACTTTATTAGAATTACTCTTAGCATTATTAGAATTACTCTTCACAGGAACTAAAGCGCCCAAACCCAGTAAAACAGCCCCAGACCATTATCCCACCTACACCAAAACTGACTGTTGGCATTATGCATTCCGGCAGGTAAAGTTCTCTTGGTATCCGGCAAACCCAGATTTGTGCATCAGATTGCCAGATACTGAAGTGTGATTCATCACTCCAGAGAATGTTTCCATTGCTCCAGAGTCCAGTAGCAGCATGCTTTATACCACGCCAGCCTTCATTTCAGGATAATAGCACTTACACTTACCGATGGCAGAAATTTCACAAACTGACTTATGGGATCCTATGCCAGATTTTAAAGTCACTGAGCTCTTCAATATGACCCATTCTGCTGTCAGTGTTGGTCTATGGAGATTGCATTGCCAAGTGCTTGATCTCATGCACCTGTTAGCAATCAATAATGAGGAGGGGTGTCCAGCTGTGCGTTAAATAACAAAAACATTCGTTTTGGCCAATCGCAAACATTCTTCGAACATAGCTCACAGAGCAAATGAAAATGGCGGCCAGGTACGGAAATTCAAATAGCATCATGTAACTTTAACTAGTTATTGGAAAATGTTGTAAAAATAACATCTTTTTATTCTTTCAGAATAGTTTTGTATGTGAAGTAATAACGATATAGCGAAACGGTTTCCTTACATATTGGTTTATTTTAAAAAAGTGTTAAATTTTATAGTTGTTGACAGTCGATGCTAAGCTCCGCAATGTTGTAAGCAGTTTGGTCTACAACATGTCTTCGGTGAATTCTTGTAAAAGTAAAGCAATAAGCACGCTCCTCTCTACCATCTTTAAAACACTAACCGCTATAATAACGTCTACTTCACACAAATGACTACTTGTGAAAAACGCTCGCGGTAATGAACGAATGGCAGATACTTTTGGCCATATAGTGAATGTATTTGCTAAGTGATGGAATGCAGTGTCCAAAAGGGATATCGGTGATATTTTTAACCCACTAAAATACATTATTAGCAACTCAAACTTAAAATCTTAAAAATGCCTAATCAGCACTGTTTTCTCTTCTAGGATTTCAACGAACAGATTGTACACCACATCGCTACCATTTTCCTGCTTGGCTTCTCCTACTGCGCCAACTACATCCGCATTGGCACTCTGGTCATGCTCGTCCATGACTCCTCTGACTTCCTGCTAGAGGTAAGAATGCACTGTGGATGCACACAGTGGATATCTGGCTTCATCAATTCCATAGATGAGGATGTTCATGATAATGATATTGGAAAATGTGTTGAAAAATGTGAAACAATTGAGAACCGTCACCCTGAAAAATATCAAATACAGTATGAGGATATCTGTGAGACATGTGCTAATAATGTGCTTGGGGATGCAGTATATTTGTTGTTAATGTGAGAAAATAGTGGTGCTTAGCTGCACTGGTGTCACTGGGGACCAGTGCAGTTACAATTGCATTTAATATGAGAAAAGAAGTGTAACGTGACCTAGAAAACCATACGCCATAGTGAAAATACAGCATCATGTTTAAAGATGAAAGAAGTTATTATAAAATTGTGAATTATTATAAAAGAAATCTTGGATGCCATGTTAATTCTAAAGATTAATATGCAAGTTGCACAAAATGAAGTTTACTTTCAAATAGAAATGAGTTTATTTCATTCTGAGAGATGAAATGTCTGAAGTGACGCTGGAACCTTTTTTTTCTTTCTCAACAGTCGGCAAAAATGTTCAATTATGCAGGCTGGAAAAAAACCTGTGACTCGCTGTTTGTAGTGTTTGCTGTGGTGTTCCTGGTCACACGCCTGGTCGTGTTTCCAAGCAAGTAAGTCCTTTGTCCCATCAGCTTTCATTGGGAGACAATTACTTAATTAATAATGTAAGATCAAGAAAATGATAGTGTAACAACATAGCTGTGGTGTAATAGATGAGTAATTAGATCCTTACCAGGTGTTCAGTTGGTACTAATGTTATTTTCCTGCATTTATTGGAAAACAGGTTCCATTATTAGGGTAACAACTTTGAAATATTGATAATCTTTTTCATTTTCAACCCCAAAGGATTATATACACTACTCTGATCTTATCGATGGAGGTCTTCCAGCCGTTCGTGGGGTATTATTTCTTCAACTGTCTGCTGCTAGTGCTGCAGTTGCTGCACATCTTCTGGGCCTGGCTCATATTGCGCATGATCTACAAGTTCCTCTTTCTGGGCAAGGTGTGTCACAGCTGTGTAGATTAATACTGTTCAGTTGTTAGTTGACGTGCCAGAAGTGAACAAAAAGCAAAGGTTCATCTGATGATTAGTCTCTGTGCCCTTCTTTCTTTCTTTCTTTCTTTCTTTCTTTCTTTCATTTTGTTTCAAAAATATTAACTGAGATCATTAACAAACTCAAGTAGAGTTGAATGTCCCTAATTAGAAGGATTTGATGCCTTTATTTGTCACATGTACATTACAGTAACATTCCCTAACCTATTATGAAATCAATAGAATAACATTTTAAATGCACTCAAACAGTGGCCTTGGGCCACTGATGATGTTTTGATCAACTTTATATATTTAATAAAAGTCACTTTAGGCAGAGACATTAGAAAAATTATGCAATGTAAATATTAGAAGGAATCTGACACATGCGCGCAGAACAAACACATATTTGTCCAATTTTATATTTGTGTGAAATCCTGAGAAACTGGTGATATTTTGACATTTTCTATTATTGTAAAAACAAATCAAGGAAAAATATGAAAATATGAAAATTCTTTGATTTAATGCTTGTATTATTGCTTTAAAATGTCCTGACCTTCGACTTGTTACCCTGCAGTTGGATAAGGATGAACGCAGTGATGATGAAAGTGAGGCAGAAGAGGAGGAAGGAGATGGAGAAGAAGAAGAGGATCAAGCCTCATGGAGGAAGAGGAAAGTGGTCATCGATTCCAAACTGGCCATGATGACTTCAAGCTGCGTATTAAACAACTTGGCTAATCAGAGAGTCAGTGCGAGCAGCAGGACACCAAAAGCGAGATAGCACGTGTTAGCAAGATAGTGAGAGCGCTGAGGTTACTCTTACTCTTACTTTTAAAAAATAAGACATTTGCAGGATGTAACATTTTTGGATCTTGTAACCATAAAATGTTGCTACTGAATGTCATAGCAGTTCATTAGACCTCCGGCTCTAATGCTAGTCTCACACCCTAAAAACTCTGGGCTGGTCCTTCATGCTGCTAGAATGTTTCGGTGTTTTCCTGCTTTTTACAGAAAGATTTTACAGCAGCTGCTAAACTGAAATCAAAAATGTGTTTTTGGAAAAGAACTAAAATGTCCAGTACAGTGGGAATTAATCAAGCAGAATTGTGAAACACTTTAATAACTGATACACACAAAATATACACAAATACATAGATTGGCTTTCTTAACTATACCGTTAACATTCATGATAAATCAATATTTTATTTGTACATATGCCCTTTATATTATTTAAATTGTAATGTATTATTAAATGAGTTGAAGAATTCCTGACTCACTTATTTTTAACACTTCACTGGACCAGAACCATAACTAGGTTACCCATCATGCACTGTGTTGTTTGTCTCAATGTGTATATGGTGATGACTGTGGTGGATGGGTAAACAGATGGAGTATCAGCATGTCACACTGTGCCTTATTTTCACCATATCACCAAAGATTTCTGCAATGGAGTTTGCAGTGGAGGTCTGACCAATAAACATGGCTTCATTTTTTGCTAAACAAGTGTGTAAAGTTGTGTGGTAACGTTAAACATAATGTTATAACCTTCACTCATCAGTTTAACTTTTTTTAAAACTTTTTGATTACCATAAAAAATAGTATGAGACAAATGTTAATATAAATGTTAATATAATTATAAAAATATATATAGAATTTCACTCTTTCGTTTGCTTGAACGGAATGTGTCGTGCTGCCCCCTTGTGGGCTGTCGTGGTACTGCATGGGAGCCGTTAACATTTTTTAAACTAATATTTGTATAAAAATCAAAAACTATATATTTACTTTTGTGAAAGCTCTGTGTGCAATTCATGAATTCATGACCCAGTTTATGATTGTGGTAAAATTCAAATTATGGTTTTAAATGACAAAAACCTTACGGAACTGCTGTTGTAAATCGCACTAATGCAGATTTAGTAAGCCTAACGTTGTCCACAAGAGGGCGCCATTAACAATGAAAGTAGTCCTAGTGTAAAAGTTACATTAGTTGGCATATAAACTGAAAATTACTCTACAAAGCTTTTATAACACGGTCTATATCGTGTATATAATTTAAAACAACACCTCTTCGTGACTATTTTAGAGGGACACGGTGTTTCAAGTGTGACTTTAAATCAATGTTAATATAAATGTTAATCAATTTATATTATTATGGTTATTATATATCAGGGAATCGGTTAGCGCGTTCGGCTGTTAACCGAAAGGTTGGTGGTTCGAGCCCACCCAGGGACGATGACATCTTTTCCTTTATTAATTTTTCACTATAATTATTTTACAAACGGATAAAAAACCCACACCGCAGCAGTGCTGTATAGGGAACCCTAGCGTTTAAAAAAAAATACGCAAAAGACTATAAATTTGAACGATTTAGCCTGCTTGCTATGAGATTATTCCGTCAGTAGAGGGAGCTGTGAGGCGCAAAATTCTACAGCATAAATACAAGAGGTTTATAATGTAGGCCTATAACTCGTGTTGATGCCGTTACTTAAACGTTTATCATGCTCTGCATATTTACAGTCTTTTACAGTTTTACAAATAAATTGAGACAAATAGTAAGCACACATTAACAAAAATAAAGAATTATTACAGTTTTTAAGGTATTCCATGACCCCGTTTCCCCTTCTCACAGTTGACTTTGTGCTTTTTGTTTGCAGTCATAATTAAATATTGTGTAAATTAATTTGCAGATGTAGTCAGTAAAAAAAAGAAGCCTCTTTGTTGAAATCCGAATGATTTGTGTTCATTCAGTCATATGAGCATTAGTGAGGTCAGACACTGTTGTCGAATAGGAGACCTGGGGTGCAGTCAGCGTTCCAGTTCATCCCAAAGGTGTTCAGTGGGGTTGAGGTCAGGGCACTGTGCAGGACACTCGATTTCTTCCTCTCTAAACTTGACATGTCTTCATGGGGCTCAGTTTGTGTGCAGGGGCACTGTCATGCTGGAACACATTTGGGCCTTTTCGTTTCAGTGAAGGGGAATTATAATATTTCAGCACACAAAGATATCCTATACAATTGTGTGCTTCCAACTTTGCGGCAAAATCTAGGAGGAACCACATATGGATGTGATGGTCATGTATCCACATACTTTTGGCCATCTAGTGTACACTCAATTCAACTATAAAAGCTAGTAAGTTTCTTGTTTGCATTTCTTTTCCCAGCCAGTAGGCGGCAGTGAATCTGTGAAGACAGGCTAAAAGTGAATACTGAAGCGGAAATACGTCATCGGTCCTTTTTTCCTCCGATGCCAGCCGTACAGGGTGGGTAAGATTTTCGTTGTCTGTAATGGCTGAATATATCTTTAATATATCTTATTTTTAGTGGCTGTTTGCTAAAAAAAATTGAAAGAAGTGTTTGTCCCGTGTTTTAGTGAGGTACTGTGCTGTTTTAGTGTGTATTAATGACATTACATCGGGTCGTTGTGTACAGCTAAGCGCTGTTCATGGCCATGTGTTAGCGGCGTGCTAGCGGCGATATTTATCACTGTACTTACACTCGGTTCTTTTCACGAGTTTATGTTATTAACGGTTTATAAAATTTATATAAATGTTTTTTTTTTTTTTTACTGTTCGCCTGAATGAGTGCATTTTTCTTATTAATTAGGTCATGGTTGGTTACCTGGTGTGCTTTAGTTAAATAATAATGGCGGAAATGTTAGTAAAGCTGTACTTGTGTTTAATCTGACAGTGAAGGAAAAATGCAGATCTTCGTGAAAACGCTGACCGGCAAAACCATCACCCTCGAGGTGGAGCCCAGTGACACCATCGAGAATGTCAAAGCCAAGATCCAAGATAAGGAAGGTAGTGATTGCTCTTCTTAAAGGCAGATTTATTGTCTGTTATCATTGTGGTAGAATAACTTGATTTAACATCAGGCTTTCTTTTTTGTTTTGCACAGGTATTCCTCCTGACCAGCAGCGTCTGATATTCGCTGGCAAACAGCTGGAAGATGGACGCACACTGTCAGATTATAACATTCAGAAAGGTGTGAACTTAATTTCCAAGTCTTCCTATTACTAACACTTTTGTGTGTAAGAATTGTTATAACCTGCACAGACATGACAACTTGTGCAACAGTGTATAGAACTACATGTTACTCAAATGTTGTTTTTAGCATTGAATTCTATTATCTGAATAAATGGAGATGGACCAGTCCCCTTTAGAGATGTTCGATATGATGCTGATTTTGGTGCTTTGGGAATCAGCAGCCATCTCATACGATACAAACATCTTTGGAATTGCGAGGTCTCAGTTATGCAGGGCGTCAGCAGTGTAATGGCAACGTGCTTTAAAGTAAAGCTATGCTCTGTGTTGATGGTATTTTAAAAAAAAAAATAAATGGATTATAAAAAGTTCAATATGAACAGCCACATTGCTGTACGTTCCTACTAATGAGCCATTAATCATTGTCTGACTTTGACACACACCGGAGCTTTATAGAAGTGGCTCACTTGGTTAAATAAAACAATTTGTTCATTGGTGACTTTTTCTTGTTGCTCAGAGTCCACCCTGCACCTGGTGCTGCGTCTGAGAGGAGGGATCATCGAGCCTTCCCTCAGGCAGCTGGCGCAGAAATACAACTGCGAGAAGATGATCTGCCGCAAGTAAGTTATTTACACTTATAATTTATATTAACTTAAGTTATATAACTTATTTGCGCATCCTGATATGCTGTAAAATATTTCATATAAAATGTAGATACACTTATGTACAAGCTGATGTGTATTCTGTGATCTGTTCATGTATTCTACTTATTTAACTGATTAAAAATTGACTGCTGGTTTTGTCTTCAGATGTTATGCTCGCCTTCACCCTCGTGCTGTTAACTGCCGCAAGAAGAAGTGTGGACACACCAACAACCTGCGCCCCAAGAAGAAGCTGAAGTAAACTGTAGCACTGGTGTGCGTGAAATGTATGAGGGTTGTTTAACAATACAATATTAAAAAGCAGTCATTCTCAGTGCTTTATTTTCAGCAGTTAGATTTGTGGAACTGATTTCCTTAAGTTTAAACATGCGACAAACACACAGCAGACACACGGCATCATATTCTCTTTTTATTAATGGGGACTGTGTGCAACTTCAGCACAGAAACTTAGACTTCTGAGTTGTTAATAATAGTCAAGGCCTGGCCGCCTATGTTTTGGTGTGTGTGTGTGTGTGTGTGTACATATCAGTCTCTAGCTGAGTATTGTGTATTTCAGTGCACAGTTTAAGGTAAAGATTGCAATAAAACAACAGAGTCTCACTTGCCCTATGAAACGCAGGCCAAAACACGAAAATCGATAGTGATAATGGAAATGTGCATTTGCTTCATTCACTCCTCTACTAAAATAAGGCTGTTCATGAACAAGGATATCAGTCACCATAATGCAAAAGAGGTGAACTGTAGCTGAAAAGTATCCCTTAATAAGAGGAAATTACTACAGACTATGTGCTCTTAAAGGGCTCTAAAATCACATCATGCTCCCATTAGGAAATGTAAAAAAACTTCACAGATGCTACAGTGGCATACAGTTACTTGCAAGGCAGCTTGATTTATTTGAAACCTGCATTTATAATTTATTTCCTCTTAAGACTTGATATTGCATGTGCAGCCTGCATTGGGAAAAACGTGTCATCACATTCAAAAGTCATTTCCTCGTCATACGCGGGTCACGTTTACAAATACTCAAAGCGGTAAGTAAGTTTCCTGAAGCAACGACTGATACGCAACCATGCAGCCTTCAGACAAGGCCTGTGACATCAAAGGTGAACAATGCTAAGAAGCCCTATATCTAACTGGAAAAAATACAGTGCAAGTTCCACCCAAGCCACAAGCTGGCATTCCTAAATGCAGGAAAAATAGCCTTAACTTGTACTTAATGAATACTTACCTAGAAATATCATAACCTACATGAACCTATTAGAATAAATTGTGCATTGCCTACAATACATTGCAACTACATTTGTACATTTCAAACAGCAACTACTTTTCTTTCTTGCGTCCCATATTTCTTACAAAGATTACCGCCAGGTTAAATACAGACCGGAATATTCTACCAATGAATTCATCAAACGGAGCAGTTCAGTCCTCTGAGAACAGTGATGTTTCCGCTGGTCTTTGGTATACCCAGGTCTGTGGCTCTGACGCAGCAAAGAAACTGCATACACTCACTTACCATGTGTCAGAATTAAGCGTAAAATTGAAATTTTAACTTTTTCATGCTTACCATGAGCTCCAACCGGCGCTTTATTTCTTTCCTGTATTTTGTCTGTGCTGTCATTTAACAGTGCCATAGTACCGGTTATAATATGTTTACATCTAGGACATAATATAATGCAACATAATATATTATTTCTAGTCTGACTCTTGAATTTTCCACTACTGAAAGGGAACGTTCTGCCGTGCGTCACCTGATGTATCAAAAATATACTTTACCCCAACCATTGTTAACTGAATACTGACTTAAACTGATATTTATTGCTAAATTGTTAACTGAAAAATCAAGAGGAAACGTCAAACAAAACTACGTCGAACGAAACGTTGTGCATGTGTAGTCACTAGCCTCTGATATTCTCTATTTGAAAGCATAGCTACACTATGTGCTGACGAGTGGCGCCTCTCGGACGGCAGCCGTTCTGTTTCTTAGAGCCGGGCCGCTGAGCTCAGGCCGAGCACTCTACCTCTCCCTCTCTCTCTCTCCTTCACCTCTGCTCCAGCTCTCTCAGTCAGAAGACCGCTCTTGCTCTGCTGCTCTACTTCTCGAGCAGTTTGACGAGGCTCTGTCGCAGGTCGTTGAGGTCAAAGAGCTTGACGTCGAGGATCTGGATGACCCTCTGGACCTCGTTCTCTGTGCGGTCTCGATCCTCCAGCGTGGAGGCCAGGCTGTGCTCAGCACTCTGCACCCGCCGCTCCAGGTCCATGTTACGCCTCTCCAGCTCCTGAATACAATCACAGCCAATGTTACATATGTTTCTAATATTTTTTTTTGCACACACCTCAATCACAAGTAGTCATTGACTGCTAATAAAAAAGGAATCATATCAAAGTAAAAATGATCGTATTTTGAGTTTTATTAACATCTTCAAATTGCTTAAAGGTCCACTATGTATTTACCAGCTGAATGCCCCTCGTTTACCCCTCCCTTTCCAAGCCTGTATTATTAGAACATACGGTGGCCGTCAGGTGCCTGTAGTGTACTTCCATGCACTTACATTCACACTCTGCGTTTTCCGTGCTAAATAAGAAGTATTATTCAAAATTTTGGGTTCTCAAACTTGTTAGTCAGCACCACAAAACACTGCTTCCTCTTCTTTCTTCTTCCATTCTGGGCTACTGTATGGCGCAACATGGTGGCTCTGTGGAAGAGGACCCGCTCCCTTTGTTTTCATAAGCTTAGAATGATCCCTTTATATCTACAATGATTTGCAGTTATGGGTAATTATACACTAAATCCATAAGCATATTATGGAATAAATACTCAACAGACACTCTGCTAATAGACACCTCAAAATCCTACACAGTGGACCTTTAAAATCATTATATATTACACACTAATGACAAAATGAGCATAACCCTGGCATGAACCAACACTTTCAGTGAGTTATTTATTGCTGTTCATTCATCCTGACCAGGCAGATTTATGAGTAGCGGCTCACACAGGCCCTGCTGTGGCAGTGTGTGTGTTTCTAATGAAGCTCTTTTTATGCACCTGTAATCTGTGAATGGCTTCCTCTCTCTCCTGCTCCATCTCATGGAAATTGGACTTCTTCGCCTGAAGAATACGGATTTCCTGCAATACACAGAGCTCCAGAATCGGCGCTACGTCGCATTAAGGAATTTATCGATTACTGGTTGGATAAAAGAGCTCTGTGTAGACTGTGCAGCGTCTCCACAAAGCGGCCTGGCTCTTAACCTTTACCTCATCTTTTGCCTTGAGTAAAGCCTCCAGTTCCTCCAGGGACTGTGTGAGCTCATCCTTCAGCATGTCGCTGGGGCCCTGGCCTCCATGGCTCTCCAAATCTGCCACCTACACACACACACACACACACACACACACACACACACACACAAAACAGTAATTTACTCAGGGTTAACAGTGTTTGAGCCTATTACTGACATTTTAAAAGAGGAATCTCTGCATTTCGCAGTGATCAACCATTGATCTCTCTCGCACACACACACATGCACCAGTAGGACACAGAGGTCATGTGACAGGGGCTAAAAAGTAGTACCCGTTTTACACAGGTTAAGTCTTTTAATACGGTTCCATTTCCAGTAAACTCTTAAAATGGGCCTTAGCAGGAAACAAGAGTTAATCATGTGACACAGAATCGGAAATATGTAACCTGTAAGTGTAAGTTCAGGAAAAGTGTCGTGAATCTCTGTGACCTTCCCGCGAAGAATTACGCTGACTCTCTCACACATCATGAGCTCGTAAAGTCTGTCTGAAACTGTTTCAGACCCCTTGGGCACAGCACATGCTTATTGATACTATAGTTAGTACAACAGTGCTCTCCTTGTTCTCCATTGTATGGACAAATTAATCAAGCAACACAACGCGGTCATGAAAGATATATCATGAAACAACTTTCTACATTTCTGTATATTTGGGGGCCACAATAGCACTTTCTCACTAAACAAACAATGTGACAGCATGGAACAGTTACTAACGCAAATCCACAATTAAGGGGATCAAGTGTGTGCCAGTTTCCAGTACTCGTGAAAAGGTTTTCTGTGGAGGTTTTAGTGATTTGTGATGTGCAACAGTAGTGGACTAATCAAATACTTGTTATGTAAACACCAATCATTGGTAAAAAAATCTGCTCTAATTTAGCAAACTGATTTAAATAAATTCTTCTTATTGTTAGAAAAAGAGATCGCTTCCATCACAGGTAGGGTTGGGTATCGTTTGAATTTTATCGACTGCGACTCTGATTCTGCTCATCAGGTGTAAGGCTAGCAATCTACAGGGACTTTTATGTTGAAATCCCTTGCAGCGTTACTGTGAGCTAGCCATGCTGAGCAAAGCGAGCTACCACAACGTATTCTCCCGTTCTCACACTGTATACTGTTGGATAGCTTGTATATATGTAACCTTTGTTTGACAATAGAAATTTTTAATAAAGTGTTAACACAGAGCTGATAAGCAGAATCTAAATTAAATTTTTATGGGTACCGGGTACTCGGCAGTGCAGATTTGGTTCTAATTTGGAACGGAGTTTTGGTTGCCAAACCTAATCACAGGTCTCGACACACAGTAATTTATCTAGTGAATTTATTGATTATAGTGGCAAGCGACCCAAACAAAAGACAAGGGTGCCAATACTTTCCTGCTAGGAAAAAAAACCCCACAGAACTATCTGAGACCATCATTCTTTAGTAGTCATTCTTTTTCTATGGCTGAATCTCACTATTAGGCAATGTAGTGCATTATACTGTGTACGCTCTATTCCACCACTGCAGTATATCCTATGAAGTGAGCATACATATATATGAATATAAATTTGCCCTAACCTGGGGATGGAGATATTTATGGTGGTGCCTCACAGCTCCCAGGAAAATTCTCTGATGATTGATCTGCATTATTAGAGACATCCTACTGGGATATCCTTACCCTCTCCAACGCAATGTAATGTATGCAATAAAAATTAAATTAATATGCCAAAATCACTTTGATTAGTATAAACTTTCATAAGTGTAAATTTCTTTCTATACTACATATTATGTACATTCTCTGTCTGATGCTCCCAGAAATTAGCAAGTGATGTGCTAGCCAAACGTCCTAGACTTACACTATAATACTTATACTATATTTCATAATACTTTTCAATATCAAGGCATAGTAACATTAGTAACCAGGAATAGAAAGGAAATCTCCAACTGTTCCGACATCTTCAATCTGCTCTAAGCCTTGTATGTTATCGCCATACTATCTCTGTCTGTCTGTCTGTCTCCCTCTCTTTCTCTCCATCTCTGTTGTCCTTGATAACTGTCACAGCCCTGCCCTTGGGAAATCAGAACCTTTCTGCATTATGTCAACAGAACCAACACAGACACAGAATAAAGAACAAATTAAGGGGAGAACTTGTAAAAAGGTCTTTGCCACTCGCAGAGTCTTAAGAGATGCTAGCTTATTTTTAACTATGTAATGTGCAAAGAAAAATCCCCCAAATGAGGAGCTGACAGTTCCCCTTGGTGATTTTTCATTTCTCCTAACTAGGGCATTGAAAGTAGGATATAGCTGTCCTACAAACCCTACTCTCTCTCTGTCCCATGAGACATGAACCATTTTCAACCACCTGGCCGCCTGATTCATACGAGAGAGAGAGAGAGAGAGAGAGAGAGAGCGAGGGGGGGGAAGGGAATGCTCGCTCAACCAGACTCTTCTTGCCCTTGTCCTTATCAAAAGATAATGAGAGAACGAAGTTAGGGCAGACGCCTATAAATGTTAAGTGTGATGAGTGATGATCATTTTTACAATCGATCCACAGCAGCTATTACATGTCGTTGAAGGGGTTTCTAAATCACAGCTACATTCTTCACATTAGCCCAAAATTACACAGGCGATGAAATACGATTTTACAATGGAAGCCTTATACTAACGAAACAAGTCCGCTCTGAATGCAACACGTGTGTTATGAATTCATTAGAACGTCTATTTCCTCTGCTGACTCAGAGTCTAAGGTGCTAAGAACTTTACCGACCACCTCTACAGAGCCATTACAGAGTTTAAGTGCTTACTGAACCTGCCCGTAATGTCATAGAGTGGCTTAAATTTCATTGAAATGCAATGAGATGCCATTAGCCTCCTGCCAGGAACCAGACTGTAGAGTAAATCTGACCGGATCTGGAATTAACGCATTCAAACAAAGCGGGGCAGGAAAAAAAAAAACAAAAACCAAGTGAAAGCAGGTTAAAAATGAACAGTTTCAGAGGGTAGGATAGGAACTGGTCACACACAAATTACACTTTCCAGAGAAACAACCCTCTACTCTGTATTATTAATCTAAATCACCAGCATTAAGAGGAACATTAAGAGTGCACCGTAACCTCATTTGCAATCTGATACCCTCCACATCTAGCACTTCCATTACACCTAATAATGCAACTGGGGATCTGATCGATGAGACTCCTAATAAACCAGAGCACTGTATTACTGGTGAGAGAAATATCACCTATGTGGAATGAAGCCATATCTATGTGGAATGAAGCTAGTGATCTCAATACCGTTCCTTTGTATGAGATATGTCTCAAAGGAAAGGTTCATCAAAAGCAACTTCCAAAGAGTTACGAGACTAATCAGTGTATCAGGTCAAATGAATTTTTACATTATTTACAGTTTCCGTTTCCAAAAAAAAATGCATGTATTTTTGGACTTGTTTCTTTGACAATGTGGAGGCCAGCTCAAAGAACAAGCAGCTTTGTGTTCATGACTCACTCAATCACACTGTTTTTTCTTTTCCCGGACTGGAGGGAGAGAGACAGTGAGTATTCAAGGACTGCATTGATTCCTTGCTATGGGGGTCTCACCTGTTCTCGCAGCCTCTCCGTCTCATCTTGATAGGCCGCCAGCTGCTTCTTCCACTGCTCCACATTGGCATTAGCTTCCTGCAGCGCCGCCACCAGTTTTGCATTGCTGTCCTGCAGGGTGAAGAGCTCGGCCTCCAGGTTCATCTCACAGATAGAGCTGTGGCAAGCATGCATGAAGCAGCAACACTTTTAGAGATGGATCAGGGCCAGTTTTATTTTAATCAAGGCTCAAATTTAATTAGCTAAAAGTTCCAATGCAAATATTTGAGATGAGTTGGAGTGACTTGGAACTTGATATCAGGGCCATTTGTCAAGCTAACGATTAAGTCCAGGGACTGTAGAAGGCCTTTCAGTGGCTGTACTAGCAGTAAAATTTATTAATATTTAATTAAATTGTATTAATAAATCGTGGTATTTGCACTTTCAACAGATTAAAGCAGTGTCATCAGTAAGTAAAAATCCCAGCTTGCACAATTTCTGTTTCACTTTACTTTCAAACTAGGGGCCAGGGACCCCCAAGAGTCCAAAAAGCACACCCAGGAGGGAGGAAATTACAAGCCCAACAACCCGTCATAATCACAGTTATTATATTTATTATAGAGCACTTAGAATTATTACATTCTTCTAATTATTTAATCCAAACCTCAATAACTCAAAAACATATCAGCCTATGAATAACATCAACTTGGACAGAATGTTCGGTTCAATAATGAAAAGGCTCTAATAATTTACTTTACAGTTCCTTGGCTACAAGAAGTTTGAGAACTTTGATATTAAAGTCTGAGCATGCTCTATGAAAGCCATGTACCTTCTTTATGGTCACATCTATGGGTGAATAAAACCAGCCTTTCTGCATGAGCAATCATCGATATTGTTCCACACAACACAGGACAGGACATCTCAAATTTGGCCTGTAATATTCGAAAAGCTCCAAAACCAAGCAGTAGAAAAAAGAGGAGCCCCAGTGCGAGACTTCTTTTTGTCGATACGTTACCGGAGAAAGGGCAGGAGGCTGTTCGAAGACTCACCATAGCAACCCTTGTTAGAAAAGAGCACCAGTGGCCAATAACGGGCAGACAAAAGGAAGGCAAGTGGGAAGGGGTAAGGAAAGAAAAAAAGCTCAAAGTGTGAGTGCATGTGCAGTCACAGATGTACTAGATTCGGCACTTATGTATGACTCAACACTGTAATGGCTGTTCTTCTTCCCTCCTCCCCGGGTTCACACTATGAATAGTTCTGAATGGATAAGAGTAAGAGTTCATCGGGGTGGAAAAAAAATGTACTTAGTGAACATGGCCTGTTCCTGCATTAGCAGTCATGGTGGTGATTATTAAATCAGGCTTTAATCTGGTAGACAGTGCATTGTTTAGAATCTGTCCTCATAATAAATACATTGTACCTCCAATAAAGCAAATCAGGATGCTGCAGATGCCAAACTCCAAAACTCTACTGCAATTGTTGTTATTTTGGGAACTAATATTACTGTCGCATTGGAGCACAAAAAAAAAAAGCAAGTTTGTTCTAAATGGTTTCCCTACATGCTTGATTGATGTCCGCTGTTACCAACCGGTTACAAAATGGGCCCTGTCGTCACACATCACTGACTATAATGGTCTTACCCTTCAGAGAGCATCTTTTTGATACGCTCTTTCTCTGATGAGAGTGTTATGTCTGCGCTCTGGCTCCGGAAGAGTTTATCCTCGGGCCCATTCACACACATCACCGGTGGAGACTGCAAATCATCTGAGAGATCCTGCAATACATACAGTCAGGTCCATAAGTGTTGGAAAGTGACACAAGTTTTGTTTTTGTACTCCACTACAATGGATTTGTAATGAAGCCATCAAGACGGAAATGAAGTCTAGAGCTCCATGCCTGTTATCGCCTTAATTTGTCATGAAATAACATGGAAACGGGCCACACCTGTCCAGGAAGCGGCTTATCAGTCAATTGTCCGATTACTTTTGAGCCTGTGAAAAAAGGGACTGTGTAAAAAACGGCTGTTGTCTCTAACTGGTTAACGTAGTATTTTGGAATTAAAGCTGTAAGTCTTCACTCCGTCTACACATCTCGATAGCTTGATTTCAAATCCATTGTGGTGGTGTACAGAGGCAAAATTACCAACGTTTCCCTGTCCAAATACTTATGGATCTGGCAGTAGATCAGCATGCAGGAAGGTTAGTGTCAACTTTCTATAGCTCCTCAAGTCTTTTCTTTTTTACTCTTTATATTAAGATCAGACACGCATCAGATTGCCATACTGACTGTCTGTCACAGGAATGCCATCATGAATAACAGCCCAATTAAATGAAAATGTTCTTATCCCGTTATGATGTTAAACCCTTACACTCCCAGGACCCAGCGACTGGTGCAGACTCACATTCCTCACACTGCATAGCTTACTACACGTTCCCTATTAGTTTAACTGCCCTTTCCAAAAAGGTCCTTAGTACGAATGCTCTAAGATTTATGACTGAATTATAAGCTGAGACTTTGAGGAGTTAAACATTTTTTTTGTCATTTAATGAATGTGACAACACAATACAGAGAATTATAAAGGCTAGGCCTTTAACAAAAGGGGATATAGGCTATTGGATTGAATAGATCTCTGCTGAAAAATGAGCAGATGAATGCTGTCTGGGGGGAATATTGAACAATTCATCTACTCTTCAAAGGAATAGTAAAATAAAATAAAATAGATGGAACAGATATTGTGCAAAGGCTTAGATAATGTGTCTGGATGCAACAAAAGGTAGGATGTTAAAGAGAGACGATTCAGTAATTGTGACTCCATTTTAGTCCTGTATTTGTACATAATGCTAAATCCAAAATTAGGATCGGTTCATTCTTCAGCTCAGGTTTCTGTCCATGTGGGATTTCGCTACCTTCTCTACTTTCCTCCTACCTAACAAAATCATGCTAGTAGGTGGACTATGTAAAACTGCCCATAGGTGTGAATGAGTGTCTATGTGTGTGAGATGGACTGGCATCATGTTCAGGGTGCATCTGCTTCACACCCAATGTTCTCGCCATCAGTCTGACCATTGAATAGTGGAAAAAAACAGTCCAGACAAAGTTTTTCAGCTGTCCAGTTTTGGTGCCCACTTCAGACCCAGTGTAGAAGTGGAACCCAATGGGATCTTCTGCTGTTGTTGTCCATCCACGTCAAAGTTCAACATGTCGTGTGCTCTGAGATGCCGTTCTGCTCACCGTAGTTGTAAAGAGTGGGTATTTGAGTTACATTCAATCAGCTCAAATCAGTCTGGCCGTTCTCCTCTGACCTCGGTCATCAACAAGGCTTTTGTGCCATTCTGTGTAGACTCAAGAAACTGCTGTATATGAAAAATCACGTGATCAACAGTTTCTGAAATATTTTGGCACCAACAACCATACCACTGTCAAAGTCACTGACAGTGAACAGTGATGTGGCATCTGGGACGCCCCACGACACCCCGAACGAAAAATCGGTTTGTTGAAAAATTAGTTTGACAACTCTTATGAAGTATTCCTTGAAGATTCTTCCGTAGCCATGATTGACAATTTCTTAACATTCCTCCCCGACAACACGCAAAGACGTGAACGATGATTGGTCGTGGTCAAAATTGTAGTGCTGCAGTCTTCCAACAGCAAGATTTTAAGGCACTATGATTGCCTAATCTGACATGCTGACTATAGTGAAAGACAAAAATATTGTGTAGTCTGATCCCTGCATAATACACAGCATGATGAATGTATTTTCCTTCTGGGGCTGGGTAATTTAAAATCCAGCCACAAAATGAAATTTATTCCAGCTGTCACAACAATTAATTAAAAACATGAAAAAAAACAACAACAATCTAATAACTAGCAGTGATGCATGACTGGATCAGTATGACATTGTCATTCTGTTTAAGTTTCAAAGACATGTAATATCTAGTCAAAAACTAAGTAAGGCCAATAAATAAATAAAACATGTCTTGAGCTTGGCTTTTTTTTAAATTTTATTTTAGTGAGAAGCTTTCCTGATCAAAATTGGTTTGAATTTTGGGGGGGGGGAAGAGGTCATGAGAATAATTATGCATGGATCATTATCATGCCTGTCAGGGATGGTTAACTAGTGAAAACCCTGAAGTAGTCCTCCTACAAGACAATAAAGGACACAGTAAAGGACAAAAACATCGCTGACTGTTCTGTCTCCCTCGTTATGAAGAGCTGCTCATTCTACAGCAGTGTGGAAGGATGCAACAGGCTTTAGTAAGAGAGCGGAGTGTCACCGTTGCCCCTGTAGACACTGTAGTGTGACAAAGCAACACTTATTTTTGCTGCCACAATTTTGCTCTTTGTAGAAATATCTGTAACAGCCACACTGCATCACAAAAGCAGAGCTTGAAGGAAACCAGAACAGAGGACAGACGGAAGTTCTTGACCCAGGTAACTGTGCTTCTCCTGCACTGCTGGTGTGTCTCTAGTGCTTATACAAATTCATAATAGTTTATTATGATTTAAGTATGGTCTTAGGTATGGTAATCAAACTGAAAATGTACTATAGTGCTTTATCCTAAGTATGTTTTCACCACAGTGTTGTTGAATTCTTGAGGTTTATATTCAATATGTTGAAGTCACAGGTTTTTTATTAATGCACTTGTTCTAATATGTTAGCGTTTCTATAGCAACAACCTACACAAAGACTTGTATGGCGGACACTCAATGTAAATGGATTAAAATTTCTCTCATTTTTTTAAGAGACACTCCAGTGTCAGTTCTTTGTAACAATCAGAGGTAAAGCTGTAACTTTACATACATCACAGTGGGATGAATGCTCAAATCTGATTGGCGTTTTTTTCTTCTTCATACAACAGCACAGCTTAGACAGTAGTTACGGATGACCAACAAGTTAATATTAATGCGCTCATTCTAATACGTTATCATTTCCATAGCAACAGCTCATACATGGGGACTTGTATGGTGGACACTCCACATGATCTAAATAGATTAAGAAACATGTTTAACAAAGTAAATAAAAATAGTTGATGCGGGCTTTTTGAAGACGTTTACTTAACATTTATGGAAGGAATTTCGCTTGTAAGTGCTCTGTAACAGTTTCGCAATTCAAGAAAGTCTTCAGGACAGAGGCGTTTACACTTTCTGGTTTCTCAGTAAAAATCACAGGATGTGGTTTTTAAGCCAGAGAAAGAGAGAGAATGTGAGAGAGAGAGAGAGACTGGTGAAAGAATGACTGTAGCTACTGTAGATGAGAACATGAACTAACATGTCTCTTGGACATTCCAATCTAACTATAAAAATTAAAATGCGTGACATGTCGTTCGTTAATAAATTAAACAGTGTTATCATTGGCAAATCGCTGTGGTATAGTGGAATAACACATTCCAGACTGAGCTGTTGTACGATAATATAGCAGGACGAAATAACACCCCCCAGGAGGGCTTTTTGTCGTATAACAGTGCAGTCTGTCATGTGTTATCCTTACATAATCAACTCCAGAGTGGTAACTGTAACTCCACTTTGCGTCCAATCACACCACGTCACACCATCATCCATTATTAAAATCACTATACAAATAAAATTGAGTTGAACTGAATTGAATCACACCACCATAATATAGATTAAATTCTCATAACAGCAGCTCCCTTTATTTACACATCGCACCAACATGACGTTACATTACATCTTTTTCAGCTACCAAAATGCAGAAACTGTGCATTTTATGTTATTATATGAAGTTTCCAAAAGAATCACATAAAAGTAATAAGTGTTGGCTATTTAGTTCTGTCCTAAGAGCTTCATTTATATTTAACTCCAGTTGGATGGTCAGCCCTAGAGTTTACAGTTTTACTTTTTTTTTTTTTTTTTTATCCCTTTCGGCATTGAAATCATATTAAAATATCTTCTGAGAGTTATATCATGCAGTAAAGTCTTCAGCATGAACACAAATTAAGCTTTGAACATCAAATGTACATGCACAGCAGTTCATCTGCCTTGACTTATATTGAAACATTTCTCTGTAAAGCACTGTAAAAAATAAACGTATCAAGCCATCATTTTTACACTCGTCATGATCCATATTTTTAGAAGGTGATGTTCACAGGTGCTCCCTTCCAATATATAACCCCTAATAACGTGTATGAATTATTCAGTAAATACAAAGGGCAAAAAACTAGCTGGGAAGGTGCGTAGCAGCAAACGTGAGGAATGTCAGTCTGGACTCCGCAATGAATTCTGGTTAAATACTGTAGGCACCATACAACACACTATAAATAATAATTCTGAAGCTTCACTTTACTTCAATTTTTAATCAGCTTAAATTCTTCAGTGTTAACCGGGATAACATCACAGTAATAAATCTATAACAGGTTTCATTCTGGCTATTTTTCGACAGTATAAAGCTATAAACTATTTGCGTCTCGACTTGTGTTGCTTGTGTGCATGTTTGCTGAGAGGAAAGAATGACAATACTGATGTGTGAGATGCCGTCTATACGCTTGTCTGGCAGTCCTGATTGATTAGTGCTGTCTTCTAAGCATGCTGCGCTCACTGCTTCGAAAAGATGCGCAGGGAGACATATGCAATGCTTTCACACCTCCTCACAGACCAGCTGTGCTGCAATACAACACGGAAAGAGTTCTACAAAATAATCACTATTTATTCTAACAACACATATTGTGTCTCACCTGAGAGAACTGTCGAGATCCAGTCGGAAAGCATTATGAAAAAAAAAAAAGTACAGAGGACAGTTACAGTGAATAAAAACACTCTGGGCACAAGTGTGCGATTAAGTTTCCCAGGATGTGAATATTGTACAGGTGTAATTCTTGATGCGGTTCCAGTGACTACACCACAATGCCAAGCTTCATTTAAAAAAAATAATAAATTAGATAATAATAAAGTAAAACATGAGTCACACAGGAAGCCCTTAAGCGCTAAAGGGTAGGAGTGGTGTTCTTCATTTGGTGGAAGAACCCGCTGATTGTTTAATTGCTTCTGATGATGCTTTTGACCTGAAAACAGATTTATTCAGTGGGAGACAGACACTCTGAGCCAAGGCACAGGACTGCATGGTATAATTTTAATCGCTGCCCTATTTCTCTTCACCGTGAGATGAATGACCCAGCTGAGGCGGGATTTGAGTTCCAATAACCCTTTGCTAAAGAAGCTAAAGTAGATTAAAAGACTAGTTAAGAACTGATCATTGGTTATTTAATGTCTGGCCATTAGTATAATAATGCTTCTCGCAAATGGCAAATCAAATTTACATATTTTAGTACGTGATTTATTTCAATTAATATCTCATTGGTGAGATAACAAATAGTTAAAAGTCTTGATTAATTTGTTTGGATTGTCTTCAGAATCTTGACGATTCACTGTTATGTTATGTGATGCTGAACACGTCAGCTGTTCTATTCTGTATACGTGAGCAAACAAATGTCCACGTCTGGCTTGTGTCTCTCTGATCGACAGGGAATATGCCACCCCAGAGCAGAGCCAATTACCCTCTCTTGAACTCCCAGCCACGAATGGCTGCGGAATCATCAGAAACCATGACCCCATTGCTCATTTAATATAAGATCACACCGGCTTCGACCCTTTAGCATGATTTGATTTTAGCAATCCGTTCAAGTGCGTATGTACAGTTTGTGTGTGTTTGTTAGAACTCACCTGTGGGGCTGCGATGTTCAGGGCAGCATTAGCCAGCTCCATCTTGTCTTGCGATTTCTCTCTAGCCAGCCGAGCCGCTTCCTTGACCTCCCTAAAGCGCTCGGAAAACTGTAAGATAAATAACATGCTAATGTCAATTACATCATATTAATGTACAGAGTGTAACTTTGGCCAAATTTGGGAAGTTAAATGTCCTAGCCTCAACCTGCAGCTCTTCAGCAAATAACTTGTCAGGCAATTTAAAAGTAATTAGCTAAAATCAAATTTGAGCCTGCATACACATTACAACAGAAAATTATTACATATGATTATCCATGTTGTGTTTTTAATGTGCAATAAAAGCCTAGTCTGGAAAAAAAAAAGTTGATCTGATCTGACCATGAGCAAAATGATTTCCCAAAGGAACCTTGAGCCTTTAAATGGAGAGCATTAACATGTGCTGCTGTGAGAGTTACCTGGTTAAGCTGCTGCTCGGTTGCGAAGCCCAGGCCGTACACTGTGTTAGCCCTGCTGTCTGCCCACTGGCCGAACTTCTGGGATGTCTTCGTGAACGTCATGTTGGGTGTGATGGTGCTGTTGATGATAGCCTGCAGAGAGCAGAGGGCAGCTCTGAGTTTTGCCCAATAACCCATAATGGTGGAATACTTACAGTACACTCGCTGTGACTGTCATATCTCGTGTTCATGGTTTAAAAATACGTACACTGGTTTGGGAAATACAGCAGATTTACTCAGTATCAGGTCATAATCCATTCCAGGAAGAATTACTTACATGCATAGATGGCTGGTATAAATGAGCTAGCTAAAACCAATGTCGCACAGATCTGATTTTTGATTCAATCAGATCTGATTCAAATCAGATTTTTGTTTAACCAAGTACAACAGCACCACCAGTGGTCATAAGAAAAACATGCAAGATGCTATAAAGGAACGAGGCTGGGTGGTTTGACCCACATCACGTTTATGACCCAATCAATGAAAGCTCTTAAAAGTTCATTGTTAAGCTATTAACAGATATTAGATTTTAGCTCTCACATCTAATAGCGTTACCATCTCGTAATGACCATCACTGCTTATATGGACAAGAAGCAGCTACATCTTCTAGACTAGAAGGGCACTCTGAGGGTGGAGACCTCTGCCAACGACCATAGTCGATTCTTCCATGATATGCAAAGCAGCAACTTCAACCACTTTATATGTCTGAATATATTTTGTCATTTTTCTACATTGGCTATGTTTTGCCACTATTAAACTTTACTGCCATCTACTGGATTTTAACATGTACAGCATTGTTGAGTGCAGACTTGCCAAATGCTGTATCTCGTAGCGTTATCGAAAGCTAAACTAAATTCGTGGATCCGCTCCAAAACTGAATGGGTTCATCCTTGGCCCATGCTATACCTGGCCACCAAGTTTTGTGAAAATCGGGTTTGGTAGGTTTTGCGCAATCCTGCTAACAAACAGAGAAACAAACATTCAGCCAGAGAAACAAACCACACTGAAAGCAGAACATCGTTGTCGAGGACGTTGTCGAGGTAATGACAAGCAGGTATGCAGATTATATCTGTCTGTCTGTCTAACTATCTCTCTACCTATCTATACTCCGTTACTGCTAGCTCCATTGTGCAAAAATAAAAATAAATGCTGCAATTTGCTACTCATTTACAAGCCCCTTTTACAGAAATGATTCCCTGCTGTCCTACTTCACTACTCTGACAGTTAGACAGATGGCTTCACTCCTTCAAAAAGACAGGCTTGTTGCGAAAATAACGCTTTCGTCATTCATTTCAACATATACGGAATCACTTTCAAATATCTGCTACACATTAGAGTTTCTGTTAGCCATAAGTCAGCTGACATTTCAGGGACTTTCTCTCTGAAACTTGTACATGAAAAACACATCAATCTACATGCAGGATGCAGCCTGCTGTGTTTATTTGTGTACGCTTCTACTCAGTAGCAGCACAGCATTGCAAATGAGAAATCTGGTCTTGCTTTCAAAAGCAGAAATGTGAGGTCTGAACCCAAATAATGGCTTTGAACCTATCAGGGCTATTACTGTGCATTCAGTTCTGTAATCATCCTTTCTCTTTGATATCAACAAGACCATTGATGTGTAATTAAACACTGTCCTCACGTGTCTGGCAGGCACGTGCACCGATAAAGACAAGCCGTCTACCGGGTTTCTTTAAACCAAACCTGCATCAGAGAATGTACCAAGTTCTCCTTTTCTCTCGCTCTCTCTCTTTCTAAAGGTCTTGTGACTAGATTAGAAGGTAGGCGGGATTAAAAAAAAGGGGAAATGATCTCGTGAGGTCATGGTGGAATTAAAATGAAGAAATGTAGGTCAGTTTGGGAGTGTAGGGAGTGCAGAGCTGGAACACACTTCACTAAGCCATCATTATATAACCAGCTAAAGTTTTGTTAGGATGGGGTTAAGTAAGTAAGTAAATAATAATACAATAATTTAATAAATATCAAATCACACTAGGTGAATTTAATTCATTTCCACCCCCATAATTCACAGTCACAGATGAACTACTGAGAAATCTGTAAGCATGTTAAAAAAAAAATTATAGTGTATTATTAAACACTTGGGTCTATGTTTAGGTTCATCTAATGAATTTAGGTGAACCTAAACCTGAATTATTACACAATTTGTTGTGTAATACTATCCCTATTTTGATATCAATATTGTACTGTTAAATGCCCTGTGACTGCGGTGTGTTTTATATTCTGCAACTTCGTATCAGTGTCTATTTGATCTATTTCATAAATGACCTATTTCTGACCATGAAGCAGGGCTTAACTGGATATTTTTATCTCGGTGAATGCACTCAAGGCATCCTAGTGGCGCACTGCTGCCTCACTGTTCCTGATTCTGACCTCTGGTTACTGTCTGTGTGGAGCTTTACATGTTCCCCCAGTGTCTGCGTAAGCTTCCTGTGGGTTCTCCTCGGAGTTACTTCCACCTCCCAAAAACATGCCAGTAGGTGGACTGGGTATGATAAAATGCTACTCCCTACATGCGAATGAGTGTGTGAATGGCGGGTGTTTTATCCAAGGTATATATATATAGTACACTTAAAAATGTGTGTCTCTGTCTTACAGATCATACAAGACAAACGTCCCTATTGAAATAATAATAATAATAATAACAACAATAACAATAATGTCCTATTCACTGTCTTTTCATTCTCCATTGCTAAAAAATTATCCTAAAGGCATCTACACTGCACAAAAAGCACAATCTGCATTCTATAGGTGATCTGTGCCTTTCCTCATTGATCAACACTTCCATCGCTCAGGATCCTCCTACCTGGAACGCTGCTCCTGCATCCAGAGAAGCCTGGAGATTCACTCCATCAACAGACATTGATTATACACCCTGGCCAAATGGGCAGCGAAATCCCTCAGCACTAACTCCACTCCTTTATCAGGGGTGAAATCTGATATTGCGCATTTGATAGAAAACCTTCATTTATACCTCTAAGCAAAAGTACACTAAAATGCACAGAAATAAAACAATGCTTTAATCCAATCATTTTTGGCCGTGTCCTGGAGCATTAAAAACAAAAACAAAAGAAAAAAAAAACACCACTGTAAAAACAAATGTTACACTACAGATTTTGGCACCACACACATGCTGGGCTAAAGTCCTGGACTAGAGTAACATGTAAAAATCAGATATCAATGGGTACCTTGCTATTCAAAGGCAATGTAAACGTAAAAATACATTTATAAACGTCTTTGTTGAGAAGCAGGTTCCACGTTAATAAAAAGGGACGGCTCGCTCACCTTGGTGCCTCCCACACTGATGATGCGGTAGGCATGCCGATTGGCATCGTAGAAGAAAGAGACGGTGACCGCATGCTTGCTGGCTGGGATCCAGTTGCGCTTAGTAGCTGGATCGATCTGGAACACGTGCGCTCGGGTACTGAAAATGGGTTGCTCCCTATGAAAGACACAGAAAATGACAGAACAGAACAAGAGTATGCATTTAAGACACACACACTCCAGGATAATATTAAACAATTAAGCCCTATCATTTATATGCATAATGAAACTTTGCATAATTCTAATGAAGAATACTTGCACAGTGTTAAGTGCATATACACACAAATCATCCTTATAGTCAGTACAGAAGGACTTCCATTTAGGATTTTAAAACATATTCAAATATATGAATTTGAATGTAATGAATGAATAAGATGTATCTGAATCACCGAGAAGGCCCACTGCGAACACCACTTTAGGCTTAAAATACTCTTTAATTTTCAGTCCAGTTTAGCATTTTCTATGCTTGATTTATAGCTTTAGAAGCTAATGATTTTGGCACTTCCTCTGCATTAAAATGCAAGACAACATCAAAGCATAGAAAGCATAAAATAGGCTTTGTTTCCAAATATTTGTTTGATGTACATAAAATTTGGATACATACAAATAAGAAAGTCATTAGCTAGCCCCCTGACAAGCTTGTGGACAGAAGCTCCAGAAGAAGCATGTGGATGCCTGACCAATCACGCCACATGGGTCTTGCTTTGTGCACAGGGGCATTGTCGTGTTCTAACATGCTGACCTCTTCGTTCAAGCAAAGGGGAATTCTTAATGCTACAACATAGAAAGACAATTGTGTGCTTCAAACGTTGTGGTAACAGTTTAGGAAAGACCTACTTGTGACTGTGATAAGGTTCTTTTGGACCAAACAGTTCTAGGGACTACCCACTGTGGCACTCCCCTGAAATCTACACACAGTTTCCTTTTTTTTCCTTCTCCGTTTGCATTCACACCACAGTAGAAACGCTGAAGTGATGGTTGCTATAGCGATGCCAGCAGTGAAATATGCGTCTTGTCCACCAATATTTTGGTGTTGCTGTGAAAACAGAAATCTAGCAGCATCAGTATTTAAACTTTTCCATTTTCACGTGTCGTGTGTCATTTTTCAGTCACATGTTTCATGCCACTGTGCCACAGAATGCATAGAATAGCAAAGCTAATAGGCTAATCAAATGTGACGTGCCACCCTAAACTTAACACCACCAAGGCAGGGCTATTTGGAATCATAAGTAAGGTCACGTTTATTAAATGTGATGTATCACAGTGAGAACTGTTGCATACAGCAGAATGTGAATATCTCTCTCTCTGTGTCATATAATGAATTTAACGCAGGGCAATATTTAGTTTATGTATTTGTCAGTCCTTCAACAGGATGCCAGAGACATTAGAGGTACATTTCTAACAGTCCCACAGCTGACTTCCAGTGCAGAACCACAACCTATTGTGAATGTGAAGTACACAAACACGTCAACAATCCAGCAGCACACTATGTGTTCACGCTAACAAATGCATAGCATGTAATGACTAAGAGGCTCCTAATCCTGGTCCAGGTCCGTTCTCCATTTCTGTCCTTGTCCGTGTGACCGTGTTGTGGAAGTCTCCTAGTTACAGGGTAAATATTGGAAGGTCTCAGAACAGTAGCCTTGCTCTCTTGCTTTGGCTAGCTCTTCTAGGAAAGACTGACAACTCATCAAAAGTGAACATCAACAGGGAGCAGGATTAAACTCATCCGGAAGGAGAAATGTAAGGTCACCATAATCTGTACTTAAGAAGAAAAAGAGAGGAACCCCACTGAGACACAGGGATGGAAGTGTTACCCTCCAGACAGAACAGCAAAATAGGAAATGGCAAAGTAGGAAGTAGATGGAGCGGGCATCGCTGTTCAAAGTGTTCACGAATCTCTAATTGGTATTTATCTTCCTACTCGGTTTAAAAATGGACGCAGGTATAAGACTGGCAGTCGAGGACGTAGCATTCATACAAAGCAGAGAAAAGACAGAAAACTAGAACTTAGAGTTTACAGGCAGGTTGTTTAAGGTCACGTTTGCCAGTCTGATGGAGACAGCATGTGATTTCAGGCTAAAGGTCTCCAGTGCATTTAATAGAACTACCTTGGATGATGCAAAGCAATAGATATCATCCAAAGTATCTATTTGCTCTCATTGCCTGTGAGGAAAAACTAAAAAAGATGAACATGAATTCATTAACTAACCACCATTTAAGAGAAAGTGCTCATCAAATCTAGTTCAAACTTACTCAGACATACTTAACTGCAGGACCTGAGGATGAGTCATGAATGTGTTTTTTCTTTGTTTGTTTTTTTTTTTTACACAGAGCAAGAAAAAATGCCATTATTTTTTAAATGCAATATATCTGACATTACTATAGGGCAGATATCTGACACTATAAAAGGTCTACAGTACTATTAAAACACATTGAGGTTAAGTGCCTGATGAGTCATCATGGAAAAGTGACCACTAATACATGGTCATTTAAAAACACCATAAATGCTCGTATTGTGTATTCCTTGGAGAGCTTGAAAAGGAGTTAGCTATAGAGAATCACAGTAACGAATCCATCCAGCAATCAGTCACTTACATACCTTGCTGGAGGCTCTGAGTGAATTTACTTACTCAATAAAAAGCAACATGTCTGTTAGACGGAGGTATGCCTTGGCACACTGTCATTGCTGGATGAGTGAAACAAAACACTTTTGCACATGTAGTTAAAATGTATGATTTACAACAAACTCTACACTTAGCTGTTGAGCACACTATACTTAAAGGGGCCGATTCATCCTTCCCAGAATCCTCTGCGCTATGTAGTGAATCGCCATTTTCGATGCCATCAATAACTATCCGTCCAACAATCGCAGGCCATAGATCATAAATTGTAATGTGAACCTGAAGATATTTTGTCAAAGTATCTATATTTTAAATTCTTTCGACTGATCCATTCCATTTTCTTATGGTTATTCTGTCTTAATAGACCAGAACTGGCCTCGGCCGTCTAGCAGGCAGCCACAAAGGAAAGAAAAGATACTAGCAGAGCTAGCAGAGTTGCTCAAAAAACAAAAACAACGCATTGGATTCTGGGAAGGGTGGGCCAACCCCTTTAACAGCTCTGGATATAAAAGTTTTTATAACTGTAATGGATGAGTGGTCCAGAGGATAAAGCTGACCTTATTTTTATAGCTGTAATGACTAACTGCAAGCTCCGTGCCCAAGTTAGGGCGCACTGTCCTAAACAACGTGGTATCATAAGCCTTATAGAAAACAGATCACGGCTGGACAAATCATAAAATCAATAACTGTCCTTACATCGGAAGAAAAATATTGTTTTGAGTCCGGCAAACGTCTTTATTTTCTTGTTTTAACGTGAGATGAAGTACTGCGAGTAGCAGGAGTGTTACATGGCCACATGCCTATTAAAACCCTTCTGCTGTCAAACCGATCTGACGAATCACACATTCTAAATGTTGTGCACAAGTCACAAATCTTTCCTGAACACGAAATCTGCTTGTCGTACGTGCCGATGCCACTGATTTGTCCACCTCTGACTGATAGACACTCATTTACTAAACTCTGCCCTGTGCCTGATCATAGTTACAGCAGCAAAGTAATCTAATTCTCTTTCTCATCTCTTGCTGGTGTCTCGTATCACACAGCACGTTCCAGCCCCGACACTGACACACACACACACACACACGTGTATACACACACAAATGGCTGAGACGATTACAGCGCCATTCTGATGAGATCACCTTCCTCGGCCACGTCTCTGGGACGCCGCTGGAACCGGAGCAACTCTCAAGGGGGGCACAATGCGACACTCGCGCCTTGCTCTGGGTTCTTTATGTATTCGTTACACATCCGGTATCTATCACATTATCTGACAGCTATCACACTTTTTAATCAATCAACTGGAAATGACACTGTGTAGCGGGAAAGTGTAAAGCATGTTTCTTGGCTTTTCCTAAGCATCTAGAAACATTAACTGGTCCAAACAGGAACAAGAAAATGTCTGACTCAAATTTTTCATATTTTCGCATTGCAATTGTGTCGCATCTGGTGTTTAAAGTCCAGTACCAGAAAACATACTTACTGGTTCCAAAAGTTCTGGTGCTTTTTACAGTTAAGCCTAACATCAATGAGACAACCAGTAGACGTTGCCTGTTTACACTAGTTCCACAGTTGTTACCTGTTTCCAGAGTTTCACACCAACACAAATATAACACTGATATGCACTTACACCCACAAACAAACAGTCAAGGAACTACGCTTGCTACACAAAACATGCAAATGGGTCTTTTCTCTGAACAGTGTACTACATCCTGTGTGGACATGCTAGAGTGTGCTTGTGTGTGCATGCGTGTGTTGATGTAGCCATCAAGAGACAAGCTTTACTCTCTGACTGCCTACAATTTTCATTGATTTATTGCCAGATATATACGTTCCTAATGAAGCAATTACTGCCAAATGTTACTGAGCAAACAGCCTCTTGATAAAAGTGCTTACAGCTGCTCAGCACTGGTAGAAAACAGAAAGACAATCTGGGCTGAAGCACTGCATAAGGAGTGTGTGTGTGTGTGTGTGTGTGTGTGTGTGTGTGTGTGTGTGTGTGCTGGGGAACTGGGGGGGTTAGGGGATTTTATATTCAAAGTATATATCATGCATGTGACAGCTACAATCCTCCAAAGCAAATTAGCATTTGTATGTAATTATAGCTATTGTATACAAGCTATATTTCAAACATGACTGCCACTCCACTGTAATAGTCCTACAGCACACCTCCCATTTAATTGCTACACTTACACACTGGCTGATACCTAATACCTCATCAATCACGTCAACCACCTAAAGTATGTTAAACACGCGATTCAGGTAAACCAAAAACAGAGGGCTACTTCACAAGTTTTGCTGTGTTAGAATGAACTTTGTGGTTGTCCGTGGCTCAGCATTCGAACGCGCGAGGTCATTTGAAGGACGAGCGGTGCCGTTCAGTTAGAAATGAGGCCAAGCAAGCCGTCCTCTCACCTTGAGAGCTTTGAGAAAACCTGATCTAATTAACCTGATGCTCTCTTGCTGTTATCAAGACCAACGTTAAGTTTCTCTGAACTCCCCAAGGTCGAGTCTATAAAACACTAGAACTGATACAAATCATGAAGAAGACATTTCAGAAGGCTCTACGCTGACAGCAAATGTGGCTGCTTGGCTTTTCATACCAAATCCCATGACCTTTCAGTGGTGCTCTGTGAAAGATGAGCCCTCTCTGTTTGGTGCAAGTTTTCCCCAATCATCCTGCGCTTCTTCCGGATGAGCCTAATTAAGCACTGCAGCGCAGTTAAAAACAGATTTGAAAAATGAAACTTGGCCAAATGCAAATCGGAAATGGCATACCTGTGAATATTTTATAAATATATCACACTTTGCTTCAGGGTCAAGGGTTCAATAGTATGGAAATAAGGGATGTAACGTAACCTGAATCTTACTGGGAAATGTAAGGAGCTGAATGGAGGTGGGGGGGGGGGGGTCATCGGGCGTATGGCACAGCTTACCTTTCTCTGTGGGACGGATACATCCTTACTAGACAGATGAGGACCCTTTTCTGCAATCGGAAAAAAGGAGCCATTATAAAAGCATTATAACACACATGGACACACAACTCTCAAACATTAATTAGAAAACGCAGAGTAATTGCTTTGCGTGCTTGTGAAAAGTAGGACTGCTCTTATTATCACTTAAAAATGTTTCCCACTGTCACATTGTATAATTCCCTCAAAAGCCCTTATGCCAACAGCTACCATTTAATAGTTTATAACAGAATGTGACTACTGACTATTGATTCAACAATAACCCATCCTTTCTAAATGACCGTATTACACGTACTCATTTTGTGCATCCACCAATGTAATTAATACTTAACAAAGAGTGATTACATCACACATTGAAACAAACTACAATATATTCAAATACAAAAAAGTGCACTTTATCACAACGCCAATTCTCAAACCTGTCCACAATAGGCTGTAACATATAGGCTGTGACATGTATCGCACAAGTTTGACCCCCACCAATCATCGTTCACAACCTTTCTTGTCATCGAGGAGGAGGGTCAAGAAATTGTCAACCATGGCTACAGAAGGAACATCAAGGAACACGTTGTAGTAGTTGTCAAATTAGGTGAGAAAATACGAAAAATTCTGACACGCTTCTAGATTTTGAGTTGAGGTGTCATTGGGCATCAAAGCTGGCACATCGCTGTTATTCGATTATGCCACACTACAAGGCCTGTTTGCCATTCCCAATGTTTAGATTCAGGCCCGATGCTGGAAATTTCTCGTCCACAACAAAATCAGGCTGAATTTGCGTAGTCTGATCTCGGCATTAGCTGTAGATAATTTCACAAGGAAACTTGTACCTAAGAACTGTTGCTGTAATCATAAACACTGTGATGTGCTCATCCCAGGACTGTCTTTAGAGTATACTGTTATTGGAGTGCAAGGATTCCACATGATTCTGGTTCCTCGTCAGGTTTCTTCATCATGTCGTAGCAGGAAGTTTTTCTTTGCCCCTGTCTCCTCTCATTAGGGATCGAAATCTATATTCAAGCTGACTTGTGACAGTGTTCACCGTAAACTAAATCGGAGTTGAAGGGAATTTTCTGACAAGGTGACAGGGTCAAAGTGTAGCTTGCATTACTCTGACTATTCATTTTCTATACCACTCATCCACTGTGGGTTGTGGGTAGGCTGAAGCCAATCCCGGCTGACATTGGACAAGAGGTGGAGTACACTCTAGACAGGCTGAAAGTCTATCATAGGGCTAACACAAAGAGACAGACAGTGATTCACACTCACATTCACACCAATGGGAAAGTTAGAGTGGCCAGTTGGACTGTAGGAGGAAACCAGAGCTCCCAGAGGAGACCCACGCAGTCACAGAGAAAACATGCAAACTCTAAAAGCCGGAAAGTTTGAACCCAGAATGTTCTTGTTGTGAGGCAACACTGCTAACCCCTGCATCATCGTTCAGCTCTTATTTTGACTAAGATGAGTTCTTTGCTGATTCCCATAGAAAGCCCAGACTGCAACTGCAAGAGCACACTTCCAGGCAACAAGTGTCAGCCAAAGTGCTGAATGAAACAAATTTGCACAAATAGTACTAATACAGTATCATGCATACACTGCAGGCTTCTGCCATAAGCAATAATTGTGATAAGGTTAATAAATGATACATTGTGATACATCCTTACTGCATGAGGTCTCAGGTGTTTCACACTCACACACACACACACACATGCATGCATCTTGAGTACCAATAAGTGCACTTTGTCACAGTGATAGTGATTTTCTGAGAGAAAGACTGTAAAGCGACAAGAAGTTGTTGTAACACATCTGCCTAGATACAGCTTTTCTCCAGCACTAACACACACACCGAATGCACACATACCGAATGCATACACAGTGAATGCACACACACTTTACTCACCCCATTTCGTTGTCAATGCAAAAAGACAGGAATTCTCATTGCCCTCTTTTCAATAAGGGAACCTGCAGAAGCCGCAGAGGGTCCTGTATCCTTCGAGCCGAGTCAGGATGCGTCCCAATTAGCAGCCGGAATTACCGAGAGAGAGGAACAGACTGCCTGCTCGCGCTCAGCTCCAGACCAGACTTTAAACTAAAACCGTTAAACCTCGCCGGAAAACACGAGACAGAGGGATACTGAACATCCTGCGTGGACTTTCTTTCCTGTTACCTTCCTCCTCCTCCTTCTTTCCTTCTTTGGCTGCACTTCGGTAACCTTGCGGACAGCAGCAAAACTCTCTCTCTCCGCTCCTCCACTCGGCGTGCACGCGCCCCTCTGTCCTCGCTCGCGACGCCGCGCGCCACTTGCCAACTCGTTACAAAGGAGCGGCGTCGATTTGTCACGCGCACCCGTCGCCGCCGCCGCCGCTGCTGCTGCTTCCGTTATCACAGGCGAGCTCGAGCGGCCGCGGCACAGTGCCGGTGTGTCACGCGCTGCCTCCGTGTTTTCGCTGGGCTTTTTAACAAGGCGCTCGCGTGCGCCACCTGCTGCATTTGCACGCACAGCGGCGAGGGCGCGAGCCCGCGGTGCAGGATGCTTTATCGGGTCGCGTCCCAAATCGCACACTAGTCGCAACCTTGTCAATATATACGCTCACCTTGCACAACACTTAGAAAGACCTGTAAGCTACACGCGCACATTCATGCAGTTCCTAATTCCGCCAATCGTATTGCAGCAGCGCAGTGCATAAATCTGTATCATGCACATACAGGTCAAGAGCTTAATGATCATAAATGTAACATCAGCATGTCAGCTCGGTGACTTTACCCGTGGCATGGTTCTTGGTGCCAAACTTGCTGGAAATCTGAGAAACTGCTCTATTTCCTGAGATTTCGACCCTCAGCAGCCTCTAGAGTTTACAGAGTCGTGTGAAAAACAAAAAACATCCAGTGAGCGTCAGTTCTGCAGGTTGAAACACCTTGTTGATGAGAGGTCGGAGGAAAATGGCTTTTGAGCTCAAAAGAAGGCTATATTAACTCAAATATTTACAGTTTAACATCGTGGTGAGCAGAAAAGCATCTCAGAACACATCAAACCTTGAGGGCTGCAACATCAGAAGACCAAATGAGGTTTCACTAAAGCTACAGTGGGCACGGACTCAACAAAACCGGAGGTTCAAGACAGAAAAAAAGTTTCCTAAAATGTTTCCAATCTTTCCATGGGGCAGATGTGGATCCCCTCCATGTGACCTCGTAAACCCGTCTCTCCAGGATCACCAAACTGCCATTGTTCATGAACCCTCGCCTGCTCGTTTGAGTACCGTTTAAGTGTCAGCTAAAGGTAAACAGTAACACTGTCCAAAATCATAATGGAGGATATTAAGCGCACTTGTGAAATTCCATAGTGCCTTAGTAGAGCCCAAATACTATTAACCAGGGGTTCCAAACTTTATGCAATCAGGGACTCCTTCTACTTACTTAAGAAAAATAAAGTATAGAATTATTTAATGAACATAATCCAACTATTTAAATATTAAGGTTGCCATTTAAATGTGCAAAAATATAAAAAAATATCTTCCCCAAACTTTTCACAAGGCCTACTCCTTTTTGCATTATTGAAGTTTGAGTCACTGCAAATTTTCATTATTGAAGTCATCAGTCATGAATTTAATAACTTGGATGATGGTAACTTGTGGTTTCCACCACTGTAAAGAAATAAAAACAAATCACAGGCCATGTCGCTTAGACTCCGCCGGGTCCCTGGACCCCATTTAGAGGACCACGATCCTGGAGTACCCTGTACTGTGCACATTTTAGTGCTTTCCCTGATCCCAGTAGCTAATAAACAGCTTTTTTTGAGTTGAAGTGCATGTGTTAGAGCAGGAAAAACAGGGGGTACTCCAGGAACCAGGTTGGGAACCTGTGCCCTAGATATTACAGATTCTACATATCTATAATGCATCTTGATGTCTGTAGGGAAGAGAATGTAGGGCATAATACACTTAATGTGTATATCTCATATCATGTGTGTATATATGGTGAAAGTCACCATGGATAAATGACATAGTTGATATATTATTTAGTATAGTGTTATGCTTTTGGACATGTCCTGCCCTCTAGTGTCCTCTTCATATCAATTCGACATTCAGTAAGTAAGGAATAAAACAATGCCATGAAGTTCTGGAGGGAAAACTCCAAAATGTACGGGGCAGGGGTACTCCAGGCCAAGTCCTGAAAAATTGTATTGTATACCACATCATAATAGAGATGTATTTGTCAGTAAGTAATGAAGGACATCGGCTCTCCTATAGTTACATTTTGTTGCGTAACGTCAGCGCTGCTGCTATAGAAAATTAATCAACGCTGAGTGACCAAGCAATTTTCCTGTAAATAGCCAAAATTGGCTATTATAATAACTCTAATATTCAAAAACAGCAGGAGACCCACATTTAACACACATTCAGAAATATAAGTTTAATAATTACATATCTTGACATACACTTTTTTTAAATGAACATCTTGTAAAAGTTTCCAACACATTAAAAGTTTTGAGGTTTTGAATTGTTTGTTCCTCAGGTTTCAATGTAATGAGAAGTGCTGAAACCACATGGCACAGATGCAAGAAACGCAACAGTATATGTTTCAGGGTTGAAGGCACACCAAATGCAATTAACATATGAAATCAAATCATACTACACTGCTGTAAAAAATTGGTCTGATTTAAAAGAATAATGGTCTCATTTTAAATAGAAGGATGTTTACATTTCACTAGGATATTTATGAACTCAAAGACACTACATACTCAAACAAGCAGTCTTCTTGAGTGAAATAAAGCAACATTTATTGTAGGAACATTACAAGAATTACATACTTTGGGGAATTATTTCCATGAAAGAAAATTTCACCTCTGGTCATTTATACACTTTGATTCAGCTGAAAGTCTTCCTACCCTCAGGCTGGTCAGGGTACAACGTCTATTTTGTCAGTGTTAGTCCCCGCTGTAATTTTTTTCTGATTGCAATCTCAACAGGTTGTCATCTCACAGCTGGTTATGTATGCGAGTTGGACACGGCCATATCAGAGTACTAAAGTTTAAGAATCCAAATGAAAAAAAAACACAGCATCGATCCAACCACCCAAAGAACCTCAGTATAATGGGTGTTCATTCTCAGATTGATGTTGTTCTAGGCCATGTCACACAAAAATAGAGGAAAAAAAATCCTTTTATTATTGATATGGGCAGTATCTGCTTACAAAGTACACCAAAGTAAAGGAAACCATTCAAATCATTCAGTCAGGGGAGAGGAATTTTTTTCTTTTTCCTTTTTTTTTTTTTTTTTAAAGAAGCAGCTATTTTTCTGTATATTTAAATTGCTGTTTAATTTGGATGTACAGTCTACATTTAGCTTGGATACTACCAATGAGAATAACTATAAATAACATGAAAGCGCTATGCACACACAAGCAGTAAATGTCAGAAATGACCAAAAAAAAAAAAAAAAAAGAGATTAATTTGTTTAAACAAAATGCTTTAAATGAACAACTAACTCCAATGGTGCACATTATTGTTTTTCCAGTTTAGAGCCAAGACTAAAAAAGTAATGCCAAGCCGTTGACACTACGCAAGGAATAACTGCAAGGCATGAACATTCCAGGGTTAATGAAAATGACGAGGCATCACATGTTGCTGCATCAAAGCATTATACGAGCACAGCTTTAGAAAAGAAAGAAAAAAAAAAGGAAATTTATGAAAAGTCGTCGTCTTGGATCATGAAGTGGATAATGTGATAGACCTCACATTCATATCTAGACTATAGAAATGAAATATGCAAATAGGTGTTAAAATAAAGACAGTAAGTAGAGGGGAAAAGCAACTTCAACAACCAACAAGGGAAAAAAAAACCTATTAATCACAAAACAAGAGAGACAATTGATTACGGAGGCACATACACAACCTCCTTAGCAGAACACTACCATCTATGCGCACACTGGCATCCAAGTAAGCAAGAGACGAGTACAGCAGCCTCTTTCAGTCTGCTTGTGGGAAACGGACACAGAGAGAATCCCACCTGTCTGCTCTTTACCCTTTAACAAACGGCCACTTTTGTGATTCTGGGCTGTATTTAACTCATGGGTCAATTTTATGTATAAGAATAATTTAACTCAAGAACTCTGTCTGGTATGTGGTGCATTATGATGAATTTAACTAAATAGGTGGGGCGATTTAGAAAAAATAAAATAAATAAATCTTGTCTGTAGTGGAAGCATAAAGATTTTAATGCCGGTACTGAAGCCAGAGGAACTGACCACAAATAATACGCTACTTGCCAGAACTGCTGAACATGGCAGCAGCGCTTTAGTCTTCCTACAGGTTGAGATCATTCTCTAAACTCTTCTCAAACTTGTACTATCTCCTCGGGCTCAATCGCCTGCGGCCCTGTCAGCGAATCGTACGCGACAGGTTAACTTTAGCGGCTTGAGCACCGGCTTTTTGGCTCATTTTTTGTGGATCGGTGACCTCACGGTTTCCTTACAAAGACATCAACGATTGACCCATCTCTAAATTTAGGCTCTGCTGCAATTGTTTATCTGGGTTCAATACGATTTGTTTAAAATGGCGAGGAAAAATTTATGAACTTCAAAATCTCTCAACCCTTCCATTTTGCCATTTTGTTTTAAAACAAAAAAAAATTTAAAAAAATAATATCACAAAGCCATTTGTTAAGACTCCCCTTCTTTTCCATGGTCAGACACAGAGCAGGCGACATCTCTTACGGCCGTTCCATTTATGAACCACTACTCCACAACCTTCAACCAGAAAACTTTCCTCAAAGTTGAATCTTTCTTCAGAGACTCCTATCACCATTTGTAAAGATGGGACCACCACCACCAGAAAAAAAAAAAGAAAAGAAAAAAAAGGAGTAAAACCACAACCCTCTGCTGTAGATGTTTCCCCATCCTCTCAAAGATGTTTGGTGGTAATATCTGAAAGTCAGATTCCAACTTTGAAGGGAAAATTTTCTCTAAAATCAGCTGCTTGTAAGCGTTTTTAAAAAATCTTTTTTTTTTCTTTTTTTTTTTTTTTAAAGACGTCACCTCATCTTTCAGCTTGTGGAGACGACAGAGCAAGCGTGGCGTTTTTTTTGCAGGTAGTTTTAAGAGAACTTCGTCTTCTCTCCGTCTCGGGTGGCAGAGCGAGGTCTGCGGCTGCCGGCTGCAGCCTGGCGAGAGAGAGGATGCAGGTAAGGGACTGCCCTGCTCCCCAGGAGGCGCCTCGACTATGCGGAGTTGCAGATCGAAGATCTCGGTTTGGTTTCCCTCCTACATCGTCTCCTCCTATGCTGCGTCTGCTCCTCTCTCCTCCTACCCATCCTTAGCGAGTGGTGGGGTGGTTTTCCTCCCTCCACTCTCTTTCGTTCCCTCTTTTCTTATCCTGCTTTTCTCCCTCTTTTTTCACACATGATTGGTTTGATTCTCTCCTGTTGTTCTCACACCATGGTGCTTCAGTTGTAACAGTGGAAAACGGGCATCCATGTTTGTTCTTTTTTTATATTTACCCAGATTTAAAATGCTGATGAACTAAGCTCAGCGTAGGCCTAGCTCCCGTTCCAACAACCTGAGGATGCAGGAAAAACAGCCCGATCAACATTACCGCTATACTCTGAGGACTGGTTTAAGGAACACTCTACCCAACAGTAGTTTGGCACTGTAGTGTTGAGAATGGTGCAAAAGGTAAAATACTATAGCCTGTGACACATTTATTTTAGTATTGTTCAAGATTGCACGATAGAAAATAACTAACCAATGCAAATTTAATGACAATGTTTATCTTGTTTTAGTTTAGTTCAATCAAATAATGTGTTGTGCTCATCATGCAGTGTTACCCTGGCAACACAGGTGTTGTGCTCTTACACTCTAGTACTGAGAGAGTCCAGTCACTCCTCCATGCTGGTATGCCCGTTCACCCTGGTAAGTGGAATCCTGGGACAGGGCCACATCCATCTGCGACTTGAACTCATCACCCAGGTAACTGTCCTGTTGGTCAAAGGAGGAGGAGGACAAGATCATTATAGGCAAATCAGAAGAAATTTCTTCTAACATTCCTCTCCTGATGCAAATAACCCCATCCGCAAAGTATGAGGACTCACTGAATGATTTGAGGAGTATGAAAATGATGTAAACCATATGCTATGGCACGGTCACCAAATCTCAACCCAACTGAACACCTATAGGAAATTCTGGACTGATGTTTTAGACAGTTCTCTTCACCTCCATTAACACACCAACTGAGGGAATATATTTTGGAAGAATGGTATTCCATCACTATAGCACTGTTGCAGATATTTGTAGAATTGTATTCCAAGACATGCTGGAACCTTTCTGGCTTTTCTTGTGGCAGTCCAACACCATACAGTGATGTTTTACATGTCAATGTTCACAAAAAAGACTATATTGTTCAATTTGTAATGCACTTTTCATGAACATGCAGTCACTTTTTCTCAAATATATGATACCACCAGCACATAACCCAAAGTAGTCAATGAAATGAAGGTGTGTGTGTGTGTGTGTGTGTACCTGAGAAAGTTCAGGCTGGGACAGGCCTGGCTGGCTCATCTGTGAGGGCTGGCTCATAGCAATGTAGCCCTGGGTCAGGGGGCCCTGGGAGAAGGGCTGAGAGACCAGATCCTGACTGGCCTGGCTGTTCGCCATGTTGGTCTGCCCGCTGCCATGGTTACCCATACCACGATTCCTCTGACGCCCTCCACGCCCACCTGTCTTACCTTTTGGAGCGCCACGACCTGAGCAAGAATGAAAGTGATGAGATGTAGAACAAAATCATAAACAAAAATATATTTAATCACCAAAACACCCTTCATGTTATTTAATCTGGCCCTCTCCTAGCTAATAATATTCTACGTCACAGGTTCTTAAACAGCAGAGAATAGACAAAGGCCAGGGTAAGAGTGTAGAGCCATCATACCAGTCGCTGGGCCGTTAATCTGGCCCAGGTAGCCCGGTGGGGGCATTGGGGGCATGACCAGGTTGAAGGGTATGGGAATGTTCATGGAAGCCATAGGGTTCGGCCCTGCACCAATCATCCCGATCTGGTCATGGGTTTGGAAATACATGTTTGACGGACGACCTGGAATGACAAAAACAAGAATGTAGTACAATGTGAGCTTTATTTAAGTGCTTTGTGAAATCTAGAGTACGATGAACAAGTTGGTTTAATCAATCAATGGTTCACATTCCAATACTACAGGAGTCATGCGCAGCACATTTTTCAAACACCAAGTTCATGAAGAACTGATTATGATTAACTGAAGAATAGATCTAGGTGTGGTGGACAAGATCAAATGCCCATAGCATTGGGGAAACAGTAATGAGTAAATAGAATGTAGCACTAAAAGAACTTACAAGCTTTATTTATATATAATAATAATAATAAAAAAAAGTCTATCTTGACTTGTTTCTTAATGCCAATTACTGTGGTGATAATACAGCATTTTCAGTCAGGCAACCACTGTGCAGCCTTACTTCCAAGAATGATAAACAAGAATAAAAGTCTCATAAGGAGTAATTTTTGCATTCCTCACCAGTGTTGCTGCGGTCATATACTGAGCCTGGGATCATAGCCTCCCTGGCATCATACATGGCAGTGCTCATGAACCGAGCTCCCTGAAACACAAATAACACACAAATCAACTAACTAACACTTAATTCTTGGTGTCAGTTGTTCAGGGCTTTAGATCAGGGGTCAATTTGATTTGACTGGGGGGGATAATACATCAATTTGACACAGTTTGTGTATACATAAATGCTCACTCTATGAGGTTAGTATACAGCAGCGTTGCCCTAAACTTCCCGTCTTTGGAAGTGTGAATGTGCAAATGCAAGGGAAACACTCACAGGGTTGATGGTGTTGACAAGCTTGCGAGGTTTGCTGAACTGCATGAGACTTTCCCTCAGGTTGTTGAGAGGCCCCTCCACCAGAACCTTCTGCTCCTTGAAGTAGTTCAGCAGGTGGTTCCAGAGTGGCTGCTTAGACAGAGCTTTAGGATTCCCCACAATAATCACACCATACCTGATGCCAAAAAATAAATAAATCCATAACACACAGAGGAATAGTCGTTTCTAATTAAAAACACTGCACTGTGCCGAGTTGTGTCATTCACCGAGTGGTTCATAATGAGAAGATGAACGGGCATGTCAGAGGCAAAATTAACACACTACAATGTGTAGTTCTGTTATCTACAGATTGGCTAATCACTGTGTAAAGCACATTACCTGGCTCTGGTGAGGGCCACGTTCAGCCTGCGTGGATCATTAAGAAAGCCGATGCCTTGGTGCTCATTGGCCCTGACGCAGGACAGGATAATGAAGTCCTTCTCACGACCCTGGAAAGCATCCACGCTGGCTATCTCTACCTCCTTCAGAGGAGAAAAGCACACTCTTGTTACCAGTTTACCACTCTGCATGATAATGGTTGACTACTTATAATTTCAAACATTACCACAATAACTGCTTTTAAAAGTACTTGAAACAAACTGTTATGAAACAGACTGATAGCTCAGCTAGATTAAAACAATTATGTAGCCATACAAGCATCCAATCACCACAATTCTAAAGAATATGGACATTATGAACTTGTAGTAAACCGTACATAACTACAGTGACTCAGCATGCATGAAGGCAGTGTCTGGTGTGTGTATGGCTGTTTGTACCTGATAGAGCTTAGTATGAAGGGAACCGCTGAACTGCATGTACTGCACCAGGTAGGAGCGCTGGCCCTCATAAGGAGTGATTATGCCAATCTGGTCAGGTTTGGCTCCGGCCTTCAAAAGGCGAGTGGTAATCTTCTCCACATTAGCAGCCTCAGTCCTGCACACACAACTTTGTCTCATTCACAGCTCTCAGGAGAAGCCTAAAGCTAGTCTTGTGTACAAGGCCTCATGACACAGAGTAGAACAGTAGTTAATTCAGGCAACATTAGGCTCATTATTTAAACTGCACCAAAACGTTTAACCAAATGTGTTGTTTTATGCTTGCTTTAGCAAATGTTTTAGTAATAGCAATCAACATTAAAATTTCATATCCAAAGGCAATACTGATAAAAAGCAGTACACCTGTTGAGGTAGGAGGTGCCTGAGCTGGCAATCTCCTCCTGGCCCTGTGTCACATAGAAGAACATGGGCTTATCTGGCTGAGGCCACTGGAAATCAAAGCCCTTCTTGATGCGGTCAGCTGAAGTAGAAAATGCTCAAGTTAATGGAATTCATAACAAAAAGCTCTGAATCTATGCATTTAAATCACAATCAGAAGCTAAAATAGAGGAGGTCAAATTTAACTTGGTCACCATTTGTCTCATATGACTTGAGTATCAGGATAACATTCAGCACAGAGAAGAGAAAAACTTTGTGTCTGAATGTAATGAGCCAATTTTCATATGAACATGTAATACAGCAATCAGGTTTCTGGTCTGTTTGACCAGAGACACAGGACTACAAGTGCATAATCCAAATGCAAGACACACAATATTATCAAGTGGAAAAAGGATGATCTATTGCGTGACTAAAACATGGATAATATTCAAGCAATGAAACCAGTTACAAAAACTCACAAAATGACCAACATTCATGTTCACACAGCCAGTCAAATACACAGGAAAAAGGAAAGAAAACCCCATATGATTCACATACCAGCAGTGACTCCGTTCTGAAGAGAGCCTTCATAGAAGATATTGGAGGGGAAAGCGCTGAGTGCAGGGTGCATACGGTACTGCACTTGCAGGCGGATGGGTCTGATGCCCAGCACCACCAGTCTCTCGAAAAGAGACTGGGACAGACCCGCCTTAGCAGCCTTTTTACACATGACCACCGGACCTAGCTGGCAGTGATCACCCACCAGGATCAGCTGACAGACAAGGGAGAAAGCAAGAGAGCTGTCTGTTACCAGTGGGAATACAGTAAAAAAAATATATATTTTAGATGTTCTTATATGTGCATCAAATTTGAACATAGGAGAAAGTGTGTTTTGGTGATACCTGCTTGGCTCCCAGCACTACAGGTACCATGCACTCCGGCTCAGTAGCCTGGGTACTCTCATCTATCAGGATGGAGCGGAACTGCATTTTAGCCAGACGAGGATCACCCGCACCCACACAAGTACAACAGATCACATCTGCATTCTGTGACCGAGAGAGAGCGAGAAACAACCGGGACAACAGTTACATAAATGTGGAAAAATAAAGGATGCCCTTGTTTCTATTGAAAACTGTCTGAGAAGACTGCTTACAAGTAAAAAAGAAATAAGGTTATGGCCTCATAACCACTGAATCTAATTCTCATTTCAAATCACATGCTTTCCTCCAAACACACTCGCATGCAACGAGAACGAAACAAACCATGAGCAGCTCCCTTTCTGCAGTGCGTTTCAGGGCCCTGTAGCGTTTCTCATCTGAGGAAGATAGCTCTCCTGTTTCGTCCTTCAGCTGTTGCAGCTTTTGCAGTTCTGGCATGCTGTACAGGAAGATAAACATACAAACAATACCATAAGTACGTAAATTTTATTCCAGGACAACATTCATTTATTAGCAGGTGTTCCTAACTTTAGACCCTTTGTAGTTGTATACTTATTGCTGATGGATGATAGAAACTTTATTAAATCCTGAGGGAAACTGCACCATTACAGTAGTGGTATTAAACAAACATTCACAAAAACAAATACAACAAGGCAGCACAGAGCAAAAGAAAAAAAACAATCTAACGGAAATCTATTAACGTGATGTGACTAATGTGGTGAAAAAGAGGCTCTTTTAACCTGTCCATGTTGCGAATCTGGTTGTGCAGAGCCAGGAAGGACACAGGAGAGTCAATAGCCTCTCGACTCTTGGCACAGAGACGCACCACCTTAAGTCCAGTTTGGTGAATTTTCTCTGTCAGCTGGTCCACTGCAATGTTGCTGGGAGCACATACCAGCACCGGCCTGGGAGCCAACAAGAAAAAAATTTTGATTAGGCTCAAGAAACTACTTAAAATGTCCTAGGAACATTAACACAACTTCACCCTCAAATGTGAATGGAAGAATCTATGAATATGCACATTGTATGGAAATGTTCCTTGTCCTCCTGCTGTGCCAATTTCACCCATCCTCCACCACTATGCCATTGCCTGTGGCACAGCATGACAGCAAAAAAGAAAGAAGCCACATTAGGGAAATGTGTCTCTGTGGGAACCTTAGACTGATGTTTGAGCATGAGAAGAGATAATAACCCTAATTATCTAGCTAACTTATGTTCACGGTTACTGCTTGTATATTATAGTAGGCAATAGATTATTTTGGCAAAAAGTCAAATAATAGGCCAAAGTCTTTTGTTGAGATTATGGATGTATTTTTCTGAGTTCACTTTTACCACTTGATCAGTGGCGTGTTTCAAGTATGGAAAATGAGCAGATTAAAAAAAAACAAACAAACAAAAAAAAAAAACCACAAGTGGGTAACAGAATCACAGTCACATGTAAAATGTATGAATAGTGTAGAGGAACAAGATCAGTCACATGTCTCACCCGTTGCCCTGTCTAGCCAGGTGGTAAACAATAGTTGCTGAGGTAACAGTTTTCCCAGTACCAGGAGGCCCCTGGATCAGACTGAGGGGACGCTGGAGCACCGTTTTCACAGCATATACCTGAACAAGCACACACACAGGTTAAAACCATGTGCTCTATTACTAGAAACATTTGATCTTAATAAAAAAGCTGGCTGGCCACAGCAGAGTAACAGCTTTCTAAACATAAAAATAAGTACACATTAATTACTGTGTACAATCCGAGACAGAGAAACTGGAAGTGTGTCACAACTGAGGCTCACCTGTGAGTGGTTGAGGTCAGGCAGGCCCTGGGCAGTGAAGCGCTTGGGTAACTGGCACTTAATGATCACATCCTCTACCTCATGGCCAAGCAACTTGTGATAGATGTAACCAGACACTGAGGTCTCATCTACTGCAAACGTTTTCAGGGCACTCTGCATACTTTAAAAACAACATGATACTAATTATATGGATTTTTTCCCCCTCCTCATAACACAATTCAGAGTAAAACAGCCACAACATTTTTGCTTGAGGTCAGCAAGAGATAAAATGTATAATGATATTTCCGCTGCCTGAAAATGCTTGGTAATAGTCAAAAGCTGGTAACTGCTAGGTCAGTTCTGATTTCAGTCTACAAGCAATAGACAAATAGAACACTTGCTCAATCAGCAAAAAGGTACTCGATGACACACTAACCGGTCAAAGGAGGTGGATTTCCAGACAAAGTCCACCTGGAAGTTGTGGGGCACCTCCACGGGAGCTCCAGCACTGCTCCGCAGCTCTATAGCAATCTCATCTCCATAGTCTGAGAGGAACTCATTAAAGAATAGCACTTACAAACCTTTTGGTAACAATTCTGTAGGACATTCAAAATATAATAAGCATTTTTGTGTATTGCCAATTGGTTATTTAAACAGCTGGCATTTCAAAGCCACTAATAAGGACTTTTAGGGATGCATAAAAATCCTACTAGCCTAATAAACCATTGATTACAATGAAAGCATCAGGATTGTCATGCAAAGTGAGCAGGAAGGATACTGTCAGGGACCTTGATGACATGTCCAATCCCCTTCCACAGAGGAGCCAAGTCTCCCTTATAACGCAGGCAGATCTCATCCCCTTGCATAAGACGCATGTCTGCAACAGATTACACAACGGTTAGTTTTATGCTGTTTAATGTCGATTTAGTTTATTAGATACCCACCAGATAGTGATGAATAAATGTTTGCAAAAAAACCCACACATACAACCACAGACAGACACACACAGAGGTGCATGCGTCCGTGCATACATCGATGAGGGATGCATGGGGCACAGAGTTGGGGATGGGATGGATATGAACCACTGGTAGACAGAGATGATGATGAAAGTAAATATTACCACCTGAATCCGTCTTGGGAAGGGTGAAATAAGCAATCCTCTTTTTATTCAGTCCCAAGTCCCACCTGACAGTTATATTGTCTTGGGTCTGAAAAGATAACAGAAGAGAAAGAATAAGAACGCAATTAAAGACAAGAAAATTATATAAAACCGATGACACAATTGTCCTTTCACAAACACACGTTTAAAACATCTTGCAAGCAAAATGACTTATGCTACATTCACGCTGCCATGCTGAAGTGACTCAAATCTGATTCTTTTGCCTTAATATGACACAGATCTGATCTTGTCACGGCTGTGAGGACAAGCAAATATAATCTTTTGAAGTCAGATGAGAGTCACTTTCATGTGATCCTAAAGCAGATACGCATCTGATTTGCAGAATTTAAATGAGCAAAAAATTGGAATTGAGCCATGAGGCTTGCAGTGTGAACGTAGCCTTAAATACTTTCTTTACAAAGTGAATCGGTTTCTAAAAAACAAACAAACAAAAATAAAACAAAAACACGTGAGCAAATAAGCCATTTTTTTCAGAGCACCTGGGACTCTTTAAGCTTCTTGTCATAGTCTGCCTCCAGTTTGACCAATGGGCCAAAGATGTTCTGATACTGGTAGGCATCTTCATAGCGTAGCAGCACATGCTGAGGCTCTTCATCCACACCAGGCTTCTCCAAATCCTCAAGGGTTGCAGTTGGATTCTCCTGCAAACCACAGACCAAAATATAAGCATGTGAGATCAGGGCGAATAACTAAGGAATAATGGACAAGTGTAATAAAATAATCAAGCTTTAGAAACATTTTCAAGATGTTATTACAAAAGATGGAATGTTTACACAAAGGGAAAAGTTCAGACAAGATGCTTGAAAGATGACACAAATCACAAAGGGTTTCACATCTGGAACCAATAGCTTCCTCATCCATACTTAAAAGATAAGTTATTCAGACAATGCAACAGGGCTCCAGACTGTGACCATTTTTTGAGAGCATGCAAGTTAAAATTACACCTGGTTGCATTTGTGCGAGTGCATAATGATCAAACATCTGCAGGCATGGGCTGCACATAATGCGCAAATTTCAGCAAAATTTTGTTCCCGTTGCCTGCGACATGTGTAATTGCAAGGGTATAGTATTAGAGCACATTCGCTCAGCTTGCACAATGGAAAACATATGCCTATATATCATTTTCTAACTAGTTAAAAACAAATTATACAACACAAATAATTGTGCAGATTGCTTGCTTTGTTTATGTTACATTCCAGGTTTGGAATCTCTGCTACCCCCTTCCAAGCTTTGGTCCAACAATTTGCATGTCTCAAATCACAGTTTTCAAATAATTTTCAAAATCACAGTTCTATGCTTCGCATGTGCAGAGAAAATCCTGCTTTGTCTGTCACCAGTGTGAACACAGGGTTACACTGGAGTGGAGTGGAATAGAATAGATGAAAGGAATAACACATGACAGACCATGCTGTTATATGAGAATAATACACAATGTGTATTATTTTGTATAACAGCACGGTCTGGAGTGTGTTATTCGCTTACACCACAATGATTTGCCAGTGATTACAAACAGAAAGCTTAACTGAGACGGACAGTGCTTACAATAGTGTAATATACAAAAATGTGTAATAAATATCTCCTAACAAAAATCTTCAACACATCAACAAACTCGTGTTGGTGCGACTAGCTGAGAAAATAGGTAGCACCAGTGCGACCAGTGGAAAAGGTAATCTGGAGCCCTGGTACAATCAGGCACCAAACAATAGTTCTTCCTGTAAGTCGTGTTACCTTCCAGAGCTCCTCCAGTTTGTTGATCTGCTGAGCGGTGATCTGGCGTGCCCTGAGCTGCTCCTGTTCAGACGGGATCTTCACCAGCCAGGACAGAAAGCACCGGTCCTGGATCAAAGGCTGCCACTGGGAGCTGTCCCAGTTAATGTCCTTCAGACTGCTCTGACTGGCACATGGCTGCCTAAACACACAAACACACACCCGTGTGAATACACTGTTTGAGAACTCGCTTTGGTCAACAGACAGTGAGGTGTTTTTTTTTTTCCTTTTATAATATAAATGTCTTAAAGATTAACCATTGCTCAGACTAGGTTGAGATACAGAAAGGGGCCAAGTCTTTATTCTATAACAAACATCAAACACCTGTAGCTCATGAGTCAATTTTCCCCATGACCAAACTTAGACACACCTCTCTACTTTACCTGTTCCTGTTCTGTCTCTTCTCCACCTCTCAACATTAATGTTGATTAAACAGTAAACATTGCTATGTGTTTCCCTATGATGATCATCATACCTAATCCTTGTAACAAGGATCAAAAATTGTGATAAAGACTGTAGACATCTTGCCATGAGTGCACTCATGTGGTGACAGTCTGAAGCCACTTGTCTAGTGCATGCGCCAAAACACCAGGCTATCCGGTCCTTTTAAAGGTCTCATCTTTTCAGCCAGAAGTTTGAGAAGTGCCCTGTAACTTAAGCTGCATACCCGAGCAGTATGTGCTCTCATTGTGAACAGAGAATGTGTGACGGTGACATTTAAACAGTATCCAAAGCAATGCAACCAATGTCATTTCAGCTGCTTAACTGCTGTGATGTTTATTATAACACAGGTGGAGGGCTCTTTTATCCAGTTGGCAGAAAAGTTTCAGAGGCAAATTCAAATTTCCCAGGGGACAATGGTATCAAAAATATACTGTCAGTAAATTCAGACGCCAGATTATTCAACATAGCTTATTAAGTACACACACCTGTTTTATTCCCGATGACAGAACTGGCTCACAATCAAACTAACTTTCAGTTCCAATCAGTCGCAAGAATTGAAGGAAAGGAAAAAAATAAATAAATAAATAAAAACCCACATCCTTTTGGAAAGTTTACCTTCGCATGGCATGGTTGCGTTCAGCTCTAAGAAAATAAGCGATGCAAATGTTTCTTACCTGCACAGGAGCACTACAACAGAATCGGCCTTGGCTGGAATGAAGCCCAGGAGGAAAACGTTGCGACAGCCGCAGTTGTAACACTCCAACACGGTCTCCCCCAAAGGACCATCTTTATGCAAGGTCACTTCCTTACATTTGGCACGTACCAAATGGTTGACAATATGGCTGTGAAAGAACAGATGTGTCCGTGTAAATTAAACAGCTAAACATGACCTGAGGAGGGTCCAAAAAAAAAAATCAAAGAGTACAGTACACTCATGAAGAATTCTGCAAATTAATTGCAAAGGTTTTGGTTAAAGATAATCAGCATTCATTTAAAGCTTCCAGAATGCACTGCCCTTTTGCTTTACAGACTTTTACACTAGTTAGTTTTCCCCAGGGTTTGCGTTTAACCAGAAAATATGCAAAAAAAAAGTTTCACTCTCACTGTTAGCTTTGCAGGTGGCAGCACTCACTTTCATTTCTAGTTTATCAACACTTAGCCAACATGCTACAAAAAATTAATTACTTCCAAAATGCCCCAGATTTGTAATTCTTTCTTTGTCCACTGCCAAACCTATATCTTATCATATATACGTTTCATTGCAGTTACTCTGGTGAATACAAGTAGCTTTGACTATACTACATTTTTTGGAAGTCACGGAGAAAGAGTTACTTTTTTTCATGCTTAACTATTGAGGATTAGTTGCCAATAAACAATAATCAGTTCAATGCCGCTATAATTTGCTCTGAAGTGCTGCTTCACATCATCACTTTTCTCTTCTGCCACAGACTCAGATGAGATACCTCGTTCTTGAAACTGATGCATACGCCGTGTGTACTTCTCCATCCAACCACCTTTAAAATCATTCCCTTCCTGACTTAATGTCTAGCTAGTCTCTGGTCTGATAAACTGCCTTCAGCCAAGTGATGTACATACAGTAACTGCATGCTATTGGATGGCCCACAACAGAGGATCCACAATCTGCCAGTTGGTTTTACCACCAACATTATATATAAAAACTTGACCAGTAGTTTGAATAAGGCAGGACACCTGCCCTCTTTTGCAAGCACTGCAGGGAAACTGCTGCATATTATTCTTTAAAAATATTCAGGTTGGCACAGTTTATTACTCAGTGAGTGAATAATGCTTAAAAGACTCTTGGTGTTAAAAAGGAAAAAAAAACAACTTTTTTTTAAAGCCTACCTGCCAGAGGTGTTGCCACGTCCATTGCAGAACCACTTCTTGCTGGTGTTGCAATACACCACACAGGCAGGATCATGAATGCCACAGTAACTAAGGGGAAGAAAAGCACTAATTATTATTTTCTACAAGTGACTCAGTCATGCCAAGTAACCAAGGCTGCATTTACACTGTGGGACTCTCATATTTGCACACAGATCTCATTTTTACCTGACCCATATCTGATTACCATGTTTACATCATTCCCATTAACAAAATGTGTTAAGTTTTTAGAATTGTGCTAGGGGAAAAGAAAAAAAAAAAAGGACAGGAAATTTGTTCGTAGCCCCCCCAATGTGATTATCATGGTCTTTAACCTCTTTATATTTTATTACACATTCATTCGACATTACTGGAGCATGGTCTGACTCAGTCTTCACTCTCTCATGGCCTGAGAAATGTCATCATAGATATTAAGAGGCAAAATTTAGAAGTTGAGTCAAATGAGCAGATATTTTGTATTTCAAACTTCATCTGGAATGGATAAGAAAGAAAGATTCTGAGCGTCTTGTTTTATATATATACACACACACACACACTACCGGTCAAAAGTTTGGGGTCACCTTCTAATTCAATTATTTCTTTATTTTTATGACTTTAAAAGAGACTGGA